>JACEVL010000512.1:52500-107500 GCA_020284085.1 Aporrectodea caliginosa | reverse complement strand
TTGTTTTCTTTCAATTGAGTAAGCCTGAACATGTTGCTTGTTAAAAATATGTTAAAAATGTTTTTAAAATGTTTTAACACTTTCGCCAACGTTCCCAGGTGATCTTCCACCATCCATCATCTTGAAATAGCTTTTCTTCTCAGTAACTAGGCCCTGGTCCAGTGGGATTCGTCCCTTTCGGTTGTGCCCCATGCTCCCAACCTCCATACAATTGATTGATGATGTTCTACCTCTGTTTGTTTGGCGCTTTATTTTTCATTCATTGAATGTATTACTAAGATGCTTAAAGATGTAAATGTACATGGCACCCTCGTGAGGTTCTTGTAAGGCGCTATATAAATGGCCATATACATACATACATTTGGGAACAATAAACTACTACTACTACCTTGCCGAATCAGCTGTGGCACCTCCAAAACAGAAAATCTTTCGAATCAGTAAGTGAACTGTCAACTGTATTAAAGGAAAATACTTGCAATTTGTTAAAACATACTGAATGTCATATAAGTAATCTAGTATTAGAAATATTATGTTCTATATTTTATCCATATCTCGTATATGTATATATGTCTGTGTGTCATATATGTAATTCATGTATATATATATATATAATATAATATTATATACACATATATATACACCGTATATTGCAGTTGTTTAAACAGTGCTGAAGTGTCTTCTGAACCACTTAAAAACAATGTTAAGCTATGTTATATTCTGTTAAGCTATGTCGTATTATGTTAAGCTATTATGTTAAAGTATGTTATACTGTGTTAAGCTATGTAATATTATGTTATGCTGGCTTTGCTAAGACAAGTAATGCATCTCATATATATGACACATCATTTATAATTGACATGTTTGACATAACGACATTATCAGTCATACTGGTTTATGGCAGGACAGTTAGTACAGGAGACGGAGGGATGATTGGCGATAAACCAAATGCCACTTGGGAAGAAATGCCCAGAGGTCTTATCATGGACCAGATTAAGAGAGTGCGCCCAGGGACGGAATTAGAAGCAGGGCGCCTGTCGCTGGCCAAGTGTCAGACCGGTCGGAGCGTTTACATTAGAGCAGACGGATGATAGTATGGGCCTTTGATGGGAGCGTTTCATAGTCATAGCGGAACAGGCAGCACGGCAGGTGGCAGCGGCAAGACTGCAACACTAACTATCCATGCTGAGAAATAGCAAAGGGACGCTTCACTGACGACAGCAGGTTCGTTGGGAAACAGTGTGCCCATAGAGGGCTAACTGTGGAACGATGTGGGCCTGCTGTGAGCTCAGTGACTGTCTGGATTTCCATTGAAAGAGGGTCGAAGAGAGGGAAGTGCTACAAGCATGGCAGTAAGGCATGGGATGGAGTAGCAAGAATGTTGCAAACAAACTGGTAGACAGCTGAGATGATAACATATGTTGGCAGAACATGTACAGTGGAAAGACAGACAGACAAACAACAAGACAGAGAGATAGACTGACTGATTGAATAACTGCCTGAATAAATGACAAAATATAACTGACTGAATAGCTAACTTAGGCTGACCAGATATTGGAAACTAAAAACCGGGACACTTCAATCACGAAATAAATTTGTCATGTTGTCAATAATTAATATAATATAACTTGCACAAATATATATTTTAAGCTTATTATATTGGCATAAGACTATAAGTCTATACAACTAAGTGAAAGGTTTTATTCAAATCATGCTTTAAATTTAAAATTAAATTCTAAATTTATCAAATCAGTCACTCATATTTGGCGCTTGAATGTATGCTTGATGAAGAACTCTTGCTCTTGCACTCAGAGCGACCTTGTGTTTCTTAGTGGCAATGTGGTCATTGATGTCTGACCTGCCGCCGTGAGCAACCGAAATAGTTGACTTACAGATATTGCAGAATGCAGTACTACCATCAGTCGCACTGCTGGACAAGAATGAAAACTCGGTCTTCGATCGTCGTTAAAAGAACACTTTCGTTTTGACATTTTATAATTTTATCTTAGTAATTTAGTTTCAAATTATTATTTCTGAAAATGTGTTTTATCAGAATATTATCACTACAACAATATGACGTTTAGAACCGGAATTAAGAGGTATTATGCATGTGTAATAAATAAAAGTGAGATTAAAATGAATTTACTCGCCAGATGCCAGTAGTAAAATCAAGGAGACGTTGATAAAGTAAGTAAGTATATCCTTTATTTCATCACATGACAAACGCACATGAAATACATCATATATAAGATCGGAAAGTGAGGTAAGTTTTTAAAAACCGGGACATATTTAGAGTTTGGCCGACCTTTCCCGGCAGCCGGGACAGCTAGCAGAAAATCGGGACTGTCCCGGGAAAACCGGGACGTCTGCTCAGCCTAAGCTAACTGAATAGCTGCCTGAATAAGTGACGATAATCTTGAAGACTGGAAGAAGAGAATAAGCTTAAGGAGAGAGGACAGGAACAAGTTAAAGACAAGGAAAGTAATCAAAGATGTTTGAGCAACTTATTCCGGGAAGAGAGATCGAATTTTTCTAAATGCCGGCTTCACAAAATAATCCTTAAATCCAGGGCAATCGGTCATCCGATGTTTACGCTGCAGAGTAGGGCAAGACATATTTTCCTTTGTGGAAGGAAAGAGGGGTACAAAGGTAGCAACCATGGCAGGCAGATCCCTTTCCATCAGGGCAGATAGTAGAGGCCCTGGAGGAGTCGAAATATCACTTGGTCTGATCATAATTATGAACTGTTTGTTTACAAGAGATCATGGAGCCGTGTGTACTCTCTGCCTCTCATCTTTACACCATGGTCTCTATTCTTTAAATGCTATTTTCAGACAGATAGACAGGCGTTAAATACTACCTTCAGACATACAGACATACATACAGACAGACATACATACATACATACAGACAGACGCACACCCAAGCACACACAGAATCCAATTAGACACGCATAGACATCTTGACATACAAGCACATCAACAGGCAGGGATGGGAAAATTACTCGGAAAATTGTAATTTAATTACAAATTACTTTTAGACATGAAATGTAATTTCAAATTACAAAATACATGGGAAATGTAATTGAATTACAAATTAACAAATTACAAAATGAGCAATTTCAAGTAATTTCAATTACGTAATTTCAATTACTGCCCATCCCTGTCAACAGGCAAGCCTAGATTTGAAAGACTAGCTCACATTTAATGACAAATGACGATGACTATTATAAAAATGATGATTCCAATGATGACAAAGAGGATCAGGATGACAGTGACAACAGGTATGACGACAATGATGCATTGTGTTTGAGAGATATTAAAAGGTACCACACAAAGTCTGATACAGACAAATACACAACCTACAAAACTGCTTTGTGTTTTAATTTATATTCATCATCATCAATAACCATGGGCTCAGTGCCCGTAGGTGTCCGATGTCTCCATTCGACTCTGTTCTGAGCCATGTGGCAGTTTCTGCAGATCTGTTCCACACCACTCTTCAATGTCATCTGTCCATTCTCTATGCGGTCTGCCTCTTTTGTTCTTTATATTGCTTTCTGTCTAAGTTTAATTATCAGAGATAGGCTATTGCTATGTTTAACTAAAACATAAATAATTGAAATATAAAATACACTACACAGAAAAGAGCTATAATTGTGTAATTTGCATTGTTTGATTATGAAAAATTACTATGCAGTAATTTACCTGTGGGAGTTTCTTTACAAGAAAAGGTATAAGAATTTGCAATATAATTATTACACCTAAAAAGATTTAAAAAAGCCAACGACAGCAGCATTTTTAATAGCAGCATTGTGTCCAAAGCTTTCTTGCGATCCATGGGTAGAACAATTAAACAATTCAAAGCAATTCACTGCAACAATTAAAATTGTGATTTACAAGTGACCAGTTTTGTATATTAGTTACCCGACTCGAAGGGCCTCCTTGCACAATGACTTCAATATTGGGGGTCTGTTTCCAACCCTGTCCGTTGGCTACCCAGTCAGAGATTTAGTAGAGGTAGTAGCTACTGTAGTAGGCCCTAGTGGACAGTGGTAGGCTAGTGGTGTAGTGGTAGTAGCATGCCCACTGAATTTGGGTAGGCCTATGTCCATGTCAATGGTCAGGGCCGTTGATGTCGAAGTCCAACTTAGAAATGTTTGACTTTTTCGCAAAATTAACGATAGAAGCAAACTGTTTTCGTTAAAGTTCATAATCTAACTTACCTTGGTCAAACTGAAACTCGTTCACAGTTCAATCTTCTAGCGCCATACCTAAAAATCTGTCCAGTAATTCTTGGTGTAGTTCGTGAAATTCCACAATATCCTAAAGTAATTTGATGTGAAATGACAGTTTGTGTAAGAAACTCTGCCGTTGGCAGGGTTCGAATCGGACCGGAACGCACCGGAACGGCGTTCCGGTTCTTTTTTTGACGACCGGAACGCCGTTCCGGTTCCTTTCTGAAAAAATCTCGTTCATTTTCATAATTTTGTCAAGGAATATTATGAGCTCAGATGAATATTATTTTAAGTTCATTAGCCTCGAGGGTTTCTGAATATATAGTCACTTTCGAGAAGCGCTATATAAGTTCCCGAATGACAATGGAGGTACCCGTGTAGGTCTACCTGATGACATGATGGAACTTAATTTTGCTGTCGACACAATCCCTGTGACATCAGCGGATGTTGAACGCGGCTTCAGTGCGATGAACATGATGTGTACGCCCCTTCGAAATAGGCTTGGTGTTGAGCGGCTTTCCACCTTGATTTTTGTTAAACTTGTTGGACCGTCCCTGCAGGACTTCAACCCACTTCCGTACGTGAAGAAGTGGCTAGCCATGGGGCACCGCGGCGCATTCGAAAACAAGTCAAGGAAATGCGAGCACCGTGAAGAGCTTTTACAATCACATGCGAAAAATCTTTGAATGAATTTGTCGTAGATTTTGCCTGTTATACTTTCATTTCTTTATTATTGATATCACTGTGGTATTGTTGCTCGACATGAGCACTTTGTTTAGTTATTTTCATAAAATAACAATTTCTTTTAAAATTTGTTAATGACTTCATCGTTCAGAAAAAGCTGCAAAGAGAGGCCAAAACGTGCCTCATGTGATACCACCTGCTGCAAAATGCGTTTGTGTCTGGGGCTCCGCCCCAGACCCCGCTGGGGGAGCTCACGACGCTCCCCCAGACCCCCTAGTCGCTATGTCTTAGTCAGCGTTCCGGTCCTTTTTCGTTTAGGACTCGAACACTGGCCGTTGGTATGTTTAATATTGAGGGCAGATTTTTCTGTATCGTGCGGTTAATCCGTAACAAGTTTGAACATCGTTTAATCTCTTTCAGAATGTAAATTCGTCGTTAATACTAAACGGTAATGAGGAAATGTCTTCCTGAAACTTCTGCGTAGACTAACTAAATTCAAACAGTCACACTGTCACTTCTCCTTTCTTACATCCGCATATGCCGGTTATCCACCCACCGAATCACCAGCTCTGTCTCTTTACCGCCCCTTCTGTCCGTCTCCCTGTACCTTTCCGTCTTTGTCCTACTACCTCTCTGTCCGTCTGTCGCTGTCAATCTGTCTGTCTTGGCACTCCTCTGTGTCGGTGTCTGGCCGAGTAGTCACCTTCTGTTGATAGGCTGCTGCATCTGCGCTATCAGGCGGTGGACATTAACCTGTTGATGCGGACCATCGGCCTCATCTGGTGGATGCTGGCCTCCGCTGCTGCTGCAGTGCCCATCAACATTGGATGCCTGGATGATCGGAGGCAGCAGCAGCAGCAGCAGCAGCAGGATGGCGCAGCAGCAAGCATCAGCTACTATTACAGGGCTCAAGTCCAATGCCTCGTCCGATGACCGTTATCCGATATCCAATCCAATAGCCCCCACCACACTTCTGAGGTTTCTCATTCATTTCCAAGCCTTTCCTTCCTTGCTGTGCTACAGCGTATACGTCGAAGAGGCTGAAATTTATGAAAACTGTTCAAACAGATGCATCTGAGAGGTCATACGGTCGCTATATAAAAACGTATAGGGGGCCTACTTTCACATTTGACATTAAATTTTGGTCTGATTAATTATAATCACATGCCAACTTACACATTTTCACAAACTTGTAGTAGGGCTGCCAACTTTTGATTTTGCAAATCCGGGACGCCCACAGTCACAGATATGCCATTACCAATTTATCACATAACTATGTAACCACTAACCAATGTTGCGTCAGCCTAATGTAGGATCTAGTCTAGCCTAATGAAAATAGTTATTAATACAGGATATCGTAATCGGATAGATTACTAACTACCCTCTACTCTATTCCTACTGAAAATATTTAGGCCTATTAATAGAAGATGTGGTAATCGGATAGAGTACTAACTTAGCTACCCTCTAGGACTAGTAGTCACTCTGTAAAACTGATTTATTGCCAGCTATTCGAGTTTAGTATGCGAAAACACAAATATTTTGGGAAGTGGATAATTATTATTTACATGAAGTTCCGGGACAATTAGGGATCAATCCGGGACACTGGACCCACAAGGCTGATTCTGGGACTGTCCAGGCGAATCCGGAACGGTTGGCAGCCCTAATTTGTAATTAACCAAGTACTTGCACACAAATATTTTATGTAAGTAACATAATTTCTGCGCTTGTAAACGTGGTTTGCTAACTGGTTTACTGTAGCTTAAGTTCATGAACTGTTTTCATTCTCATCAATTAAACGAGAAGATTTTCTTTCAGTTAACACTGAAACAATATTAAATGTAATTAATACCACAACAATTTTTGTTTTGAACCTCCAAGCTTTTTCTAAGAGATGTTTGATATAGAAAACTCATTTACACTAACTTTTAAGTTAACAAGACTAGTAGCCTGCATGCAGATATTTTATGTAGGTAAAGAACTATAGATGATGTACGTAGATATAGAAAACTCCAATATAACGTTGGCATGTTGGGGTTATAATTACTCTAAATTGTTGGACCAAACATTATGTACAATTGTTGTTCCCCAGCAGTTCAAGTGGAAGGTAAGAATTCAAGGCATTCTTTTTGTGCTAATATTATTATTACTAGTGGTGGCAGTAGTAGTAGAGGTAGTGGTAGCATTAGTAATAGCAGCAGTATTATTAGTATTATTAATAGCATTATTTTAATTACAATAACATTGTGATTATTACAACTTTTCCCAAGGTACAAACAATCGGAGGATTACAAAAGGTAATTTCTGCATAATTTATGGAATGGCTACTCTTTGTTGATGTCAAGCTTTGTGGCACTGGTTTCAAAAACCAGTTAAGTGTTTGACAAAGGCCATCAATAGCTCAATTATTATTATGCTACTAGTTTACTACCACTACTACAACTACTAATGCCACCACCACTCCTACTACTACTGTCACTGGGGTATTATTGTAATGTAACTCCTTATGCTTGTGAAGCTTGGGAGCAGCAGTTTAACCAGAAATTTCATGCACAGAACACTACGATTCATAAATTTCTCCTATAGTTATCTAAAATCTAGTTTCTACTGTGATACATTTACGACGTTAGAATGCAGTATGAAACAGCGTTTTTTAAACGTCAGCATTTTCCTAAGAGTTGGTTACTTGTTGGCATCTTCACCTGTCCCGTGATTCTGTGCCTCATTCAAAGTCAGCAGTTTTTCTTAAGTCAATGAAACATTTGCACTGGCTTCCTGTACAGTCAGCATCAAAGTCTGGTCAAAGCTGAGCCGGTGACACGGTCACACATTGGCTTTTCACATTTGTGACTCAGGTTGGAATCCCGACATAATTCACATTGTAGAACCGCAAATAACCTCTGGGGCCATCATCTTTCACTGTCTTGGACTCTCGTATATAGAGACCATATGATATCACATCTGCTCTTCGCTGTATACCCTGGCTTCCTGTACATGAGCGAATCCACTTCAAGCTGGCACTCCTAAAGTACAAGGCAAGTGCAAATCATCTGCCATCGTACTGATCATCCATGGTCACACCCTGTAGCTCTCTGTTAAAGACCAATTCTCTCTTCACTCAGCATCTGCTGGACAGTAATCAGTTCCTGGTACGTCTTTGAGCGACATTCATTCGCAGTAGCCCGTTTCTCTATCTGGAACTCTCTACCTCCTCATGTTTGCAACTCTCTTAGTAGCGAGACAGTCTTTTCCTGTAAACTGAAAACTCACCTCTTCCAGTCTACTTACAGCTCTTGATGCTTGTTTGCCTGGCTTCAACGTGCACTTCTAAACTTTGTACGGAGGGCATTATCAAATTACAGTTGTATTGTATATTGTAAATCCACTGCATATACTCCATGGAAATGACACAATGGCTAAGCAGTGAACATGCTAAACATGTTGGCTCTTCACCCATGTAAGCTGGCTTCAAACCTCAGTTCATTGTTATGCCATACATAACTCGTCATCTTAGGGTCACCAATGCTCCCTCAAATCCAGGAATTTTCGCGATTACATGATCACGTCGTCCAACACTGAACAGGCTGTCACCCTTGGAGCATTTAAGAACTGTTCCTGTGTTACACTCCGTATGTACCGACACACACACTGCATCACCCATCTAGTGACTGACTGGCTAACTTCTCACGGGAATCAAGGGTACACAAAGTTAGTTTCCTCTCCTATGAAATTGGCATATCTGGTGAGCTGGCAGTTGACGAGCAAGTCGAGTGACCACCTGGCAACCGAATGGATGGCCACTGTGCGCCAGAGTTGCCCTCTGGTCATCGCTGACAATTCTATCGGTGGCAAAAAGAAGTCTCGATTTATTGCTGCCCAAAGGGAATTGGTTCCAACGCTCCATTAGCATCCGTCTTCCTGTTTGAAACAGAAACAGAACTAATCTACCAGGTGGCATATCTGCAACAACTAATAATGATAATAATAATAATAAATAATAATAATAATAATACAAGGTAAGCTAATAATAATAATAATTTAAATATAAATAATTAAAAAAATAATAATAATAATGACAAGGTTTAGCCAGCCAGGAAACAGACGAATTTAACAATTCTCCATAGCTACTAAAATAATATTATTGTGCAGGTGTTTCATTCATTCATTCCAAAAATTTATATAGCGCCTCTTCAAGATTCCTACTCAGAGGCGCTCCCTGAGCTATTCTAGATGATGACCAAACAGTCCGTTGAAAACGAACACAACTTGAATAACAGATGACTTGAAGAGTCACCACTTGCAAGGTCCTGTAAACACGGAGAACCCAGTCAACAGATTCTTATCCAGAGCTGATGGTTGGCATTACCAGTTTTATAAGAGGTACTTAGATTCAGAATTTCAAATTACAGAAGTAATCAAATAATGAGAAGCAAATGTCCTATAGTGGCTCTTCTAATAAGCAAAATGCCCCATGTCTGCTATTAAACCTGCAGGTTTGGTTAGCTACATCGGTAAGAGCACACATCCCATGCACCTCTACACGTGATGATGCCAGTTCACATACCAATGGTTACTGATTTAAGAGAGATTTAAACTTCAGGCTACCACGGTCTGTACAGAAAAAGGTGTGGCAACCATTCAAATGGGTAGATGTGGGAAGGATCCCTTCAATCAATTCATTGGAAACTGATTAGGGTCAAGGCCACTATAGAAAGACATGTACATTTACATTAGATTCAGAGTTAAAAGTTACGTGGGGAAAGTAATCAAAAGACTTCTTTTGCACCGCTCACTGTAGGACACAAATGGCATTTGAAGACTTCCCAATTAAGCGAATTCTCAGTCTGCTACTAAACCAGTTTTTTTTTATCTAATTAGATAAAAAATACGATCACGTTTAAGAGGTTTTTAATGGAGTGTATAAAAGTAGAAGACGTCAAGTTGAGTTCGTGACCTAACCTACTTATATCGGCGTCTCATGACATTGCCTCATTTCATGATCGTTGTTCCTGATCTGCGAATGATTAGAAATGATGGACAGCGTCTCGAGGATAGGACTGGCACGACCTGTAACAGAAAAAACGTTTCTGGCCTTGAGCGTCTGTCTTTCGACCATTGCCCTTTTGCCTGCTGCATATTTCTGTGCATACCACATATATTGGCGGTATCCGGACATTTCCCCCCGGACATTTCCTCCCGAACAGTAAGTTGGTAAACCTACCATTGTCCATGATAACTGTCATTAATAAAACTTCTATTAAAGCAAAGACCTTCTTTCATCAATCCAACTGCTATATTAAGCAAAGAATTTCTTTCATCAATCCAATTTCTATTTAAGCAAAGAATTTCATCAATCCAACTTCTATTAAAGTAAAGAATTATTTTTGTCAGTCCAACTTCAGGGGAGATGTCCAGGGGGGGGGTGTCTGGGAAAAAATGTCCTAGACCCATATTGGCATACATTTATATGCAGTTGGCAGACAATTAGGTATGCATACATTTGTATTTTTATATATACATTTATGCATGCATTCATAAATGTATGCAAGTGTGCAAGCATGCATGATTTTAAGCATGTCTGTGTGTATGTACTATGTATGCAGAGGAATGATTATATTATTGTACATATGTTTCTATATATGTGTGTAAGTATGCATGTATGTAAGTGTATGCACACATGTATTTCTGCGTGTACATTTACATGTACCGGGGTATGTACATGCATGTATAAATGTATTTCTCGAATATCTCTCAGTCTAGTATGTTTTACTCTTGACATCTATCTGTCAGACATAATTATATGTCTTCTTCAGGTAAATAGTCCTCTTAGCAACATCAGATTTCTCACTGTGCAGCAGTTCTGTCGTTCAAACATTAGCCATGCAGCACAGCTCACCTGAGAAACCATTGAGGGGCTTTCTGCAAATGATCAGCCTGCTTGCTATTCCTGATTACGCGTTCTAGTTTCTAGGGCATGTACGTCCGTATGTAATGACACCAAAAAGGACCAAACAGCCTGGCCATTGTAGATTTGATTTGATATGTTGATGGTGAATAAACTGGTCTCTCTGACGTGGCATTGTGTGGAGCCAAGAAATTAGAGATTTACATTACAAAAAAATTATGTTACATAAGTATGGATACACTCGTTTGGATTTGTAATATAATGTAATATAAATCGTTGAAATTACTTGGCGCAGTGACAAATTTTCAGGGGATTATGATTCTTGTTGATCACACAGTTGCTGTTGTGCAGAGTGTTTATAAGGAAATGCCAATGTGAATAAGTGCATTTTAATCTGGTACTTAAGAAATATTCCAGTGTCAATTATTGTCTCCTGCAGAGTTATTGGCAGCACTTCAAATTTCCAATAACTCGAAGAAAGAATTTAGAAGATTTCAGACTATTAAAATACAAAACAACAATCAGAAACACAAAATACCAATCAAAAACACAAAACAACAATCAAAAACACAGAAACACAAAAAATCACAAAGAACCAATCAAACACACAAACCTCCAAAAAACCAAAATACCAATCAAAAGCTCAAAATACTAATTGTTAAAAACGGTAAAATCAACAATAAAAAACGGGAAAAACGTCGTTTTACAAAAAATAACAAACGAAAAAACGAAAAACACGGAAAAAAATAAAAAACGAAAAAAACGTTTTTACATCTATGCAAAATATTAATCAAAAACACAAAACACCAATCAAACACATCACATAACAGCAAACATTCCAGCTGATACACTTAGCACTGTTGAGAAGAACACCATGTACACCTCGTACCGGTTAAAAAACACAGAAGAAAAAAAACACTTGACAAAACCACAACAGCAACTATGACTATCTGAAAGACATGTGGTGTAGTTAAGTGTATTTATGTCGATCTGCAAACCAATTACTTGAAAACAAATGTGAAAAAGTGAATTTTAAACAATACATGAACAACAATTATTTTACCTTCAAGTGTCCTATTTATGCTTGAAAACATAAAACATTTTACATTTATTTTGTTTACCTAGAAATATTGCTTAAACATTTAAGCAATATTCAAGTGAAACATCACCATCATCATCATAGCCACCATCATTCATTATTGGCACAATAATAGAGATTTGAACATATCGTATGACAACTGTCAAAGAGTAAAACTGCAGACATCATATCTAATTTTAGATTGAAAATGGTTCAAGTATATTTCTGATCAAGAAGATGAGCAGTCTCTTAAGCTGTCCCTTCCTAGAAGAATTCTAATCAACAATCTAGAACAAGAACGATCCCTTAAGCTACCCCTTTTGAGTAGAATTCTAATCTCGAAATGCAAGTCATTTAAGCTCGCCTCAAGATGTAGGTATGGGTATGAAGTGTAAGTGACTTCATTATTTGCTACTAAACTGAGGATATACTTAGAAACTTCCTAATACAGACCAAATGCACATCTAGAGGACTGTATATATTTGAAATGAAAACAAGAAGTAGATAGGAATTCCTTCATGCAAGAAGTGATTGTTTTAATTACTACATTTAAACTGCTAATTGCAACGTCATGCTTCACTTACCTCGTGCTGGCATATTCTGCAGATGCTAACAGAAAATAAACACAGCAGAGATTGTACATAAATTGTGATAAATTAGCATTTAGAAAACTTTAACACTTCCACACTGCAAAGCTGTAATATAGCAATTTCTACAGTGGAAACCTGGTTAAACAAAATGAAGAGTACTATTAGAAGAAGTTCAGGATATTTCACAAGACACCGACGACGAAGAAGATTAAGAAAAAGAAAAAGAAGAGCCATCCCTTAAGCCAGCCTGAGAGGCAGCCATTGGGGTACATGCTAAGGTGATCACTGATCCATGATCATTGAAGCCATGATCCATGATCATTCTAGCCATAATCCATGATCATTCAAGCCATGATCCACAATCATTATAGCCATGATCCATGATTATTATAACTCTGATCCATGATCATTCAAACCATGATCATTCAAGTCATGATCCATGATCATTCAAGCCATGATCCATTATCATCCAAGCCATGATCGATCATTCAAACCATGATCATTCAAGTCATGATCCATGATCATTCTAGCCATGATCCATGACCATTCTAGTCATGACCCACGATCATTCTAGCCATGTGATTGTCGACTATTGGAAGCCATTAACATTCTTTTAAGCGCTAATCCGGAAATTGATTTCTTTAACCAACCTAATGACGTTTCTCTTTTTTTCTTTGCGCGTATTTTGTAAACCTTGAAAGCGACTAAAAGTAGAGCAACGAGCAACATGGAGAAAGTGATTCCTCCGATAAGTCCACCCACTGTTCCTCCAGACACTTGGTTACTTTCAGGGTCTAAAACAAATGACACATCACACAAGATAAGAGAATTCATTAACACAAATTAATGACTAACCATCACAAAACAACATGAGTGATAGCAGATATCAGATGATCAGTTTTGCAAGTAATAATAATAATAATATAATAATAATATCTTTTCTTTAATGAAGCACCTGACAAATGCACTGCGTTATGACAATTAAACAATTCACAAGAACACAAATGACAGAAGACATAAATCTTAACTACTAACAGAACAGACAGCCTGCAATACACAGCGCTATTAGCAGCCTACAAACAATGCATATCCGCCTACGGGACTCGATCTCGGTACTTCTCGCTCTCTATGCCAGTGTGTTATCCAATGCGCTATCGGGCCCCTGATATCAACTTCGTTTTCTTAGTCTCGGCATATGAGGGCGGGTGGCCAGTCCTCTCCCTCGTTATGTTACATGCCTTGATACAAACTTACATGCATGCATGTCATGATATATGTGTATGCATGCATGTATGTATGTATGCCTACCTGACTGCATACTATAGTGCATAGTGCATACATACATACTTACATACACATATACATTATATCTGATAATATAAGGTAAAATAAGGTCAGAGAATATGATCAGGATAAATAAAATAAATTAGGGCATCATACTGGAGTAATGGCACTATATAAATTAACTTAAAAATAAATAATAGTTTAGTAGTTCCAAAACTACTTAGTCTCAGAGGAGACATAATTTTGGATTCTTTTCTCACACTTCTGTCTCTTCATTCAAACTTCAACCTAATGGTAAAATGTGATTTGAGGAATTAAACGGTGGCCCACTTGGAGAGTGCCCAACATAACCCAATTGGGCCACTATCACAGTTTCACTCTAGTGAATGCACTTAACAGAGTTCTGTCTCATATATGCTCTAAGCATTATGTAAAACATAAATACATATATAAATAATCCTACTGATTGAACTGATTAATTATATATTCATTCATTCATTCATTCAGAGCATTTATATAGTGCCCCTTCAAGAAACTACTCAGGAGCGCTCCCGGCCCAGCCACGACTAAAGAAATATATATATGGCATATGCACACACATGGTATATTATTTATATTATGTATATTAATAAACATATAATGGATACGTATATGTACATATAAAAGACATCACAGATACAGACATAAGTTGTATGTATGTGTCAGTGTGGATAAGCAATCATGTATATTCCAATGTTTACACACATACACTTAAATATATATATATATACAATATTCATTCATATATATATATATAAGCATACATACAAACATACAAATACATATATAATATATACACATACAAATACATACATATATATTTATATATAGATGTATTCGAGGATTATCTGGGTTTAATTTCAGTCATACAAATCCCCGTTGGCGTGCAGTTTTCTCCAAGAACAGAAACTTGTGTGCGTCAAAGCATGACAGTTGAAGAGATGATGGGAGCCTGCCTCTCCAGCTGCAGCAGGTCATCACAGCATCCCCGTCATCCAGTGGAGCTTGTAGGTCCTTCGGGAGTCACCAAAGGATCAGAAACTGTGGCCTTTCGTCTCCAACCAGAATAATCCTGTGGCCTCAAATCAAACCATCTTTTCCCCAACAACCAATGGATCGATAAGCCCCTTAACTACTTGCACCTACTTGTACCCACTTGTACCCCTACCACTGAAGAGTTGTATGCCAAAACAGAAGAAGCTCTTTTCTCCGCAATATTGTCGGATCCAGGGCATGTCCTTCGCAGATTACTCCCTCCTATTCAAGAAACCGGATACTTCCTAAGACCTCGTTCGCACAACCGTAATATTACGCACTCTGACCCCTTACTAGGAAGGGATTTATCACTAGGACGTTGTACAGTTATTAATCATGCTTCACAACATATAACTATTTACACATTATTATTATTATTAATATTAATATTACTACTTCGATGTCTTATCATTATCGTTATATAACTGTTGGCCCATTGTGTATTAAAGACCATACTTACTTAACTTGCAGAGACTGAGGTAGTTATTGTAATTATAACTTCTCAGAGACAAAGGTGTAACTTTGCCCTCAAAAGCTAGGAATGCTTGAGACTGAGAACCATACTTACCTAAGATAAGGTGGAACACAACCTGCAAGTCTGTAAGCATGAGGTGCCAGCAAGTTCGTCTTCTGAACCTCAACATATGAACCCAGTCCTGTCCTCTTAGACCCATTAAATTTAAATAGTCTCTGCCTGTCCTTCACAGTGGCGTAACGAAGGGTTTCAGCAGCGCCCGAGGGCAAGGGTTGATGACTGCGCACCCTTTTACTTTCTTGTTGACTTTTAATCGTTTTTCTCATAGTGTACCACTGAAAGCTAATTTTGCGCCCGTCTTGTGCTGCGCTCGGGGGCGGCTGCCCCCCTCTTTCCCCCCTTCGTTACGCCACTGGTCCTTCACTGCCTCTTCCTCACCGTATCAACAACATTCCGTCAACTGTCGTCGGAAACCCGTTAGCTGGCTCCACATGTTTGCGTGAGCCCTTCTTCTAGTTTTCTGTGCATTGTTTGATTAACAGAATGTGTAGTTATAATTTCACATAAATATTTGTTTATTGCACAAAACATGTATTATTTTCACAGTCATGAATCAGCAGGAACCAAAAAAAGCTAATAGCTTATACCATAGTTGTTAAAAACGGTAAAATCAAAATAAAAAACGGAAAAAACGTCGTTTTATTGAAAAAAATAAAAAACGAAAAAAAACGGAAAATAAATAATTTGACTTTTCTATATCTTTTACTGCATTTTAAAATTAAAAACCTTGTTTACACAATTTAATTTTAATCAACAAATAACATAACTTTATGTAAACACCAAGTAACAGTAGGCCTAATCTACAACAGTTATTTTCTTTTTCATAAATTTGGTTTTAAAAAATTGAGAAATTAAAAATATTGAAATCTTTTCACATTTAAATGGTATACATAAGTCCACATAACTCCAGGGGCTTCTATCCCTATACATGGCGGGCGCAAGTTGAGCCCAGTGAAAAACAGGGGGGGAAGTGTCGTTTTCAATTTTTATCACACTTTATACAAGTTACAGAGTCTTCACTGACAGTAACTGTTGTGTGAAACACCAACTTTTCTTGTAGGCCTATAAATTAGTGTGAACTGGTGACACCGTCGGTTAAGTTGCTTGATTTTGTTAACACACTGTATTTAGTGTGTTATGGAGTTCAATCAATCAATCAATACTTTTCTCTCGCACTTAGCCTAATCGCGCAACATTATCGTCTGCATAGTTCTGACAAAATTAAACATGCACATTGGTTTCAACTTTAAAATATACTTTCACTTAGCGGTACTATGGCTTTTGGTCCGTAGGCTTACCCAACTAACTGTAACCATTACTTGAACCATGTGATCCTTATCGCATTGTGAGCAACTCTCCTCTCCATGCCATAATGCATTAATGCTCGACTCAAGTTGAGTAGATTGATGAATTTGTTGCATTTTGGTGATTGCGAATGCGAGACTTTAATTAATCTACTTAATTCACACTGGTTGACTCGCATGCTTAATCATTGAACAACTCCTCCATGTTAGGTGCTTTAGTTATTTTGCATTGGTCTTCATTGTATATGGTCAATTTGAAATGGAAGCTGGACTGATGAAAATAATTGTTTGCCTAAATAGAAGCTGGATTGATGAAAGAAAGCTTCGCATAAATAGAAGTTGGATTGATGATATTTAGCAGATGAAACCTATGAATTAGAGACACATTTATCTAATCAGAAAAGAGCTAAAACTCACATCGGCAATATGGGATCCGGGAGAGAGGAGAGGCCCGGGAGGGGGGAAGGGGACGGATTGAGCCCGGTTGTTTAGGGGGGATAGAAGCCACTGCATAACTCCATGCTGACATAAGCAATAAAAAACTAAACTTTGTAAGTATAGAGTGTATAAGCTTACATAGCCTACTAAATTAAAAGTTGTAGATCTACTTACAATTCTGACTTATATAAGAACTTGATGTGGAGTGGAGTAATATCCATCAATTTATCAGTCAATCAGAGATTACTGAGTACATAGACAGCATTTTGCATTTTGGATAACTTAGAAATTCAAATAACTTTTATAAAATTTTAGGCCTATTTCCTGTAGGCCTACTTGCTGTTTATTTCTCAACTGTGACACTAAATAGTGACGTAAATTAGATGAATCCTTGAAAGGACGGAGACAACGTAAGGGATATCAGACAAAAATAAAATTAAACAAATAGTAACAGACAGTAAATAAATAAATAAAGTTACATAAAAAAATAAAAAACGGAAAAAACGTGACGAGAAATAAAAACGAAAAAACGACGTTTTTTGGAAAGAAATAAAAAACGAAAAAAACGTTTTTTACAACTATGGCTTATACTAATCTTGACCCCTCTTTCTTGATTACTACGTACTCATACATGTGTTTGCTACTTAATTAGTATTTAATTGCCAGTAATAATAGAATACCATGACCACGACCACCACTATACGACGACCACGACCACCCCCACCCACCACCACCACCACAACAACAACAGCAACACCATATAGGCTAGTGCAGAGAGTGCCTCTGATTTGTTTTGCTCTTTGAGTGGAGCTACACAAACGTCCGATGACAATCACAATTACCATTCAGTTGCCACACTCATGTTATCCATAGATGTACACATCGATCTGGGTGTTTATATAAGGCTCTTGAACGACGTCGACATCTCAATGCTGCTGTCCCCGAAACATCGCTTCCTGGCCATTCGCTGAAACTGCGTTTAGCAGATTCTTGCAAAAAACACTCAAGATTTCCTGGAAAGATTGTTGTCCAAAGAAGGTCAGGCCAATGTAGCAGAGTCACCGTGCACAGTAGAGACAGAGAGGCACTGATTAGTCGTCCATTAAGGAGTGGAGAGGAGGGGAGAATAACGGGCAGGGGTATATGTCCAAAGCGGAGGGGACCCAAATGATGTCGGTCAGTTTTGTGGATACCTTTTATGGACAATCCCTAATTAAATTTCCCAGAAAAACTTTGACATTTTTAGAATGACGACCAGAACGGGGACTGCATTTACCAACTGGGAAGTGATAGTTCAACGGCATAGGACAGATCATGGTCGTTTATTTTATTCCATTCTATTCTATTCTAATCTATTTACGGACTTATAAAGCATTTGTAACAATTAGCTTTTCAGAGGTTGAAGTAACACTATAGATGTAGTCTGGGGAAATATAGAGATTTTCTCATAAACTTCAACATTTTAGAATGAAGAGCCGGAACTTGTAGTGGAATGAAAATGGAGGGGGCAGTTGAAACCAGTTTACCAGTGGGTGACTAAAGTAGTAGTACTACTGAAACAACATCCAGGGATCAAAGTAGCACTACTAGCAGTTTGAGAGCATATATGACAGAGAATGCAGTACATTGCAGCAGTCTGAAGTAGTTGTACAGGACTACCTATATATATATAGTCCTGTGTATAGTTAGAGACGCAAGAGACCGACCGAAATGGAGAAGTTTTGTTAGAGCCTCATCGTCAGCGAATACTTGACGGAGGAGAAAGAAAGAAGAATAGTTATATAGGAAGATACAGGTTCCTATGGGGGGGGGGGGGAGTCATCAACGGCAGACATATACAAGTTCTGTTATTCTATACGTAGTGCTCAGTAGTGTAGTGGCTAGAGTGCTGGACTGTCGATCGAGGGGTTGTGGGTTCAAATCCCCACCAGGGCAGAAATTTGCTTTGAGATTTCTGCTCCACAAGCACCCATAGCCAACTCGGTTATAATGAGTACACTGACCATACACTGTCGCTGGGAAGATGACACAGTGAGGGAGAGGATTGACCACCCGGCCTTATAAGCTGAGGCTAAGAAAATGAAGTCGCCAACACTTCATACCCATGTCTGCCTCAAGGCTAGCTACAGTTACATTGGAAAAATATTTGCCCCAATAAAATGCTTGCTTCCCATAGTTTTTAACCATGCAGACGGTTAAAAATCCTGCCAACGACAGCATATACACAACAAGTGAAGGTCAGCAAATTAAGCAGCATTAGCTTGCCTCATGGTCTCTCTCTATACGTCTCCACGCGACTTCCCAGAATCTGGACTTAGAAATGCTTTTAAGCGGCTTTACAAGCAAAACAAGAAGCGCATCAGGAAGGACGAATTTGCAACATAAAAAGATATTTTTTTTCTCGGAACTAATGTCAACTGTTGAAAGCACGGTGAAATGGAGCACAGCTTCAAAGCCTGTCTGACAGTCCGAACATCCGAAATCTTTAAAGACTCAGTCAAGTTTAGGCCAGGTTTCCGACGAGAAATCCAACTAATGGCATGAGTATTTGCATGAGCACGTCACTTAGATATTCAGACCATCCGTCCATTGCTTTTAGTCAATAGGTCTTAATGTCTGAAGGCAAATTCCCGCAAAGAGGAAGCCATATGCTTTAACAGTCCTACGGATGTTGACTTTCTGCATGTTGACCTGATTAAGGATTGGTTTTGGTCTTCCATTAGTTGATGCCTTGTGCATTAGACACATTAGATGTTACAATTTAGAATTACAACTAACTGAAACATATTTCACCTGATATAGTAAGCAGTAATCACAAGAAAATATGACAGAGCATTATATTATGCTGTCAAACAATGAATATTAGTGACATTGTAAAATACTGTTTAGAAGCCTTTAAATGGTGTCTCTCGTACTCTGTCAATTCTTTGTTTTCAAATGCATTGTACATAATTTTGAATTGTCGTCAATGTCATATGTTGACGTTAAACTTTGAAATAAAAAATAACAACAGAGCAAAACCTTACACAGTTGCAGTTCAAGGCAGTATGATGAATCCCTATTTACACAACTTGCATGTCCTCCCAGCTGCAAGAGAGTTGGAAAGATGGGCAAACCCAGACAAAAATATTTTGCTGACCTCAATGAATAACCTACCCATGAGCTGCACATACAACACAAATTAAAAGCACTGCCAAAATAAAAGCACTATATGGAATGTGTGTTCATATAACCCTAAATATAGCCATGTTACTTTCTTTAGAAAAAAACTGTATGTCTAGATTAACTTGCTTAATCCCTAATCAATGCCAAATATTACTGATCACTAGAAATCAACAACACAAATAACAGTGAACAGGATGCATTTATGGATGGCATCCATGCATGCATGGCCGTATAACCTCTCTGTCATTCTTGACTGATGACAATCAAAAGACATGCCTGGTCTTTCTGTTTGGGATTGACACTGCCCAGCTGGGATCCTGTTCAATCCCCACTCTTAATAGGTTGACTCATCTAATGGCAGACAGGCTTCAACCACATATTTAGTGCCTTTGTGAAGTTCTAAAATTGTGCTATATGAAAGTCAGATACATAGATACATACATACATACATACATACATACATACATACATATAGTGTTGTGAGGCGGAAAAATTGTCCAGAAAATTTCATATTTTTCCGGAAAATTTCCAGTGTTTTTTTCCGGAAAATTTTCCAATATTTTTCCATCAATATAATATTACTAAATAACAATTTAAATGCATAATAATGTTTAAACATCACTCACTTTATACTGTCTTATGTAGTTAGAACTTAAATGTTTAATCAATGGATGGCACTGTTAGTGCATACTGTTCATTGTGTTCATAAGGCCAACAACAACAATACATTTAAGTATTAATTGGAATTAAGCTTCACTGCTAATTCAGAGGAAATATTTTTTAAGATTTAGTCTCCTTAACATTTTTTAGTTATGAAAATATGAGATAAAAACAGCAATTGATGCAGTAATACTACAGACACCATTTTAATACTGCAACAGATTAATTCTTATGAGGCCTATTATACTATTATTTTATGTCTTGAAATATAATACAAAATATAATGTTATTGGCATTGCCATTGCAGTCTGACACTAATCTATTTTCAAACCTGCTTTTCTTGGTAAGTAGTAAAAGAATGTGTTTTAGTTTAATTGGTTGTCTATGAGCTGTTGCCTTCAGTGAGTGGTGTATGGACTAAGGCAAAGCTGACTAATAGCTGAGCATCTGACAAAATGTCAAATTGCCAAACAGTATATATCGATAGATTATAACACTAATAACGTATCAAACTAGGCTACTCTAGCCTGAACCGCTAATGAACTGTCCTTAATCTTTATTTTAATTCTTTTAAGGTGAATATTGCCTGCATTGACACATATAATAATAATAATAATAATAATCTTTTCTTTAATTTAGCGCCTGACAAACGCACTGCGCTGTACATTTACATGTTATGCAATTGAAACAATCTTAACTAGTTAACTACTAACAGAACAGACAGCTTGTAATACACGGCGCTAATAGCAGCCTACAAAGCAAATCCGCCCTAACGGGGCTCGAACTCGGTACCTCTCGCACTCTTCGCCAGATGTTATCCAACGCGCCACCGGACCCCCCTGTAAATAAAAGGAACTTTTAAAAACCCAGAAATTTTCTAGTGTTGTCTCATACTGAAAATCTTACATTATGAGTTAAATGTATTTTTCCGGTTCTGCGGAAAATTTCCGGAAAGTTTCTGGAAAATTTTCGGAAAATTTTCCGCAAAATACTTTTCCGGAAAAGCTACATCACTACATACATACATACATACATACATACGTACATACATACACTTTTAATACACACATACATACACACATACATGCATACACACATACACATTTAATACACACATACATACACACATACATAAACAAATACATACATAGATACATACATACATGTATACAAAAATTACATATACAAACATACATACTTTTACATATACAAACATACATACATACATAAATACATACATACAGCAATCCGTCCTTCAAAACATGAAATCCTTGGCTGGGGCAAGAACAATGATAGATAAATAGATAAAGAAACAGATAGATAAATAAATGGACAGACAGACAGACAGTCAGACAGACAGACAGATGAATAGATAAACAAATGGATAGATGGACAAACGAACAGCTAAATAAATGATCATTTAAATCTAAATACACCAGCTAAATAGATACGTCGTTAGACACCAACCCGTTCTCGTGAAGATGACAGTGGAGCTAGGCTTGCTGTGTTGTGAATCGTGGCCGTAGCTAAGCACTCGGAAGTAATAGGTAGCGCCAAGCGATGGCACCTTCCATTCGTAGTGCGTCTGGCCTGCCTCAATCCTCCCGGACAGCGGCACCCATTGGCCAAACGTCCGATATTGCACGATGAAGTACTGAACAGGCACTGGAGAACGTCTCGAAGCCAACCAACTGATGTTGACACTGTTGTTGCGTAGTTGCCGCACCGTTAGGTTAAACGGCGGCATGGGACGATAAACTATGAATACGGTAACACAACATGTTACACGAAACATAAAGTAAGTAAGTAAGTATATTCTTTATTGAAAAAAAACAACTGTTAACCGCATTTTGGTGTACATAGTTCATCGAATAGAAAAAAATTAAGTATAAAGCATCCGTGTGACAAATGTTTTACGAGATAAAGAGTTTGCCTTAGGTATAATTCTATTGTGGGTTCTGGGCGTAGCAAGTATGAAACAGTTTTCACGGGAGGCAGTAGCTGATGTAATACATGTGCAGGGTTGCTGATGACGGTAGAAAAGATGTAATATGCAATATTGCTTTCTGGCAAAGTTGCTTGAAACTAACAAGTTGTATTGCATTGCATTGTATTGAAACATTTATAAAGCGCCTCTAATAGAGTGAATCGTTCAGAGGCGTTCCCAGTGTGCAAGGTCATGAGAGAAGAAATAGGTTTTGAGAAAAGCAAAGGAGGAGGAGGGGTTACCAGCTAGAATTTGAGGACAAGTAGATGGAGACAGCGCTATCCAAACAGAAGACCAATTTTGGACCACGGAAGCTGATTGGTAAAGTGCTTGTAACTTGTAGAGTGCTTGTAGAGAGTACAGGTTTGAGCCTCCCTTGCAATGATAACTGTTTAGGGACCTTGAGCAAGTCCTTCATTGCAATACTGCTCAGCGCCACTGATGTTTGCTCACAATGATAGTGGTGCTCAGTGTTCCCGTTAGAGTCCAAATAGAGGACGTATTTATGCCTTGACCTGGAATTTTTGGACGTAGCTCATTGCTTTCGGTTATCACACATAAAAATTTGGACGTTTTTTAAGGATGTAAAAACGGCCATTTGGGCATTAACGGAAACACTGGTGGTCCTTAAAAAAACTAATAGAAACAATAATGGGGTTGCAATATGTCATAACATAAAGCATGTTGCTTTCAAAGCGCAATGTAACATGTTCAACATGTTTAAAGTGTTATAATCAGTGCTTTTTTTCTAGAAAAAAGGTTCCGGAACTCACCAAATTCAGAACAGTTATGGGGCATATTTTATTGAAATATTTCTATTTCAAATATATCAATAACAATAAACACTGAAAACACCGAAATTAAATGAAAGTATCTAATTAATTTAAAAAATTTTTATGAAAAATTTAAATTTACTAAATTATTTTTTAATAGCTGAAAAAAGGTCCCGGAACGCCGTTCCGGACCGCTCCGGCTGAAAGAAAGCACTGGTTATAACCACTGAATACATTCATAGCTCAGCACAATTCAACACAATGACGATAACCAGTCAAAAGTTAACACAAGTTATAACATTTTAAAGGTGTTACATGTATCCTAATACAACTCCTCATTGCAGTTCAACAAAATGATGATAAACAGTGAAAAGTGAGTACATAGTATGGAATGCTAGATGCACAATGGTTTTGCTAAACAAAATTACTTTACATTGCTTCCAACCTTTGTGCTTTTCAGCACTTAAAAACTCTAAATTGATATAACTAGTTGGTGATTAACATGATAGCGTACCACAGATGCTTAATGTCACCACCAGTGGCATAACAACCAAGCCGGGGGCCCTTGGACACTCTAAGCTGGATGGCCCTTACCCATTAATGAGACGAAAGGGCGAAAATAATGAGACAGCTATTTAAAACTGCAATTTTTAGGTTAAAAAAGGAGAGTATTAATTCTTATCATCAATAATCCATAGTTCAAGTCACATTAGTAGCTCAAGACAAAACACGAATGTATTGGCCAATTTGGCCTGTCGCTTTATAGACTAGTTACATGTATAGCTAGTGTACACTAACACTGTAGATAAAGAGAATTACATAATGAATGAAGAATCATGAACAGAGTACTACATCATGCACAGTATGATAGTCAATAGGCTTCTAGGTTACCCTGATGAGCGTATTGAGTAATGAATAGTTCAAAGGATATTAATAATTAAAGTTAAATTGTTTGGATTTGTAAAATAAAAATAAAACAAATGTATTGATCTGCCGCATACATACATGCTACTGCGGCACTGCTTTCACAGCAATTTAATGTAGACGGTACTACGGTAGTCTGTAGCTCTTCAGAGAATTACTTCATGAATTTTGCTATTCTAGCTTTACTGTTTGCAAATGTGTCTATCAAGTCATCAATATTCAATTGTTTTGCACATTCGTTTTCGATTGCAAGAAGAGCAAGACTATCAAACTAAATGTCTCTTCTTTTGCATCATGTAACGGAAAAGCATACTGACATATTAAATGCAACATTTTCCAAAATTATTGTTGGAAAAAAGTACATGACATTTTTTAGTTAAAAAGCTTGGGACTTCGGGGCGAGTCGGCCCCTGGACTTTGTCCACCTTCATTATATATGCAGGCTGTCTGTTCTGTTAGTAGTTAAGATTTATGTCTTCTGTCATTTGCATTCTTGTGAATTGTTTCAATTGCATAACTGTAAACTGTACTGGTTGTGATGTGTCAACTCCTTATTATTATTATTATTATTATTATTATTATTATTATTATTATTATTATTATTATTATTATTATTATTATTATTATTATTATTATTATTATTACATGGTTTTCCACTGGTCGTCACAGGCCATCTTGCAAAACAGAACTGACCAAACGATCAGATGAAAACAAATCCGAATCCATTAGAATTCGCTCTGCAGACCAGCACGAAAACTACTCCAGAATTCTAACGGCATAGTGGCCAGCACAGTGTCGCCGTCGTCGTTGGAAAAATGCAAATTATTCGCCGGACGCAGCACGACGAGAATAAAGCCTCCGTGTTCGCAGCGTCGGGCCATCAGCAGCGCGAATAAAAAGCGGCCCATAAGCATCGCGAATAAATCTGGTGCTAAGACCACGGGCACATAAATTTATGCATCATTCCGTGCCGAGAGCCCGCATTGACGCTGTCGCCGGCTGATGGAAACGCAGTTGGACTACCTGTTGGAGGTCATTCATCACATCGCTGGAAGTAAATGCATAAGTCGAAGAGCGGCGGCAGTAGAGGAGGCGGCGGCGGCGTCTAAAAGAAGTCGAATGATGCTTCATCTTCATCAGCCGCCGCATCTCAGTCGTTCTTGAATGCAGCAATTAAGAGGAGAAGTGCAGGCGCTTCGCCACATAATAAAGGACGACCAGGCGAGGTTTAATTTCGACATCATAGGCAATGATAAGCAGCCTGAAGGTCTGATTCAGGTGCGTCCGTATCATCTCCAGCTATTCAATTATCTGCTAGAGAAATTAGCCGTCCGTCCGCGATGAGAGGCTACTTAGAAACCCACCTGGAGGGGATGGCACAATGGTTCGGTCTGGTAGCGACGTGCTCCCGGAAGATTCGCCTGAGACTATATCTGAAAATAACAACAGATACTCTTCAACTTAAAGCTAATTATTTAAAAAACCATATAATAATAATAATAACCTTTATTTTAAGAACCATGATTTTAAGAACTATAATAATAGTAATAATAGTAATAATAATAGTAATAATAGTAATAATAATTGTTATTGTTATTATTATTATTATTATTATTATTATTATTATTATTAAACTGCCATTTAGATCGAGCCTAAGCAAAAAGGGATCTTGCATAATAATAATAATAATAATTATGTCAAGGAACCAGGATCCGACGAGCGGCGAATCCTGAACAGATGATGACTGATGCCTCGTACAACGCTCATAATAATAATAATAATAATAATAATAATAATAATAATAATAATAACAAAATAACAATAATAATTCTCCAGCAGTCTCCGGACTTTTTAGGCCACCTGAGGGATCTACCTCGGTAATAATAATAATAATAATGGAATAATGGATAAATTACAACTTATGGAGGATAATAATAATAATAATAATAATAATAATAATAATAATAATAATAATAATAATAATAATAATAATAACAATTTTTGTATCACCTGAGGGATCATATCTACTTCAGATAAATAATAATAATAATAATAATAATAATAATAATAATAATAATAATAATAATAATAATAATAATAATATCTTAATAATAATAATAATAACAACAACAACAACAACAGTTTCTAAGGTACTGTAACACAGGCTACACAGCCATGCCGTTACAAGGGTGCCAACACAACAAAAGACTAGTAGAACTTACAAGCAACTAGGTTAGTAGATGGGTATAGAGCTAACATATATAATATGCATCTATACCAGAAGATATCAAACTGGAAGTCGAGCAACAACAAAACAGATACAGATCAGTCCCTTAAACTAGCCCTGAGGCAACCATGGGTATGAAGTGTTGGCGACTTCATTTTCTTAGCCTCAGCACATCAGGCTGAGTGGCCAGTTCTCTTCCTCATTACCTCATCTTCCCACAGACACTATGCAGTCAGTGTACTCATTATTGCTGAGTTGGCTAGAGGGCGCAAGTGGAGCCGAAATCTCGAACCAAATTTCTGCCCTGGCAGGGATTTGAACCCCAACCTCTCAGTTGATGGTCCAGTACCAACACACTGACCACTAGACTATCATAGACATTAGACAGTTAATTTAATAAATAATTAATAATTTAATTAATTAATCATTAATAATTTAATTAAGATGCCTTCTATAAAAGAAAGGAATTAATGAAATGAAAGCTAAATAAGAATCTAAAGAAAAGAATTATCAAGTCTATGATATGGAGTGTGGTGTTATACGGATCAGAGACGTGGACTCTAAGGAAGGAAGCCATCAGAATATTGGAGGCCTTCGAGATGTGGATATGGCGAAGAATGGAGAGAGTCAGCTGGATGGATCGGAGGACAAATGAAGACATACTACAAACGGTGGACGAAAAAGATCCATGATAGGGATAATACGAAGTCGACAAAGAAAATGGTTGGGCCACATCATGTGTGGAGATTTCCCTTCTAAGAATTATAATTGAGGGAAGAATGGAGGAAAAGAAGACAAAGGAAGACCGAGAATGATGTTGCTGGACTGGATGATGGAGGAGGATTACAGCAAACTGAAGGAAAGAGCCATAAAACATGATGAATGGCGAAATTGGACGTACGAACTTGCCTAGCAAGGCAGAGAACCAAAAGAAGAAGAGAATTTAATTAATTAATAATTAATAATTTAATTAAATAATTATTATTATTAATGCATAAAATAAAATATTTAGTAAAAAATTACTGTCAACAACAACCATGAATACAATATTAAGTTGACTGATTATGTATTGCTCAACAACAGAAAATAAAAAATTACAAAAGTTTAAACACCGATGTAATAAAAATATACATAATACTTCAGCAATCAATCATACTATCCGTCAGAAGGTTGGTGTGGGTTAGTTGTTTTTTAATAACACTGTGTCAAACAAAGATGATTCACGTTGCCAGGGCTGCCGACAGAAATTCCGGGCCCCTAGGCAGAGCAGTCACGGGCCCCTAAATATCCTTAGACTTTATGAGAAAATAAAAAAAAATGAAATAATTATAGTGCGGGCACAACGCCACAAAATTATATTTATATATGCAACTATTGTAGTTAAGTGTCCGTAATATTTTATTTTAAAAGGCATAAATCATAAACTTTGTATAACTGATTATAATATTTTTCATTAGTTGATTGCTAGGCCCAGCCCGGGCCCCTAATAGTCGCAGGGCCCCTGGGTTTTTGCCCCCCTGCCCCCTCTCGACGGGCTTGCACGTTGCCATCCCCCTTTCTCTAGGCTTGGGACTGGCACTACCAGAAGTAGGGTAGTGGTGGAGCTAAAAGGTCAGAATATCCCTAAGAACACTTAGCGATCTTCTTTGTCCTGTGTAAAGGACAAAAAATCTTACATAACGATCATATTACTTCATCTATACTCATCACATTGTCATTCACAACAGTCACGCCTAACTGCTAATCAGGATCACTGTATAATTCACTATAGGACAGTGTAGGTGATCAAAAAGGGCACAAAAGGGTTAAAGCGCAACACTAGCATGGGTGCTCAAAACATGTGGGACACTAAAAGTCACACTAACCCTGGGCGTTCACACAAGATGGGACACTCGCCCTCTCCTGGAATTAACATCCAAACAAGAATGGCCCACACCAAGGTCGTGACTCAATTGTTTCAGTTTCCATGTTTTCTGCACAGATTTTCATGGGTGCCCATGACCAAAAGACTTTCCCAAGCAAGACAGACCATGTAAGATATGTTAACCAGTTAGGCTCTGAACCTCTGTCTGATTACCGCCTCTGTCTCTTGCTGTCTGTCTGTCTCTCTGTCTCTGTTTGTCTGCCTCTGTCAGTCTGTCTTTGTCTCTGTCTGTGTGTGTCTGCGACAGGGCTGATTCTCTCCTCTCTGTCTCTCTCTGTCTGTCTCTCTCTCTCTCTCTCTCTCTCTCTCTCTCTCTCTCTCTCTCTCTCTCTCTCTCTCTCTCTTTCTGTCTCTCTCTGTCTTTTTCTGCCTGTCTCTGTCTCTCTCTCTCTCTCTTTTCTGTCCGTCTCTGTCTCTCTCTTTTTCTGTCTGTCTCTTTCTCTGTCTGTCTGTCAATCTCTGTCTGTCTCTCTCTCTGTGTCTAGCTCTGTCTCTTTCTGTCTCTGTCTGTCTGTCTTTCTTTTTCTGTCTGTCACTTTCTCTGTCTGGCTCTTCCCAGTCCAGCAGCCTGTTCCAAAGGGTGAGGAAGCAAAGAAATATTATGCAAGAGCACAAAATGCAAAGCGATCGTGGCACCCTGACAAAAGCCAGCTGGCAAGACCTGCAAGTCTCTAAGCGTGACATGGTCAACCGAATAAAAGGAGCCACGACGTGAATCGCATTAATCGGACGTCACTGTGGAAGTCTTTGCATCGTCCACTGACAGTGAAGTTAACTGGAGTTCAGTACACGCTTGGCAATGCAATCAGAAACTGTGAGCCAGAGATGGGTAAAATACTTTGAGTCAAACTGAAAGAGTCTGCGGTTGATCAGAAACAAAATACTTTGAGTCAACCTGAAAGAGTCTGCGGTTGATCAGAAACAAAATACTTTGAGTCAAACTGAAAGAGTCTGCGGTTGATAGAAACAAAATACTTCGAGTCAACCAGAAAGAGTCTGGAATCTGAAATGTTTAATATCAAGGGCTGGACTTAACACTTTAAAGACGAGCGTGTACTAAAATGCATGGAAAACCAATCCCTCTTGTCATTAAAGGGTTAAGGAATTCGATGGTATCTTTAATCTTGCTGAGGCTAAAGAAATTATATTCCACAGATCAAGTGCTAGACTCTTACGCCTTCCTGACCCAAATCGTCAAAATGCAGAATAACAGTCCTTTACGTTTCTTCTGAGATGATTTAAAACTCAAAGAACACCTAACATTCAGTTTGATAGCACACAGCCAGCACCTATATAATCAACTTCAGGTACTTCCTTGCAGACTTGTATACGAGACATAAAACTCGAGACCGACACCGACACCGACACCGAGACAGTGGGGTCCGAGACCGAGACCGAGACAGTGGGGTCCGAGACCGAGACGAGACACCAGGTCCGAGACAGTTCGAGACAGTTCAAAACGAATGAAATGCACATTGGACCCAAGTCCCGAAACAATTTTTCTCAACTTTTGAAGTCTAACTACAAGAGTCAAGTCACTGAAATCAGCCGATCACGTCAATTGTATAAAATATAAAGAAATTAAATATTTCAGCCATTCTGAAATCTTCTAAATGATTCTAAAATTTAAACCAACAAAATTCTATATAGGGTTAGGCCTATTAGCGATTTAGCGTCATAAGTCACATCACTCACCTTGAGAAACTAGATGTTGTTCCAAGCGGACTTAACACTTTAATGTTGGCTTGTACACAAACGACGAATGGCATGCCATTTATTTTGTTTTCATTGATTTCAAACTGCATGAATGCAAATTTCACGATTTCAGGTTCTTTATGAGACATTTTAAGATATTTGGAAATTACATCCTGAAAGATCAAGTGCTAGACTCTTTTCAATACTCTTAAATCTGAATACCAGAAACACCGCTTTTAAAATCCAGTCTGTTTGACACTCCGATTAACTAGTTTCCGTTCTGAGATGATTTAAAACTCAAAGAACAAGTTCCGAACATTCAGTTTGATAGCACACACCAGCCAGCGCCTATAGAACAAGACTTCAGGTACTTCCTTGTGACAGACTCTCAAGGCAGTTTCCAAAAGTCACAGAAATGATCTCGAGACCGAGACCGAGACCGAGACAGTGGGGTGCACACATAATATTACATATATTCCAGTACTCTCGAGACAATACATACTCTGGTTCTTAAGATTCAAAAAAGGAATAGCATTAATGTTCACATACATATATACATATGCATACATAATATTACATAATATTCCAGTACTGTAGTGTATACATATAGGATCTTAAGATTCCAAAATAAATAGCCACACAGCCAGACATATACATACTTAGTTACAAAGTAATACAAATGCATAAATATATGCACATAGTACAATTGCATTTAGCACATACTACATCAAACACTTCACTGGCTTCCTATGCAGGAAAGGATTTGACTCCTGCTGGGACAATACACCATGTTCTGTCTTGCCCCAGCATACATCACACAGCCGTCTGTTCAGCACTGATCCGCTCCCTCACCGACCACAACTACGCTTCACTACCCATGGTGATTTCCAAGTTCCCGACCCAGATGCTTAGTTCACAGCCAACAACGGGTACCAAACCCCAATCGGACGACATTCAATTCCAGTCAACTAATACCGCCTGGACACCGGACACCCCCTTTCCAGGACAACGTCTCCTGGTGGAATAAATCCGCCTAAGACCCCGAAATAAGACTCGACAAGGCATTGACAGTCTGCGCATCCAGTCCCAGCCATTGGCGCAGACTCAGACGGCCCGTTTGGCTGCGAGTCGATAAAAAAATTATAAGGCCGTCATAGACTAATTCCCTTTACCGCGCCATATCGGGCGGGTTCGCCGGCCTAACCCGGGCGCACCGTAAATGTGACATCCAAAACCCGCGAGTCTTATTTACTACGAAATCGCTCGTCCGTTCGGCTTAAGTTTCCGCAAATGATTCGGCTGGTAATACTCGCATCAAGGCGACCGCAGATCGGGTCTTCGTATTGTGACGGTGATGGGAAGACATTGGGAGGAGAAAGCCCAGCACTTAGGAACATTATTCGATGTATCAAATAATCACAATGCACGAAGAAAACTGATAGGTTTTTGAAAGGCAATGTAAGAATAGCCAAGAATATTGAGAAAAAAACACAACAAACAGAATACAGGATGAGTGTTTACAACAAGCCTTGCAATGGTAATTACTTACAAGACTTAAGCATGGCAACATAACAAGGTAACATAACAAAGTAACGTAGCAAGGCAATTTAGCTACGTAATGTAGCAAACTAATGTAGCTAGGTAACATAACAAGGTAATGTAGCAAGGTAACATAGCTTAGGCCTGAAGGTGAATGTAACAAGAGTAAAGAACTGTGGATAGAACCTTAAGTTCTCTTACTGACTGACTGCACTAGTCTATGTCAAGTAAAATCAAAGGCATACCCAAACCATGTATATTAGTAAATAAATAAATAATAAAATAAAATTTGGTTTGACTGGTTCAAAATATCATACAGTAGTTCACACATTTCACATCCCAAATCCCTACCATAATGTTTAACACACTACAAACATTAGACCTTGGATATGGTCAATTGGTCATGCACAAAAGTTGACTTTGTTAGAAACCGGATTTAGTGTGCAAAGACATAAGTGTTCAAAATACCACTAGTGTTCAAATATCAATCTCAGTATTAGTTCACCCTGTCGGTAATAATGATAGCACCAAATGTTATCTCATTCCAAAAACATCTAAGTGAGGCATGATATAATATGGTAATGTAAGCAAGGTAAGGGATGAATGAAAAGTAAGTCCAGGTATTAAAGGTAGGCAAGGTCTGAAAAGGTAGGCAAGGTCTGAAAAGGTAGGCAATGTCTGAAAAGGTAGGCAATGTCTGAAAAGGTGAAAAGGTAAGCAAGGTCTGAAAAGGTGGGGAAGGTATGAAAGGGTAAGCAAGGTCTGAAAAGGTAGGCAAAAAAGGTAGGCACTAAAAGCAAGGTCTGAAAAGGTGGGCAAAAGGTCTGAAAAGGTAGGCAAGGTCTGAAAAGGTAGGCAAGGTATGAAAATGTGGGCAAGGTATCTGAAAAGGTAGGCAAGGTCTGAAAAGGTGGGCAAGGTATGAAAAGGTAGGCAAGGTCTGAAAAGGTAGTCTGAAAAGGTGGGGAAGGTATGAAAAAGCAAGGTCTGAAAAGTAGGCAAGGTATGAAAAGGTAGGCAAGGTATGAAAAGGTAGGCAAGGTCTGAAAAGGTAGGCAATGTCTGAAAAGGTGGGGAAGGTATGAAAAGGTAAGCAAGGTCTGAAAAGGTCTGAAAAGGTAGGGTATGAAAGGGTGGGCAAGGTCTGAAAAGGTAGGCAAGGTCTGAAAAGGTGGGGAAGGTATGAAAGGGTAAGCAAGGTCGGAAAAGGTAGTCTGAAAAGGCTGAAAAGGTAGGCAAGGTCTGAAAATGTGGGCAAGGTCTGAAAAGGTAGGCAAGGTATGAAAAGGTAGGGATGGGCAAGGTCTGAAAAGGTAGGCAATGAAAGGATATGAAAATCTGAAAAGGTGGGCAAAGGTGGGCAAGGTATGAAAAGGTAGGCAAGGTCTGAAAAGGTAGGCAAGGTCTGAAAAGGGTCTGAAAAGGTAGGCAAAAAGGTAGGCAAGGTATGAAAGGGTGGGCAAGGTCTGAAAAGGTAGGCAAGGTATGAAAAGGTGGGCAAGGTCAAGGTCTGAAAAGGTAGGCAAGTCTGAAAAAGTGGCAAGGTCTAAAAAGGTAGGCAAGGTATGAAAATGTAGGCAAGGTCTGAAAAGGTAGGCAATGTCTGAAAAGGTAGGCAAGGTCTGAAACGGTGGGCAAGGTATGAAAAGGTGGGCAAAGGTCAAAAAGGTGGCAAGGTCTGAAAAGGTAGGCAAGTTATGAAAATGGTTCTGAAAAGATAGAAGGTCTGAAAAGGTAGGCAAGGTCTGAAAAGTAGGCAAGGTCTGAAAAGGGTAAGCAAGGTGAAAAGAAAAGGAATGCAAGGTATGAAAAGGTAAAGAAACATTTCAGTTAACCTGTTCAGGTAAACAGACTAACTGGATATAATATTGAAAATGTTTACGGAAAATAAGTCATACAAACCTTCGTCATCGTCAGGGAAAGGCATCTCTATTAAAAAGAACAAAACATTTAATGACAGGTATTGGCAGAAATCAGAATAGGTATTCGTAATCCAATGTCCATGGTGATACAGCATCACTTGCTAATCAAAGAAAAGATCGGCCTTTCAGAGAGCTACAGGTTTGAACAGAACTAGGATCATAGATTATATATATGCACAAGCTTTGTACGTTGTGACAATGGAGATGATTTATTCGTACCCATCGCCACTGGCTGGCATCAGGAACTGATGATGATGATGATGATGATGATGATGATGATGATGATGATGATGATGATGATGATGATGATGATGATGGTGGTGATGATGATGATGATGATTATGATGATGATGATGATGATGATGATGATGATGATGATGATGATGATGATGATGATGATGATGATGATGATGGTGATGATGATGATGATGATGATGATGAATGATGATTATGATGATGATGATGATGAACGATGATGATGATGATGATGATGATGAAAGATGATGATGATGATGATGATGATGATGATGATGATGATTATGATGATGATAAGACATAGACATAAGACATAAGACATTTATTGTACCCAGTAAGTTATGTCATGGACATTTAATTATGCATGATAACTACAATTTCCATGGAGTATGAGATCATCATAGTTCAACAAAGCTATTAAATGGGAGCAATAGGCGCACCTAAAGGGACTAATCCCGCTAAGCAGGGGCCTAATTACTTCATGCAAAGTGAGTCAAGATGATGGCCAGTTCTTTAGCACAGAAGAGGGAAGTAGATAAACTTAACTACAAAATAAAAAAAATTAAACATGTTCGGTACACCAATCAGCACAAAATGACAGAAGATAAAAGGAATAATATTACGTTCAAAGATAAAAAAGAAACGATCAAATGATGATGATAAATTTGATAATGATGATGATTATGATGATGATTATGATGATGATGATGATGATGCGTACATTGACAACGGAAGATACCAAATGAAAAGGGCATGTGGCATTTCCCAGTATCATAAAGACATGTTGTAAATATTTGCTGAATAAACCCAGCCATCAATTCGAAGGGCATCAGATGGGACCCATATCATATGGGCTCTATTATACAAGTAAGGAATGAAGGAAGGAGCGAATGTACAAATGAACGAATCCTAATGAATAAAGGAAGCAACCAGCTCTGCTGCCCTGTCCTATGGTGTCCGGGTCGTAGCTCCCTCCCCTGAATAGGGCGCGCTCCTTGTCCCTTCTGCCCGTACATCTGCTAGGCAGAACCGTACCTTCTCAGTCGTTGGTCCCTCGGTCTGGAACGGGCTCCCTTTGGGGCAACGTTTGCTCCCTATGGTCCACTCCGAGGCCCGGGTTAACCATTGGTGCACACGGAGCACGTGCTCCAGGGCCCCCGACGAGAAGGGGCCCCCAATAAGAGTAGGAGTAATTTTTTCTGCATCTCAAAACGCAAATTGAATTCACTTATTCACTTTTGGTGAAAAAATTGAATTCATATTTGTTAAAGTACGGCGACAAGTCACATTATTTTCCACTCAGCCTTAAACTTCTCAGATATCATCTGAGATATGACTCTGGAGTTAGTTTGGTCAAGGGAATCTAGAGTCTAGACTGACCACGCTTCGGTATACGTATCTCTGTTTGTCTTTTTACCTATCTCTTCGTTCTTCTCCTCTTCCTGCCGTGGACTTTGAACAGCATGCCTTCAGCCAAGCTGCCAAGGGCTCCTATATAAACCAGGGGTCCGTGCTTCAGCTCACCGGGCGAACCAGGTTCAAGCCACGACTGGCGGCCGCCTAGGGTAAGAAGTCAATGTAATTTGAACTATTATCATACGTATACATAGCCTTTGGGCGTTCATGCATATGTGTAAGTAAGTATCATGTATGTGTGTGCGTACTGTATGTATGAATGTATGTATAATCTAATACATTATGTATATGTATATATAATACATACATACATAGTATATATATGTAGTATGCATGTAAGACAGAGAACCGTTTCTCTCATTCGTATCCATCTATTATTATGTCGTTAAATCTACAGCTACGGTAACTTTGCTGTAGTTTTAGTCATTATAAGTTAAACTTAAAGTATTGAATAATCATTCAATAATGTCGAGCACTTGCAGGGTATATGGAAATGAAATGTTTGCAACTTCAAGTACAATTCAGTCTATCAACGCCTAATTGTGAAGCAATGTCTATTCCTTATGAAGCCGCAAAATCAGAAGTTATGGCAGGCTATCAGTCTCAAAGTTACTCATCCGAACAGGCTATAGACAATTAAAGCAGTCGCAGAAAGTATAGGCCTATCAGTTTTTTTGCAATTGTAGGCCTACTACTAGTTGTAGCCTATAATGCTAATTATACTATGCAAAGGGATTGCTCTGATGTGAAAATACAGGGTAATATTTCATTCTGTAAAATATATATTCGCCCTACAATGTTATTTCGTAATTTTCAGATTCATTTGTAATATTGTATTTTCAAAGTATATCTGTCACCAGTGTCATTTCTTTCTGAGAGAGGCCTACCTTTTAGAGGCGACAACGAACGATCTGTTCTCAACACAACGGAAATTGTAATGAAGCTATAATATGCCTGAGTAAAATTAATATGCTTAGGCTACTATTATTATTATTGAATTTGTTGCTGATTGGAGTCTGAGCAGACTTGAATATTACTAAATAAGGGAAGGGCGAAAATAGGGACGGGCGGGAGAGGAGGAGAAAGGGAAGGGAGCGAGGAGCCGGCAAAAGTCGGAGGGGCCCCAACATGACAGAGTGCTCCAGGGCCCCAGGGCCCCTTAACAGGGCCTGGTCCACTCCGATACCTTTAATTATACTGTAACGTCAAAACTGTCCTTGTTAGCCGTGCTGGGGACGGGAGCATTTCTGAGTAGTAGCCTTGAAGGGGTTCTATATAAATCTTCGTAAAAATGAATGAATGAATGGATTTATCACTAGGATGCTGTACAGTTACTAATCATGTTTCACTAGTATTTAACTTTTTACACATTATTAATAATATTATTACTTCAATGTTTTATCATTATCATTATATAACTGTTGTCCCATTGTGCGTTTGCAAATGGTGCATTAAAGACCATATTTACTTACTTATTAACTTATTAACTTACTTACTTACTTACTTACTTACTTGAATGAATGAATGAATGAATGAATGAATGAATGAATGAATGAACGATTTCTATGAGATGTGCCCACGAGTACCTTTTGATTTGGTTTTGACGAGCACCTCTCGACTGAAGTGAGGTCGACCGGAGTAGTTGGACATGATCTTGAACCTATAGTTCGTCTTTGGCTGGAGGTTGTAGACCGTCACTGTCGTCACATTGTCAGGAATGGCGTCAAATCTCTGCCAATCGTTGTCACTGCCATCTTGTGACTGACACCTAAGAAAATATCCAGGAAAAGTGTGAAGATCCAGCTTAGGCTACTGAGCACAATGTTCAGCTATAACTTCATAGTATGCGTAGCTGTTGTGGAGACTTACTATTCTCACTTAATACATCAACAGATTTTGTAGGATTGAAAGTCATTTATTTACCCGTCCGTTACTCGATTCGACTATCCCACCCACCCACCCGGCCATCCATCCAACCATAATCCATCCATCCATCCATCCATCCATCCATCCATCCATCCATCCATCCATCCATCCATCCATCCATCCATCCATCCATCCATCCATCCATCCATCCATCCATCCATCCATCCATCCATCCATCCATCCATCCATCCATCCATCCATCCATCCATCCATCCATCAATCCACCCACCCGTCCAACCATCCATCCAACCATTCATCCATCCATCCATCCGTCTATCCCTCCCCTCCTCCTCCCTCCCTCCCTCCCTCCCTCCCTCCCTCCCTCCTCCATCCATCCATCCATCCATTCAATCACCCTTCCGTATCTATACCCACCGGCCTGCCATAAGACGGCAATTTTTACCTAACTGACTCTATATAAATGACTTAATAGGATGACAGACGTCGAACGAGGCTCCACCTCCTTCCGTCCCACCTCCTCCTCCTCCTCTTCCTCCTCTTCCTCCTCCTTCCTCCACCTCCTCCTCCTCCTCTTCCACCTCCTCCTCCTTCTTCCTCCTCCTCCTTCTTCTCCTCCTCCTTCTCCTCCTCTCTTCCACCTCCTCCTCCTCCTCCTTCTTCTCCTCTCCTCCTCCTTCTTCCTCCTCCTCCTCCTCTTCCACCTTCTCCTCTTCCTTCTCCTTCTCCTCCTCCTTCTGCGTGTAGCAGCCGATCTCTAATTGTAGCGTTCTCCAACCGCGCCACATAATCCCTCATTTCTGACACTCGGCGAATCCGGACTGCAGAAATAAGCCAATGATTGGTTGTTGGGCCATGACGGGTAATCATTTACCAGGGCCCGGACGACGGCCCCCACCGCCGCCAGCAACGTATCGCGAACACTGGCGGACGACCCCTCGGGTCATACCGCTCACCACGTTTCTCGGTTTGGACAGAAGAATACAAGACTAAATGACAACAGGCTCAACGCACGACTAAAGCAGGTTTTTCATTCAAGAACAGATAATTCTGCGACCAAATAATACTTGGCTTTTTACTTGCCGTTAGTCAGGTGTTACACTGCTCGCTCGCCATAAAGGCGCCACATTACAAAATCTGATTGCTTTCAAACATCTGAATATCTAACTGTTTCCCAACTGGCACCTCAGATCTGCATGTGTGTGTGTTTTGTGTGTGTGTGTTTTAAACGTGTGTGTGTGTGTGTGTGTGTGTGTGTGTGTGTGTGTGTGACCTTTGCACGCATTAAATATTTTCATAATAATAAAAATAATAATAATAAATAATAATAATAAAATAATACTAATAATACTACTACTAATAATAATAATAATAGGGATGTCCTGTTGACAGCATCAACAGATTAACTTTGAAAATTACTGTGTTGATTATTTCCTGTGTTTCCTGTTGTTATTACTGGTTCGAGTTGATCATATCCTGTAAGTTTCCTGTTGTTGAATCAATAAACGGCTGATTGATTGATTGATTGATTGATAATAGAATAAAAGACACTACATTTCTTTACCAGTGCCTATCTGTTGCCATCCACATGTTTCAACACAATCGCTTTTCACAGCTCTTTTGGCACTTGGCAGGACATAAATGAAGACTAGCCATACCAGAACAATGCTATCCCTAATTTCTTGAAATCCTGAGGGATTACATGTACTTCACGTAAAAATTAATGGTGCACTGAAGCCAATCTGTAAGCTGTTCAAATCTGTATTCATCCGGTTTAAAAAAATTTACTTGTATTGTAACGCAGTGTTTCCAATGACGAGAAAACCGAAACGGTGAGTGTTCAGCGATTATTTCTGGAATAACTGTGTCTGCTCATTTCGAAATTCTGGCCATTATTGATGCTTCCGAAGTAAAGCGGCGTGAATGATATATGGCTTGTCTTCACGTCGTCCTGAATGGACCGATACCTCTGTGATGGTGCACAGATTCGCTGGCCAGTCGTCATCAGGCGACAGCATGACAGAAACTTCATGAGAATGAATGACAATACTTAAAGAGAACGCCGTGTTGATGTACTTAAAGTTGCACCTGAAGATATGTGCGGTATTGGGTTTAGAACTGTACATCATGGCAAGACTGAAGGCCGTGAAAATGGCACTTTGCTGTGTACCTATTCATCTAGTTTGTGTGTGTGTGTCTGTGTGCGCATGTTTGTGTGCGTATGTGTGTGTGTGTGTGTGTGTCTGTGTCTTTGCATAGCCTGTTACCATTTTATCATGTTTTAGTAGCGGATGTATCATCTTAATTTCTCTTCTAATAAAAGAAATTTGCTGATGATTATCATAATTGCAATATTGTCATATTGCGGGGCACAGATAGTCAAATTCATTACAGGCCTTTGAGTTCAGTTTCCCAAGGAGCAGATATTTATTTAATTTATTTTTAAATGATTTAATTCGCATCTTTACACCGTTGAGTTGGAATGTGATTAAATAATTTAATGTCTGAATAAATATTCAAAATACATTCTGCGGGCTAATTCAGGACCATTTCAGTCAAACTTGTCACTTGATTAATTCATTCTGAGAATTTATATAGCGCCTCTTCAGATAATTTATCAACTCAGAGGCGCTCTCTGCGCTAGCCTTGGCCCTTGATGTGTCAATGCATCATTCGAAGCATTTCCAACGAGCTCCGCTGGCTCCAATGCTATAACGTCCAGCCTGCTATTCGGCCAGCCTGATTTTGCACGGTCGTGCCCATTGCACAAAATAATGAATCCCTACGGTAAGTGTTGCGGCCGGAGAGCCTCGGTCCCATCCGTTGCGTTTTCCAAGGGGATTCACGTACTGTGTGAACGGCGTCTATCAAATCAATGGACTAATTTATCAGAGGAGTCTGCTCCTGTATTTCACCAACGCCTTTTCCAGCACCATCGCAGACCGTGTCCCCAGAAGTTCATCTGGCTGGGGCATCCTCCGCTGCTCTGAATATTTCAGGCCAAACAGCAATCGACCATCAAATCAAATCAAATAAGAAACCTATCCAGCGACGACATTTGCCAGCGAAATGCGAAAGATCACACGATCCAGTATTTACGACGACGACGAATTCCACTGAGCCTAAATTACATTACTCGAGATTGGGTTTTGAAAAAGGTGACAAATGAATGCTCAGATGGATATTGAGTAAACACAGATAGTAATTGTAATCACAAATTTATATGTTGCAACTTCAAGAGAAACTCATTGGAGGCGCACCCAGTCAGACAAAATGAAACTGTAACTGAACAAAATGGTTGGCATGTGCTTACAGAAACGAGGAAAATTTGTTCTGTGATGTACTCGGTGTATCTTTGAAAATATAGTATTGGCTATCATCAAATCAGTACTTTTGGGAAAATCTCCTGGCTATAATCAATTCAATCAACTTTTGTACAATTCGATATGAATGAATGAATGAATTCTACAAAGCACTTTACTCAGTGTATCTTTGGAAACAACTTATGGGTTATAATTGGTTCAATCAACTTTTATAGAATTCTACATGTGACATATCATGTTGTCATATGGCAACAGGATACATACTCAGTGTGTCTTTGGAAACATCTTATGGGCTATCATCAATTCAGTATCCTTGGAAACATCTCATGGGGGGGGATCATCAATTCAACAATTTTTTGTAGAATTCTACAAAGCATTTTACTCAGATTGTCTTTGAGAAAATCTCTTTGGCTATTACCAATTCAATAAACCTTTGTAGAATCCTACAAAGCATCATCATCATCATATTCGTTTATTCTATCATATCATGTTGTCATAACATGTTACATACTGGGAGGAATGGCCCTAGGGTCAGTGCTAGTAGATGTTTTTAAACAGCATGGGCGTTATAACATTCTTATTGTCCTTGGTCGTAAGTGCAAATGGATGAGGCCTTGAGCGCAGGTTATATTTATTGTTATGCCGCACTAAGAATAACCGTCGGAGAACATGACACGAGCCATTGATAACAGCTCCAAATAGTGCTTTATCGGCTGCATCAGCCATTCCACCTGACCTCTTTACCCGTTGGAGGAACGGCTCCATGCATGGCTACATGTATCCAATTTCCCAGCTTCTTTGAATCTCACTTCTCTGCTGAATTCATCCTCAGCTTCATCAACATCTGCTCTTTCTTCAAATCCTGACCAACATGCCAACTGAGTATGAGCCCACCCTTCACTCCGGAACACAGACTGCCATGCAACCTGTGACATGAACTGCTTCCTGTCCTTTCTCCGAAAACGCCTGAAGACCATTCTGTTCGATCATTGTGTTAGGTTGGGAGCGCCTCCGACGAGTCTGTCCTGAAGTGGCGCTATATAAATTTCCAATTACCACTACCATTTCTCTGCTTCAATTTTCCAGTGACTGAACACCATCATGCTTTTGTGTTATCAGGTCATTGTATTGTATTGCATTGTAGTTGAAACTTGTAAATCACCTCTTTCTGTGTAAGGCTTACACTGTAAGGCTTAGCAGATGCCCTTGTCAAGCTGCCTGGGAATACAGTTTTTGGTATCCCTAGGTGGAAGTCAGAATTGGGGTCATCTGGGATTGAGGCGAAGAATATGATGGTCATTAGTCCTGATCGCTTCGAACAGTCTGTCATCAGATCTACCCGCTATATCGGCCACAGCTGGAGTATCATAGGGGAGGAAGCCGGCTATTCCGAGGCGCTCTCAGAGTGGGAGCCCTGAAGGTAGAGCTGTACCGATTTAACGGCCATACGCGTAATCGGGCCGATTATTAGAACAATCGGCATAATCGGGTATCGGCAGAAATAATCGGTTAATCGGTGCCGATGTCAAAATTGTGTTATAATTTAATAGTTTTACTTGAATTATTGCATATTCCAGTTGGGAATTTGTTTTTCATCGATTTTCATCTATCGTTTTACGTCCATTATTATTTACGCATTAAAACATTATCATTAACAACTTCCCAACTTAATTTAAACGTCCATCCTTATAGTTGTGGCGATAGATTACTGGTTTATGTTTCGAAACCGAGCATTTTGACTAAACAAATAATGAAATATTCGGTCTCATAAATTGGGTATTGGCAGTATTTAATAATCGGCAATACGCGGTATCGGTATCGGCAATTTAATAATCGGCTATACGCGGTATCGAATAATCGGCAAAAAGCGATATCGGTCCAGCTCTACCTGAAGGTCATGAGCACCTGTGAAAAGTTTCTTCAACGTTTTCTGTGCAATTACAAAATTTTACGATCATGAGTAACTTCTTACCAGAGTTCATACTCATAGTGTTGACCTTCTTCGATGTAAGGTGGAAGCCATGAGACACGGGCAGTGGACTCCGTGACCTCGACAGTAACATTGTATGGTGAACTATGTATAGCCACTGAAAACAGCATCACAGAGGATCATCACAGATTTAAAAAAACAGAGTTTATCCCAAGTTATATCGCATGACATATTATGCAAAATTAATGACTGGATATGTTTTGATACTTTTTTACAGACGATTTCATGCCAAAACGGAGCTCACGACTGTAAACACATTAGAATTGGTCATATTGCGGCTGTGAAATCAAACATCAGAGGTACGTCATTAGCTAAATCTGGGCATCCAATCTTTATTGGCAACGGAAACCTTTTGATCTGAAAATGTTTTGACGGAACCCCGGCCTATAATCTGCTTTACTGCTCGCCTTGAGACTTTATGTTGTTCGTGCAAGAAAGCATAATGTTTTTAAACAGTTATCGAAATATTATGCAGTTTTAATCCATAAAAATTAGATTAGAAATTAATTCATATGAAATTTTTCAAAGAACCCTTGTCTTCACCACGAAGTCTGATTTATAATGTAACAATGCATTAAAACAACAATTATCCATCCATCCATCCATCCACCCATCCCATCCATCCACTCATCCATCAATCCACATCCATCAACCCCTCCATCCATCAACCCCTCCATCCACCAATCCATCCATCAACCCATCCATCCATCCTTTGGGAAACACTGAGCTAAATCAACCAGTGGATAATATCGCAGCCAGTCCACTTAATCACCTGACCCACGTAACTCTATTAACACGACGCTCGATAATTAACAAGGTCATATACACCGCTGGTTGAAAAACTTGAAATCCTGATCAAAAAGGTTCCTGATCCCATTTCCCGGAGCAAATTGACAACTTCTTGCTAGTCAACCCTCGTAATATTATTTGCCAACACGTGATTTGGTCATTTACGGCGTCACGAATAAAGTGCAGAGAGTGCTATGATCAGAATCAAGCAACTGAAACTCATATGATGAACAATCATGCAATCATTGGTTATATATAGCATTGGAAAAAAGTCAATCAAGCAAAATATACAGATAACAGCATGTTAAGTATTGTTAACATAGAAATCTAATGTAAAGTCATAAAATCCAGCGAGATTTTGACACCATCTCTGACCCGAGTGAACAAGAGTATCCATGTAAGCTAACCCTGAGGCAGCCATGGGTATGAAGTGTTAGCAACTTCATTTTCTTAGCCTTGGCATATGAGGGCTGGTGGCCAGTCCTCTCCCTCACCATCTCATCTTCCCACTGACAGTGTATGGTCAGTGTACTCATTATAGCCCAGTTGGATTATTATGGGGTGCAGATGGAGCAGAAATCTCCAACCAAATTTCTGCCCAGGCGGGGATTTGAACCCCGACCTCTCGCTTGACAGTCAAGCATGCTAACCACTACACTATCGAGCACTCAGTGAACTCGCACTGCACTGTGAAATGTCAGTGGGTGTGAGGAAGAGGACTACCCACCCACCCACCCACCCTCATATGCCGAGGCTAAGACAATGAAGTCGCTAACACTTCGAATTCCATTCTTGTTCTGAAGTTTGCTTGCATAAATGTCACAGTTCTTCACCCCTCATCAAGGGTCTGAACAACAAAGCGTCAAGTCAAACAGGAGGGATTAGGCACCTCACTGTCAAACCCGATCCACTCCAAAGGAAAGCTATTTGATTTCTGGATAAAAACTGTCAGGTCTGTCCATTAGCCGGTCCATCCATCCATCCATCCATCCATCCATCCATCCATCCATCCATCCATCCATCCATCCATCCATCCATCCATCCATCCATCCATCCATCCATCCATCCATCCATCCATCCATCTAAAGCAGAATCATGCTGCCTAGGATGACAGAACTTTGAGAGATGCAGGACCTAAGCAAGTGATTACCATGTCTTACCATAAGTTGTCCAAATATCTTACCATACCTTGACCATGTTCAAATGGTAATGATAATGGCAGTGGTAACTGAACATGCGATTACCATGTCTTACCATAAGCTGTCCAAGTATCTTACCACACCATGACTATGTCGAAATGGTAAAATTGTAATGGCAGTGGTATGAACTTGTGATTACCATGTCATATCACAAATTGTCCAAATATCTTACCATACCTTGACCATGTCAAAATTGTAATGGTAATAGCAATGGTACATGAACATGCAATCACCATGTCTTACCATAAGTTATCCAATTATCGTACTACCTAAAATGATAACATTTGGCAATATCTTTTGAAGAGGTGCTACATAATCATCAGAATCATGAATGAAGTACACATACATAAATATATACATACACATACACAATCAATCTACTCCTTAAGAACATGCCATTGTTTAATCAGTATAATAATCCATGAAAAGACGAAGGAAGTCTTACGCTGGACAATCAACAGCGTCGTCGTGATAATACTTGTGACAACATTTCGTGCGATACACTCGTACGTTCCCTGTTCTTCCTCGCTGAGCTGTACGATCTTCAGATTGCCTCCATCCTGGAGCGTTTTCGTTGACGGTGGAAAAGTTCCGTCAGCCTGTGACAGTTAGATTCAAGTAATGTATTATGCAAAGTAATGTAATTCATTATTAATGTATGACTGGTATATTCATTGTTATTCGTTCCCCATGTTAATACATATGACCACAGTGGCTCAATCCAGATCCTTTGGGGGCAGAAACACGGAACGCACAAGAAGCATACTTATATTCATACTTACATACATACACAGTCATACACACATACATTCATACATACATACATACATACATATATACATACATACATACATAATCACATTTATGCATTACTTCATACAAACATGATTATATACATTATATACACTCATTGATACAAACATACATACATGCATACATACTGGTACATAATAATGTACATATGTACATTCATTCGTACATGCATACAAGGTGGCGGGATGCTCGACCAGTCTGCCCTGTGTCACACGTTGGTGCTGGAGAGTTTACAGTAAGAAGCGCCCAGAGGAATTGGCAGCCAAGACAAGACGTCTCCGTCGCCGACGCCAGAGATAAAAGACCATTTAGTTGAACCAATAAAGAAGTAAAATCCTTGGTGCAAATTAGCCTGGCAGAGGGCCAGAGTGACATTGATGCCTCGCAAGATGAAGAGGAATAGCCACGTCAACGAGAGAAACAGCAGCAGCATCGAACCTAGGAGACCAAATCGCCAACCAGCAATAAACAAATGCACCCAAAAACACAGCCACCACCGACATAAAACAGAACAACATCCCGACAAGAACACAGCCAGAGGGAGACTGACACAAGCATCCAAATAGAGACAGAGGCAATGAAACTGACTGGCATGCAGACCGTAGTAAAGGGACGTGCAGAGCAGTTGAAGAACCGTGGATTCGCTTGCTCTGATAGGGCAACGTCGCGAGTCAGACATTAGTAGCAGACGAGCTGCTCCATTTGCTCATCCTCTGCTCACTCCATTTGCTCATCCTCTGCTCACTCCATTTGCTCATCCTCTGCTCACTCCATTTGCTCATCCTCTGCTCACTCCATTTGCTCACTCCTCTGCTCACTGCATTTGTTCATCCTCTGCTCACTGCATTTGCTCATCCTCTGCTCACTCCATTTGCTCATCCTCTGCTCTCCATTTGCTCATCCTCTGCTCACTGCATTTGCTCATCCTCTGCTCACTCCATTTGCTCATCCTCTGCTCACTCCATTTGCTCATCCTCTGCTCACTCCATTTGCTCATCCTCTGCTCACTCCATTTGCTCATCCTCTGCTCACTCCATTTGCTCATCCTCTGCTCACTCCATTTGCTCATCCTCTGCTCACTCCATTTGCTCATCCTCTGCTCACTCCATTTGCTCATCCTCTGCTCACTCCATTTGCTCATCCTCTGCTCACTCCATTTGCTCATCCTCTGCTCACTCCATTTGCTCATCCTCTGCTCACTCCATTTGCTCATCCTCTGCTCACTCCATTTGCTCATCCTCTGCTCACTCCATTTGCTCATCCTCTGCTCACTCCATTTGCTCATCCTCTGCTCACTCCATTTGCTCATCCTCTGCTCACTCCATTTGCTCATCCTCTGCTCACTCCATTTGCTCATCCTCTGCTCACTCCATCTGCTCATCCTCTGCTCACTCCATTCGCTCATCCTCTGCTCACTCCATTTGCTCATCCCCTGCTCACAAAGCAAAGATTGCTCGCTGAAGATCAGAGACGCGATATGGGCCAAGAACACATCATCCTATAGGAGTGCCCCTGAGGTCGCTTCTGCCTCGCTGATATTATGGTCTAAGGAAGGGACTGGTTTGTCGTAGGGCAGGGATACGCATGTTCCCCGGTGGCCTGCTCCAGCAATATTCCCAAAAGGATTGGGATACATCCATTTCCTAATTCCATCAATAAACCTACGCTGACAGGGAATTAAGTGGACGCATGCACGCATCCTCACAAAACAAAAGCCACACACGCTATACATGTCCATCCGCTCTCCATTCCCTCTCTCTCCCTCTCTGTCTCCCTCTGTCTGTCTCTCTCTCTCTCTCTTCTATGTGTCTCTCTGTCTCTCTCTCTCTCTCTCTCTCCTCTCCCACTTCCTCTTTCTGTGTCTCTTTGTCTGTCTATGTCTCTGTCTGCCTGCCTTTCTCTGTTTCAATGTCTCTATGTGTCTGTCTCTGCCTGCCTCTTTTCTCTCCCTTCTCAATCTTCCTCTCCCATTCCTCTATCTGTGTCTCTTTGCCTGTGTCTGTCTCTCTGTCTCTCTTCTTTTTATGTGTCTGTCTGCCTGCCTCTCTCTGTCTCAATCTCTATCTCTATCTGTCTCAGCCTCTCTCAGTCTCTCTATCTCTACCTGTCTCTGTCTCTCTTAGTCTTTCTATCTCTATCTGTCTCTGTCTCTATCTCTGTCTATCTGTCATTCTGTCTGTCTGTCTTTAGCTCTCTATCAATGCTTCCGCTTCCTTCCTCACTTCCTTTCCAGTCTTATCCTCTCTCTCTTCCGTCCATCCGTCCAGTGTCGGTCCGTCGATCCGTCTGTCCGTGTCTGTCTGTCTGTCTGTCGATCTGTCTCCTTATCCATAATAAGAAAGCCTGCTCGATTGATGATGATAATTTCAGTCTCCACTTTCTTTAACGAGCGCCCATTACACTTACTACATTACAACGTACAAACACGCAAAGCAGATGGCATATATGGACCTCAATGTTACTGCCAAATAAAAAGCCGAATTTTATTCCCACTATCTACAACTACCACATCTATCCATCCACTGCTTGCTGCCAACTTTTCACCTCTCTGTCCTCTGGTGTGAACGTCTCAACGTCATATTCGCATCCAAGATTCTACGATAGCGTCAGACGCGGCGACGTATTTCTTCATCAAAGTGCCATAACCTACGACTATAGCACTCACGTCCGAAATTCCCGGGAGAGCAGTCTTCAAATTCCACAGGCATCTTTCAGACGTAACGGTCTCTTACGAAACACATCAGTGCAATGATTAGCACGAACTCCATTAGCGGCTTAATCATGGAGTCCGCACTGGGAGGAAAAAAGCCAGCACAAGATTGCCTACTCTGACGTGCACTGACATTACAAAAGTCCTCGTTTACTGACATTGCTCTCACAATGCTCTGGGTCTTAAAATCTAATGACTCCTATGTCGACAGTCTCATATGTACGTGGCATGCTAGATCTGAGCTGCAAGTTTCATTTAATTCCTGAGGATTAGTCAACAGCAGGCATGGGCATCTTCTTTTAAAAGAGGGCAGCCCTAAGATTTTAAGGGCAGCTCAGGGGCCATATGAAGATTTATTTGCCCCAGAAAATTAGACAATATTATTTTATTCAAATTGAATATTGCAGAATAACCTTTAAAGTAGAAGAAGAAAAATTTTATGATAAAACCTAATTATCCTAATACCTACAGTCCTAACACTACAATAAAAAAACAAAAAATGTTTTAAGTTTATTCAGTTTTATAAATACATAAAACGGATAAAAGATTCTTAAGTGTCAGGTACAATGCTGATATAAAAGACATGTCAAGGGCCGGTTCAAAGGTTCCAGGGTCAGCTCAAAGGTCCCCACGGGCCGGACCAGGCCCGTGGGCTGTATTTTGCCCACCTCTGGTCAACCTATACATACAATACACACTAATGATGTACCGAATATTTTATTCGAATTCATATTCAGCCGAAAAGTGACAAAATTCGATTAAATATTCATATTTGGAAAAATGCGAATAGCAAAAATCGAATATATAAGGTTTTGCAAAGTTTAACCTTGCGATTGTGACCGGTGTTTCCTTACAAGTATTTAATATTCTAGCTATACATGTTTACTCCTCAAGGTTTTAATAGGTTTTAATTTTTACATTTCCAGTGTTTGTCATCAGCCACCAGAGAGCTGAATATTCTTATACATGTATAAGCATACAAACATACATATATACAAATGTACACACACATTAGGGTGGGGAGATGGTTGAATGGTAACACATAGGCACAAAGATCAGAAGGACGCGGGTTCGATACCTGCTAGCCCATAAGGTTGCCTTAGCCTTCCACTCCCTAGGGGGCAACTGTAAAATGAGCAGAACGACATATTGATGCCTTGCAGTCTGCCAAACCCCTCTCAAAGCCATACCTGCACCTCACCGTGGTGAGAGGGTGAACAGCCAAGTAGGGGATAGCCTGGTGGGGCTATACCATCAGTGGTGAAGACCTTGCTCGAAGACCTTGGTTGAAGAACCACCTTGGGCGTTTCGTGAGGTGGAAAGGCTCACCAGGAACCCTGAAACAGCTGGCCAACGCAGGAGGCAGGTGTTGGAAGGACACCTCAGACCGGAAGAGGCCAGAATGGCCCAACGATCTCCTTACCCTACCAGGAGAGGACTGGTCACCGCCTGGCAAGAGACCAAGAAACTCTAACAAAATGAGATGGATAGATAGCGTACTGGAGGACATAGAAGACAGAGGATGGGACTTAAGAAGGGCAATAGAACTCGCAAGAGACCGACCGAAATGGAGAAGTTTTATTAGAGCCTCATCGTCAGCGAATACTTGACGGAGGAGAAAAGAAAAGAAAGAAAGAAAGTCTGCCAAACAGTTAAATTCGACTCCTGTTAAACTTGTCATCATCTGTTACCACTAACAGATGACAGATCCTCTGAACATCCATGTCATCTTCAGCTGTCGACGGGAATCCGTTGGTTGGTTCGTCGTGTGTGTGTGGTGCCTGCCACTGGTGACTCTTTCAGTTTACTGTGCATTGTTTTGCTAACTGATGCAAAAAAATTAAGTTCGTTCGTAATGACAGTTAGCATCATATAGGCCAGCGCAGAGAGCGCCTGTGAGTAGATATCTTGAAGGGACGCTATATAAATGTTTAATTACATTACATGTGACCCTGCCGATCGTTGTGAGTGGGTGGCCCAACTTCGATTGCTGCACCGCTTATATGGTCAGAGAGAGGCAGACCACTGGGAAAGCCTCGTCACACAACATAAGGACAACCCTAAACGTCTCTGGTCCTCAATCTCCGGCCTACTGGGACAGAACAAGCGCTCGCCCGGTCCTTCTGCTTTCTCTGCAAACGATTTCCTCCAAATTATAACACAGAAAATTGACAACCTTCGAGCGACGACAGCTGATGCGCCTCCTCCGCAGTATTCACACACGGAAAACAGTTTTCGAGGTTTCCGCCCAATTCTTGAAACGGAACTTCGTCAAATAATTGGATCTTCTAACAAAAAATCGTGTGAACTCGACCCTCTTCCCCCATTTGTCATGGTTAACATTTTAGATGATTTAGCTCCTTTTCTGGTTTATGTATTTAACAGGTCACTCACTGAAGGTTATCTTCCTGCCTCCCAAAAGCGGGCCATCGTTTTCCCGACTCTGAAGAAACAAAATCTAGACCAAAATGCCTGTCAAAATTACCGGCCCATTTCCAATCTTTCGTTCCTCTCGAAGACCCTTGAGAGACTAGTTTCACTTCAGCTTCTTCCCTACTTTGAGCAAGCTGGACTTCTGCCGGCAGCCCAATCTGGATTCAGTGGTCACCATTCCACAGAAACCGCTATCTTATCCCTCCTGTCGGATATATATGTAGCTATTGACCAGTCTCACCTCTCCCTCTTGGCACTTTTGACGTCTCTTCTGCTTTTGATATGGTGGATCACGAGATTCTGCTTCAGCGATTAGTTATCCTGTGGCCTTTCTGGTATTCCCCTCCTTTGGTTTAAATCCTACCTCACTGACCGCACGCAGATGGTTGTCCTTGGAGACTCCAGGACTGAGTGGGTAGGGGTTAAATTTGGCGTTCCCCAGGGTTCGGTACTCGGACCCATCCTTTACATTCTCTTTACTGCTGACATCTCGCTCTTATTTTCTAAACACAGGGCAAATGGCCATCTTTATCAATCAATCAATCAATCAATCAAAATTCTTTTATTGAAGCCAAATTTAAAAAAAACATAACATTTCAACATAAAAAATATCAGGATTGGCCGCAAGAGGAGTCCCAAAAGGGATCAAGATCCCGCTAACTAGGGACACCTAGAACAACATTTCAGAAATCTGAATTGGCTAAATCCTTGATAAACAGTGCAACATCAAGTTTCGTACAGCAATGCAAATAGTATAGTACATATTACACAGTAAATGATTAACTCGATTCAAAACACTATGAAAATATATATATATAAAAAAAAAAACGTAAACCTTAACTAACAATGAAAAAGAATATCCGGCAGGGTAGGTTATAGCTAATTTCCATTAATGAGGTAGGCATGCAGCATTTTTTTATGCAGATGATACCCAGGCTTTCGTTCATGGTCCATCATCTGATCAACTATCACTAGTCCGTTCTATTGATTGTCTTGCTTCTGATCTTCACTACTGGATGTCGACTAACCGACTCTGCCTAAATGCTACAAAGACTCAGTTGATCTGGTTTGGGACTAGACAACAGCTTTCCAAACTTGACTTTCAATTGCTAACTGAGAAATTCCCTGCCTACACATACTCTTCTAGTGTCCGTGACCTGGGTGTCACGCTTGACTCCTCCCTCACATTCACGGAGCACATATCTAACCTGACTCGCTCCTGCTTCTTTCAACTGAGGCGTCTCAGAGCCATCAGACGATCGGTCTCTCCCTCTGTCTTTACCACCATAGTACATGCGTTTATCTGTTCCCGACTTGACTACTGCAACTCACTTCTTATGGGCCTCCCGAAACAGCGTCTTTCTCCCCTTCAATCGGTCTTAAATGCTTCAGCTAGGCTCATAGCCCGACTCCCTCGCTTTTCGCATATCTCTACATATATGCTTGATGTCTTGCACTGGCTTCCTATCACTGCACGCATCCATTTTAAGATCCTCTTTCTAGTCTCAAAGGTGCAGCTGAGCAGTGCCCCAAAGTATCTTTCTGACTATATGCGAAAGCCGTTATCTGCGACCTCATCTCGTTCCTTGCTGATTGGCTAGATCTTTTGTTCCTAGGACTAGGACTGCCTTGGCTCAACGCCGGGCATTTGCTGTGGTTGGTCCCTCTACTTGGAATGACGTTCCCCCCTCATTAAGGGCTAAACTAATTACTAGTTTTTCCTCTTTGGTCTCTCGTTCTTTAAAGACATTTCTTTTCCCCGTGGTTTTCGTGCTGAGAGCGCTTCTGAATAGTTATTCTGAGAGAGGCGCTATATAAATCTTTCGATACAATACAATACAATTAGATACAATGTAATCTTACTAGATACTTGTCAGTTTGAATTAATAAAAGAATATACATAAAAGCACACACACACACACACACACACACATACACACACACACACACACACACACACGCACGCACGCACACACACACACGCATGCACGCACACACACACAACTTTGTGGTCCTAGTATCTACTGCAAAGGGCATCAAAAGATTGCACAAAAGCACTGGATCTCTAATCTGACGACTTCTATAGCTAATCTAATCTTATCGAATCTTATGACTTCTACAGAATTGTTATTGTAACGTCCACGACATAAGTCGCCGGTCGCCTGGAGTCGCTCGGATGCCAACAACAGAGTCCGGATCTTGTTACCTATTCACGAGAGAGACGAAGGTCTTCCTTCTCCGTTTCCCAGTCGATTGAAGACGCTTCCAGGTCCCGTTTTTATTCCCTCTCCGGCTCATCTATTTATACTTTATGCCATCCATCATTCCGGATCGCTGCCTCACGCAACAATGGACTGTCGACCGTCTTGCCGTTCCAACTCAAATTGCCAAACGGTCATCACCGATGACCGAAACCCCAGTCCCCCTACTCCCTACCCCAGTCCCCCTACTCCCTACACGTCGCTCCGTTCCTTATTCCTTATTCATCAATTCGCCATGACCGCGTATACTACTCGGCTGCGCGGCCGGCTCACGAGACGTCGGGCGCCGCCCGTCTCGCGACCGCAGTGCAGCGCCCGACAATATCGTCTTCGCCGACGTCGTCCGCAGACCCTTGGCTTTATCTGCCCTTTGCCTCTTTATGTCGTCCTGCGCCGCCGTCGTCTTGTATCTGCATATGCAACCAGTCTGCTGTGCTGGACACGACGACCAACGGCAGAATTGCTTTTTCAGGTCTGAGGTTTTTTACGGAATAAAAACCTACGAAGGTCTGAAAGACGGTGGTTCTGTCGTCTGCTGTTGTTTGGCGGGAGTAAAGACGGCAATCGGATCTTCGTTTTCATAATTTAGAAGAAGAAATTGTAGTTAATTAGCAGGTCATGTTGCACTATTGTGCATTACAATTACGCTAGCGCATTGGATAACACACTGGCATAGAGAGCGAGAGGTACCGAGTTCGAGTTCCGTAGGGCGGACATGCTTTGTAGGCTGCTATTAGCGCCGTGTATTGCAGGCTGTCTGTTCTGTTAGTAGTTAAGATTTATGTCTTCTGTCATTTCTGTTCTTGTGAATTGTTTAATTGTCATAACATGTAAATGTACAGCGCAGTGCGTTTGTCAGGGGCTTGATTAAAGAAAAGATATTATTATTATTATTATTATTACAACCATAAAATGCAATACAACTGTATTTGATATTGCCCTTCTTCCAAAGTTCACAAGTGCATACCAGACTATATGACAGCAACAGTTACTGTGTGTGTGAAGGACTTGTTAAAGGTCCTTACACAGTGTCCGCCAGTCTGGGAGCTTGAACCTGTCCTCAGAATTACACATACAAGCCGAGCGTGCTATCCATTCTAATACTGTGCCCCACTGCGGCACTGGACTCAGAGTTAAAATAGTCTATACTGGGGAGGGGGGTTTAGGGGAATGATAACACTCTAGCTTTAAGAACAGAAGGTCAGCATGGATGCGGTATTGCTTCCCGCAACCCTCCCAAAGGTCGACTCAGCCATTCATTCGCCAGAAGGCGTTGGTAAAATGAGATGTAGGACGTGATAGGCGCCTTGCATGGCTGCCGTATACAGTTAAATTCAACTCCTGTAATAACTTGTGATCATCCGTTCATACTATGAATTGCAATCATACTGTGGTGTGTCAGTTTGAAAGCAAAGATCATTATTATTATTATTATTATTATTATTATTATTATTATTATTATTATTATTATTATTATTATTATTATTATTATTATTATTATTATTATTATTATTATTATTATTATTATTATTATTATTATTATTATTATTATTATTATTATTATTATTATTATTATTATTATTAATTCAACACATTGCACTAGTTCTGTTTACCTCCTCTGGCAAAAAATGGATATCTGCTTTTTTTCAAAAGTGGGATTTTGCAACCCTGGAGGACACAACGAGGAAGAAGGTCGAAGAAAGTTTAACCCCACCGGCGGCCGTCTGACCTCCCCCCCTCTGTGGTCTGTTGATCGCCTTTGTTCCATAGTACTGAAGAGCTCTCATTTCGACTCCAACGTCGATGACTCCTTTGCGTGATGCTTCCCAAACAATTCCCGACCCGTGATTGAAAATTAGGAGCCATTGCATGCTGCCCGACCTGCGCCCAGATGCATGTGAAGTTGCTGATATGCCTCGGCATTTCGAACGACTAAGGCTATTTGCAAAACTCCCATTAGAATAACACAAACGTAAAATTGCCAGCAG
>JACEVL010000512.1:0-47500 GCA_020284085.1 Aporrectodea caliginosa | reverse complement strand
CTCTACTTGAAGGGCAAAACGGAAATGCCCAGTATATGTAGTATATGTATGTATACATCAATTCACTTATAAATCGTATTTTAGAATGTCCCAATAGCACTTCGCACATTTCTATACAACTAGTCCAAAGAGGAGCAAACCTTAAGGCAGGTTTAAAATTACGTATGCTGAACATAGTTGATAGAACATAACAAAACATAAGTGACAATTTTTAAAGCGCAACTTTAAGAAAAAACTCAACAGCAGTGCTTCCGACCAAGCAGGAGGCCCCACGAATCCCACGATAAAAAGACTTCAAGCACTTGCAGAACAAGGAAGGTGACAGACTGATTAGATCACTTCTGATTTAAAAAAGACTATTCCTGGATAGAGGGCCAACAATGGCAAAACTTCGGTGCTGGGTAGTGGACAATCTAGCCCAAGGGACGACAAGGACACCATGAGCAGACGATCAGAGGGACCTGCGACCAGGAATAGATGAGGCGGAGATATAAAAGGCAATTTCACATCAGAGTTAGAATCTTCTTCAACTCAATGCTTTGAATCGTGCTTTTTCTGTGGTAGGCCCATCGGTATGGAACGGCCTCCCTCTTGAGCTGCACCTGTTCCCTAAGTCACTCTCTGACACATTATATAAGCACTTGAACACTGTTCTTTGTGACCGTGCTGGAGTTGGGAGCACCTCCGAGTAGTTTCCTTGAAGAGGTGCTATATAAATACTTGAATGAATGAATGAATGTGTTGAGATAGGTAACCAGTGCAGAGATATGGTCAAATGTTGGGATGCCACCGATCAGACGAGCAGGTGCATTTAGAACAGACTGCAATTTTCAGATAAGAGAGGAGCCGAATAAAGAGAAAATAGCATTGCCAAAGTCGACTCCAGAAGAGACAGAGGCGTGGATCAGTGCAGCGGCTGCTTCTGTGGTAAGTGATCGTCGTACAGTGCATATCAGACGAAGATGATAATAGCAAGATGGAAAACCATTGTTTATATGATTGCAAAGCGTTAGCTCTTGATCTAGGATAATGCCCAACTCTCTCACAGAGGTGGAGAATGTGACATCTGGAGAAAAACGGGAAAGGGCAAGAAGGGCAAGAATCTCCAAAATCAATTTATTTCGGAGATTTGGACACGACTACCAAGCCAAATAAATTGAGTCTTGGGGTCAGAATTCAACTGAAGACGGTTTGAAGACATCTACACAGCTAAAGTGTAGGGCCCACAATGGAAAACTTCAATTTAAACAGCTACTGTCACTGGAAGTTAGTGCATATAACCGCGCTTATTTAAGGTTCTAGTTAAGTTTGTAGTTAAGATCGTCATATCACTTGTTTCTTAACAATTTGTTGCTAGTTGCACCCAGTCACCAACTGGTTCTATTTTTATTTCTTCTATTGCCTTACCTCATAATTGTTTTTGGGAAATTGCTATATGGGTGACCCTCCTTAGCGGGATCTCCATCCCTTTTGGGCCTCCCTTTGTTGCCAGTGTATTTTGTTTGTTCATATTCTCTGATTTACTGTAGTAATTTGGTTGCAATAAAATAATTTGAATTGAATTGAATTGAATTGAAAGTCTCGGACGCATGCACAACCTGATCAACGAAGGCAGCAGCTGCAGCAGCTGAACCATGGACACAAGCATACATATATTCAAGAGAAAATGCTACAAGGCAAAGTAAGGTTGGATAAAAAAACCAAGGTAAGGTAAAAATAAAAAACAAGACAGGGTAAGGGATAAGGAAATGTACGTTAGGTTAGGTAAGTTTTAATATATGGTAAGGTACAAGAGAGGGCAGGTTATAAGATAAGGTGAGATAAGATAAAGAAATAAGTAAGGTGAATGGTTATAATAGGTAAGGTATAAGATAAGGTGAAATAAGACAAAAAATAACTCAGGTATAAGGGATAAGATAGGTAAGGTAAAAGATGCGATCAGATAAAATAAACTAAGTAAAGAAAAATAGTTAAGGTATAAGATAAGGTCAGAGATAAAAAATAAGTAAGGCAAGGGATAAGATACAGTAAGGTATAAGATAAGGTAACATAAGATAAAAAAAGAATGGTAAGGAATAAGGTACGGTAAGGGATAAGGAAAGGTAATAAGGAAAGGTAAGATATATAAGCTACGAACATCGAGGTACTACACTGTTGTCCGAAAGTGTCCTTAGAGATTTGAGCCCAGGGCTTGAAGTATACTTCCACTGACAAGTAGATGCAATACGAAATTGAAAAGCAGAATAGTGTTTCCTTCCGAATAACACAGTTTGACAACGGACCGTCAATTACTTTCCCCTCACACAAACCATCGGGAATGAAACCCACACGAAACAGCAGCAGCACTCGCTGAAGACATCTGAAAAATGGTCGTCCAGGCCTGAATCGGCCGGCATGCCTTCCAGAAACCATCAGAGCTGAAATTCAACAGGAGAACGTCGTAGAATTCGATCTGAAAAGCAGCTGCCGGAGCTGCAATCAATGCTGGCAGGCATCCCACGGAACCAAAGTGCCACTCAACTTCTAAAAGCAGTGATGAAGTGGAGGAGTACAAAAGAATGATTTAAGATTGGTCCACATCGCACGACTTGTCTTTTGTGAAGAAAGCGGGCTTCTCGAGTCGCTCGGGGGAGAAGACTAACGCTAAAAATCTCGCAATCCTTTGTGTCCCGGCTCCAAGCATAGCTTCCTAAAAGCATTCAACTGTCACAGATTTGCCAGACGACGGAAGATTTATGTCATTAAAATCCTTTTGCCCATAACAAGCAGATGCCTGCGCTTTTTCGAAGTCAGAAAAAGTCGCTTTCAGAAGAAACGTTTTTGCGGCATGTACTGACATTGACGTTCTTACAAACTTAAAAATAAATCATCAAGATATTTCCTACAGCCTGAATAATTCTAAAATCTTCAGATAGAATTAATTGTTGTGTAACTAAGTCAAGAATATTCAGACCATTTTATCAAAAGCAAAGTTTGGTCAAGAATATTCAGACCAAACTTTGCTTTTGATAAAATAATGCAAACATTTTGGTACATGACTTCTCAAATCTTAGTACCTCTAGTTCTCTACAGTGCCACTATCATAGTGCATAGGACATCAATCTAAGTCCTATCAAATAACAAAGTAGTCAAAAATCATATTTGAGAATATTAATATAATAGAATTCAGTAACTTGCTGGAGAATCCCAGTCAAGTTATTGCAATCATTCGTGGAGATATTACAACACTTGAATGAATAGCAGGCTTTGTATTGCCAAAAAATGATTCAAGAACACATAGGCCTACTATTCGACACAGAATATAACAAAGGAAATCCACAACTACAAGCTTCAAGTATTTCTCACATTTCTCTTGTCTATTTATGTGAGCATTGCTTGTTAATTGATGAACTTTCTGTTATTAATGATAGCATTTAGACTAGCATAGATAGTACTAGTACAGTATGTATGTATGTATGTATGAGCACTTGTTATAGCGCCCCTTCAAGATTTCTACTCAGAGGCGCTCCCGACTACAGCGCGGACACTGAATCGGAGTTTCACACCGAAGCGCATGAGCAATTGCGAGTGAAGGACTTGCCCAGGGTCCCTACATGACGGCTTGAGGTGGATTCGAACCCGCAACCCTCCGGCTGCAAGGCACCGAACATACCCCTACACCACAGTCCACAGTAGTACTTAGGTTTACTTGAAGTGTCACTATAAAAATTTCTAATTACAAATGATAATTTCTCTAGTCACGACAGACTCACCACTTGGTCAAATACAAATTTAGCAGCAAAAGTTAAGAAGAACACTTCCTTAAGTTAGCCCTGAGGCAGCCATGGGAATGAGGTGTTAGCAACTTCATTTTCTTTAACATTTTCTGGGCATATGAGGGTGGGTGACCAGTCCTCTCCATCCCTTTGTCATCTTAACAACAACAGTGTACCGTCAGTGAACTTATCATAGCTGAGTTGGCTAGGGGTGGAGCAGAAATCTCAAACCAAATGTGAATGGTGGAATTAATCCCGGATTTTGAAGAATTAAGAATGAAAAGAAATAAAAAAAATTAATATTCGTTGACCAGGTTCAATATTCGTCAATATTCGTCAATATTCGTCAGTTTCTACAAATCTTAATATTCGTAATATATGCATACTCGTTCTATGCCTCTAACAACCACACTCACGGGTAACACAGCGGGCCGATATCTGACACCAGCGGCACAAAGTGGACCAGCTTATTGTTATTCTACTGTTATGGTTGAACGAAAGTCCACTGCTTTACGAGTGTCAGAACAAAACAGGTAAAATTCCATTTTCTGTCATTAATCCAATTTCCGTCATTAAAACTGGCTGCATATCCGGAAGAAGCCTCCATTCATCTAAATGTACATGTACATTATTCTATGGCGACCGTATGACCCGATCCTGCTATTTTTCAATGAATTGATCAGGTGAGATCCTTCACCACTGCTACCCGACTGAATGGGTGCCACGCCCTATAAGGTCCCGACCGTGGTTCCAGAGATTTAAACCTCTGAAATAAGTCACCATTGACTGCTGTTACAGATGTAACAATGACAATTCAATAGCATAGAAGGTAGGAAGCTGCTTGTAAGCTTGTTTACAGTGTCAACTGTCAGTGCAAGTACAAAGAGTTCGACAATAGATTGAATTTAAAAAGCTACCGACTTTCATTGGTGTAATTGGTGCCCTGTTTCGAAGGGAAGCTTACTCGGGCTTCATCCCTGTGAAGCCGTGCAACTGGAGAAAAAGGTTTTCATATTGCACTTCTTGTGCTTTCGTTTCACACGTTGCAACTGCTGATTGCGCCATTCCTCTAACAGCCACGCTCACGGGTAACACAGCGGGCTGATATCTGACACCACCGGCACAAAGTAGACCAGCTATGGCCCAACGAACCTGGTCATGACTATTTGCCCTATGACCACATCAAGACGCCCAATTCCCTTCCTCCAACAACAACCAAAAAGTGCCAGAACAAGCAGCCATTTCAGGTCATGCCATTCCAGATTTCCGGAAAGCACACTGAAGATTCTACAAAGCAGGATGCTTGGCTCGTTGGAATCATCAACAATAAGAGGCAGCCAAATTGCATTCGGACTTGATTCAATTTCCTTCCAGCGTTGTTGGCTCACAAACTGGTCGCTAATTTATTTTCCTTTTCTCCAGTGATAACGCCTGACAGAGTGTAACCAGAAGAGACATATCAAGTGGTGACGTGCCGCTCAAAATACCATCGGACAAGAAAGACCGCTTGAATTTCATGTCAGAAAGTACAATAAAGAAGGCCAAGGAGTTAGATTCAATCTGCCTTTACCCAGATCAAGAACAATTTCAATAATGGCAGAAGATAAACCAAAGTCATGGACATCCAAAGAGTTAAATCGTCAAAGTCAATAAGAAGCGCCTCTGAACAGGTTTCTTAAATAGGCGCTATATAAATTCTCAGAATGAAGGAATGAAGAAGTCAATTCAGAAGCAGGATATCATAGCCAGCCATCAATGATGTGGTAGCAATCAAGGCTTTCATTAGGTCGTTGCGCAGTCATATCCAAATGCTGCTGTCGATACTGGAATTCAGAAGCTCAAAGGGAAATGAAAAGTACCACAGTTCAAGTCTAATCTAACCAATCTAATCTAATCTGGCTTCTATAGCGCCCTTATCATAATGCCCAAGACATGAGCTTCGACTGAAACCGCAATGAAAAATCATAATCAAAATAATCTGTTTGGCCCTTTGCTGTGGAATGACCTTTCTGCTATAGGTCGTGCTGAGATCTTATCTGGGCACTACTGTTTCTGCCCATTCCCTTAAGACTGTTCCCTTATCGAGGGGTTCTTTGTACTGGGAGCGCCTCTCATTAGGCTGTACAGCGAAAGGCGCTTTATAAGTCTGTCAATAGAATAGAATAGAATAGAATAGAATAGAATAATCCATCAGAGAAACCAGGTCGAAATTCGAGATATCAGGGAAACCAGAAGCAGGCTATGGTAGGTATGCAAGTTGAAAGAGACAAGTCTCAAGTTTGGGCCAGATGGACATAAAAGAATAGGCAGAATGAGCTGAATTAGGCAGCGAATAATTCCAAAGCTTCTGACCAGCGACTGAGAAACCCGAGAGCCCAACACTGTTAATGTATAGAGCACGTCAAGAGTCACATTATCTATTGATCTACTGCAATATCTATTTGTATGAGGGGTGCGTGTGGAACAGAGATTCGCTTGGTCACAATTTGTCTGCACTTCAGCTAAAAGAACCTACGTCAAGAAATTGCATACTTGAAGAAACAAAACTCACTGATTATTTTATATTTCTCTTTCGAACCACCACCCATACTCGTCGCGACTTCTCGGTTGCGACGCCGTGAACCTGGAATGCACTTCCATCTTCTGCTCATGAAGCTAATGCTCAGTAATGCTGCATCTGACTATTATGGGTTTCTCTAGACTCTTAAAGGGTTTCTCTAGATCCTTACAGATGCACTTTTTCAGCTGTTTGATGGCCATGTGTTGAGCGCCTCTGAGAGACTCTTAAGTGGCACCTTATAAATGTCTTGTTACATTACGTTACATAACTTACATTACATACAACTTTTGGTAAAAGGAATAAGTTGGGGTCAGTTGGCTTAAAATGTTATACAAAATGTCATCTGAATCAGAGAGCAAGTGACGGTTGCTCAATAGGGAAAGTAAGGACAAACTAGTTCAATCGGAAATCCTATTAGCATCTTTTCATTCCAGCATCATGTCCGACTTCCATCTGGCACCAGCTTCCAAGAAGTCAACAGAAACAAATTAGCTTCTTCGACAGTTCTTCTACGTCCAGCAAAAAACCACGACGTGCAACATCTTCCGCGATTATCCACTTCAGCTCCCTATAATCAGCTGCCAAAGCGACACTCACTATTCCACAGACTACAGTTACACTTCAACAAATACACTCTGGTTTTTCTTTGTCAAAATCATCTATTGCTTCTTCATTTAATCTATTTGTTAATATCTCTTCACTCATCTGCCCGAATAGTAGAATGATTGACAGGTTGGTGTCACCTGTTAACAGACATCTCTCAGTATTTGTAGATCAAAAATCAATTATGTTGAAACTCAATTTTACGCTCAAAAGACCACAGTCATTACCATAATCGCAAACTCTGCACATTAGCGACAGTCAAAAGGCTAACGTAATAGCGACAGTCAAAAGGCTAACGTAAGTTGGGTTACCCAAGGAGCTTGATAATGGTATAAAGCAGTGCTTCCCAATCTTTTTTGACTACAGAACACTTTTGATCTCAGATTTTTTACTGAACCTCAGCCTAACCAAACCATATTCTGGTATATGTAGCACCTGCATGTGAAGTAGACCAAAATAGGTTTAATTGTTAACAGTGATACTTACAGAACTTTTTAATCCATAAAATTATATTAGAAATCATTTTAAATGAAATTCCCCACGGAACCCTTGTCTTTGTCTCTTAGTCTAATTTCCAATGTAACAACACATTCAAGCAACACTTTTCTCAATTTTGAGACAGAACCCTTGTCTTCCCCTCAAGGAACCCTAGGGTTCCGCGGAACACACTTTGGGAAATGCTGGTACTGTATAAAGTAACTCTGATAGGATCTTGAAAGATGCTATATCTGTTCCGATATGTATCTGTTCCGATATATGGAGGCATAGGCCCTAGACAAGTCAGTCCAATGGCACCGTAAGTTTCCACAAAGTCAACAATTTTAGGCCTCCTTGTCTTCCTCCGTCATCCTCTTCTTCTCTTCGTAATGTAGTGTAATTTAAAGTAATCACTATATTACATTTTACATTGCAAACCTTCCAAGCATCAACTGTCAAGATATAATTCTCAAAAACTCCATTAGCACATACTGAGCACTGTATTAGACACTATATTAAACAGTTTGTTTCTAGTATGCTCACACCTGAAATTCACCTTCCTGTCTTCAGTAAACAGACTAGGGATGTTAAACGATAATCGAAAATCCGATTATCGGTTTTGAAAACGATTATCGGTTTTCATTATTGACAAAACGATTATCGAATTCTGCCTCTTATATTTCGAAAACGGAGACTAGTCCACAGCCAACGAGGTAATAGTAGAACCCCACAGCGACATATTATTGCCTCTTATATATAAAACGGAGATCTTCCACAGCCAACGAGGTAATAGTAGAACCCCACAGAGACGTATTATTGCCTCTTATAATATAAACCCAGACTTCCACGGCCAACGAGGTAATAGTAGAATTCCCACAGCAACATATTATTGCCCCATATATTAAACCTCGTTTATAAAGCGGTCTTCCACAGCCAACGAGGTAATAGTAGCACCCCATACGTGTATGTACGGTACGGTACGAAGCGATTATCGATTTTCAGTAACTTGCATTATTTGATAACATATTTTTTTATGCAGGCCAATAAAAACCGATAATCGGTTTAAAATCGGATTCTAAAACCAGATAATCGGTTTGCCAAAAAAATTCCGATATTAACAACCCTAAAACAGACTTGATATCCTAGCTCCTCAAACTAGAACAGCTCAGTCCTGGTCCTGTAACCTCAATTGGTCCCTCGCTTTGGAATGCGCTGTCTCCATCTACTCGCTCTCAAATTCTAGCTGGTAAGCCCTACTCTTCCTTTGCCTTTCTCAAAACCTATTTCTACTCTTGTGGCCTGGCGCACTGAGAGCACCTATGTTTGAATACAATATAATACAATACAATACAAACAGAGGCTAAATCCGTAGATCATTGCATCAAAAGCGGTTTACATTATAAGAAAGTAATAACCTCGTCATTGCGTGTCCAGTTGGTTGAAAATACTCAATTGGCAAGATTCTGACCGAACTTACAACCATAGGTTGATAGAAGTTTTCTGGTTGCTAAATTGGGTTCTCCCTGCTGATTCGTCCCCAGACGATCGTCCAAAAGCGGAATTAAAGAACAAAAGCCAGAACGTCGATGTCGCCAACGAAACACTTTCAAGCAAAGGCCTAAAATAAATAGCGCGTCTCCTCTTAATCTGCTGACCGCAAAGCACGAACAGTTTCTACAGTCCATGACAGCAGTTCAAACATTTGCTCATGTCCGACGGACCTTTTGATGAGAAGACTAATAAGTCAGAGTTCCTGCATGTTACGAAAGCCGACTCCAATAAATCCGAGCAAATAAACCAGATGGGAAATCACATAAATCAGTGACCAGAGTTCCTTCAAAGACCTCAAATATTTTGGCTTTCGAAGCCATACGCATTAAGCTGAGACGGAGGCGTAACTTTGGTGTAGAAAGTGGGGGTCAACAATTTTTGCATAATTTCCTCCTTTGCTACTGTTAAATAATTATAACGGTATCGTTTATATTCCGTGCTATGAGGGATTCTTTCTACCTCGGGTGAAAATTTATAATAATAATAATAATAATAATAATAATAATAACAATGGAGATAACGATGATGACGGTGATCACAATGATGATGAAGCTTGGTAATTGTTGTCAGTCTTGAGGGTTTCATTTCAATCATTTGAAGGCCTTCATCTGAGAAAATAATAACGGGCATTGTTTGTTCTCGGCATGAAAAGTGGAGGGCACAGTACCCAGTCCGAAAAGTGATGGGTACGAGTATGGATAAATATTTATTGTGGGTCAAGATACAGTCATGGAAAGGGCACAAGAAAAAATGCAACAATTCTGTCTGGATACAAGCCATACTGAAGACCTTATAGGGTTTACTTGATCTTATGTCTAAGAGTCTATGAGAATCATAGCCACACAAGTATCCCAGTATAATAATATAGCTGTTACTTTTAAGAGTGCATTTTGAAGGGACTCCATGGTTTGACTCAAAATGTATGCCAGACCTCGCCAGTGGTGACTTTTCTAGTTATTATTATTATTATTATTAAATAAATTTGTAAAGCGCGCAAGGTCACACCGAAATGTGAATCTGAGGCGCTTAGCATCGTTAGCTCACTGGTAAAAATCTGCCACTGCTCTTATTCTGGCAGTGCCAGTCCCAAGCCCGGAGAAAAGAGGAGGGCGACGCTAATCGTCTTTCTTATGACACAGTGTCGTGAAACAGCAACGAAGAAAACAATCACTCTTGAACTTCTTGTTCATAATTAACCTTAACACTACTTAGACTAGCACATGTGGTGCTTATGTGAGGTACTCAAATGGTGTTATGTACATCAATGTCTTCATGCGCAACAAACACAACTACAGCCACAAAATGCCACTGGTACTACTCTGCATGCAAAGTCTTCTTCTTTGGGTCCTTCTTCAGTGCTCTGCATTTTAGGCAGGTTCGTACTTCCAATGTCATCATTGATGGATGACATTTATGTAAAGTAATGCACGTAAGGGGGGATAGCGCATTGGATAACGACACTGGCGTAGAGAGCGAGGGCACCGAGTTCGAGAAAAATAGGCGGACAGCTTTACAGGCTGCTATTAGTGCCGTGTATAATGCAGGCTGTCTGTTCTGTTAGTTGCTTAAGATTAATGTCTTCTGTCATTTATTATTATTTCAGTTTTTTTTAAATTGCTCATAACATGTCAAGGATAGTTAAGGGCCCGTGACTGCTCTGCCTAATAAAGAAAAGGAATTTCCGTCGGCAGCCCTGCATTTATGTAACGTAATGCATGTAAAATACAGTAACCGTGAATTGGATGTATCTGTCACAATTCTAACTGTAAACTCCAAATCTCTAAAGCACCACTTGAAAGCTAACTGAAGGGCACCAGCTTATTCACGAGCACTGCGTCGAGTCAGAAGGGTTGTGACGAGAGATATCCAATGCTCTGTCCACAGAGGCTTGGTCGAGGGTAGAAGATATCCGACAGAATGCAAATACAAGAACAACGCAAGTTACACACAGACTGACGACAAATTGACTTCATATGATGCATTGTCACGTCTGTCACGGGAATGTATGTATATTCGTTTATTCAATCAGCTCCTGTTGTCATAACGCAACAAGTGACACTGTTATAGATTGTGGTGGTTATAAAAACATGGCTAACAACATAACATAACATAACAAGGGTTTACGTGGTTCAGAAGACGTTTAGTCTGTGTTAAAACCAATGTAAATTAACCTGGAATGCTTAATAGCCCAATTTTCCTAGCTTCTTCATGAATGCTGTGATAGTATCCACTGAGACAGTATAATCTTCGTTTACTAATTCAAACTGACACACCACAGTATTATTACAGGTCATAGTATAAACGGATGATCACAAGTTATTACAGGAGTCGAATTTAACTGTATGGCAGCCATGCAAGGCGCCCATATGTCCTACTGCTCGTTTTACCAATGCCACCTGGCGGATGAAAGGCTGAGTCGACCTTTGGGAGGGTAGTGGGAATCGATCCTGTGTCCATGCTGATTTTCTGCTCTTCGTTCCAAAGTGTTACCGCTACCCTAAACCCCCTCCCAGCAGTGATACTATCACCCAAACCATTCCACAAGTCTACAACTCTTGCACTGAAGAATTTTTGCCCCAATGTTCCCTGCGGCTTCTTAAATAATATATACCTGTGTCCCCAAGTTGCCTTGTTTGGGACTAATTCAAAGAACCTCTTCCAAAGTTCGTCTGCATCAATTATGGCAAGTAGATATTTTTGACCATCATTCACTGCTTAGACCACCAAAAAACAGAATTCTAAAGGGACACAGAATTGAACCAGTGACATGTAACCAAACGGTTACAGTGTACCTAAATGCAGTGGATGTGCAATTTTATTACTTGCCTTCGTGCCCTTCAGGGATGTTTAGCGACAGGTCAGTCTTACTAATGACAAGACACCAAAAAGACGTGAAAATTGCATAGACCACCAAAGCACAGAATTCTAATTCTGGGTAACGCTGAGCTGGCAAACCAGTGAAATACTGTAGTCAGAATGAAAATCCGGTAATTTTCCAATCTTCTTCCTTATTGGCAGATAAAATCCCCGACGCCAGACGGGCCAGCAGCTGTCCGGTTCTTGGGCACATTCTCGGCAAAGGGGGTGACTTCGCAATATCCCCACAGATGCAAACGTCCAGATGTTTCTCTGTTGAAGCCAAAATTAACAGTCCACAGGTAAATTCTGCCGTTGGGGAATTCGCAACGGATGAATCTTCTTGTCCGCGAAGAGTTTATAAAGAAATAATTGCAACGTCAGAACGGCTTCGTCTTCAGATTTAATTTGACGGATGATGGATGACAATTATCATTGCTTCCTACTACTGCCAACGTTGGTACGGTGGCCACAACCAAGGCCTTCTTCCATCGTCACCGTTAGCCAGTAGCATCATCATAAGGCAAAGGAATGAAGGCATGAGTTCAAGTATGATGGCCACACCCTTCACAACCATGACCTCAACTATAAAAGGAAACAATGGACCAGTCTCTGAAGGACAAAATTTAGTACTGGACAATACTAAATACTGTTCTTCAGGGACAGGTCCATTGCATAAGACAATAGCAGGTGCATTCCATGTAGACTCGAGTACGCACCGCCCGCAAGTACTCTGAGTACACACTGTAAGTACTCTGAGGGCACACCGTAGGTACTCTGAGTACACACCACAAGTACTCTGAGTAGTACACCATAGGTACTCTGCGTACAAACCGTAGGTACTGAGTACACATCACAAGTACTCTCACTACACAAGTTAGTACTCTGACTACACAGTCCATAAGTACTCACAATGTAATTACATCACAGAGGTGGTTGAAAAGCCACCAAGGGTGGTGCAACAACACCAAGCCAAACTTGGCAAAACCTTGACACAACGAAGGTCAGCAGAAGAGAAGGCGATGGTAAAGCTGGAACGTTGAATGAAAATGTTTGTCAACAAAACATCCCAGGTTCGAAAGTCGAGGAAGATGTCAAAATATCGTCGCATGTACAGCACAGAGCCTGATTCCAGAGACTTTGCACATAAGACGGGTTAGAAGTCAAAACTCATCTCTTTCGACTTGCTTACCCATCATCTATAGTCTGGCTTCTGATTCCTCTCATCTTTCAGACTTCAAGCTGGCCATCCAATGGATTGCGACTTCTGATTGGGATTTCACTTCATATGACAATAATAATTATGATTATTATTAATTATTAATTAATAACGTCTTGGACATTGTGATAATGGCGCCACAGAAGTCATACAGTTAAATTAGATTATTAAAATGCAGTAGTAAAAGCCAGAACCTTAATGAACAAACACATTATACTCCTGTACAAGCGTCTGCATGAACAAAAATGTGTGCAAATGGCTTGTTTTACTATTGACAAGTACAGACGTCCAGCCAATTATAATAATGATCGTATTCATCATCTGGATGGCTGTATTGAACAGACGACTCTGGGCTGTAATAGCCGTAATGTTTTAACCCTCTTTGACCTTCAGGGTGAGCATATAGGGCAACACAAATGGCTGCACAAATTACACTCTATTCAGTTTTACTATTGACAAGGTCTGTCCATCTCGAACATGTTTCCAAAGCATCACATGTGACAAGACAGCAGCAGTATCCAGCACAATTGTGAATAGGTAAAGGCAAAACACTTGTTGACATGCCCTCTATAGAAACTCCACAGAAGTACGGTCCTGAGGAATATCAGGATCAATTGGCCCGAAGACAAGCACTAATGCAGCAATCGCTATGGAGATGCGCGACGACAGCAATCACCATGGAGATGCACGACAACAACAATCACAATGGAGATGTACAACCACAACAATCACCACGGTGATGTATGGAAACAGCAGTCACCATGGAGATGCATGACCACAACAATCACCCTAGAGAAGCATGATCACAGCAATCACCATGGAGATGCTGCAACAACAACAATCACAATGGAGATGCACAACAACAACAATCACAATGGAGATGCACAACTACAACAATCACCATGGAGATACAAACCCTAGTAATTACCATGGAGATGCATGACCACAGCAATCACCATGTATCTCCATGGTGATTACTGGGGTTTGTATAACCCCAGTAATCACCATGGAGATACAGACCCTAGTAATCACCATGGAGATACAGACCACAGTAATCACCATGGAGATGCATGACAACAGCAATCACCATGAAAATACAAACCACAGTAATCACCATGTGGAGATACAGACCACAGTAATCACCATGGAGATACCGACCACAGCAATCACCATGGGATTACCGACCCCAGTAATCACCATGGAGAAGCATAACCACAGCAATCACCATCGAGATGATGATGTTCACAGTTCACTTCATACCATGCAGAAGTTTCTAGATACGGGAAAATGTGCATGAATGCTCTTCAAATTAATGTCTACTAACATCAGTGGTTAGAATGTTCTGGGACACGTAATCAAAGCGACTGAGACCTATTGCCAGACAATCACTGTGGCTTTTAGGTAATCATCTGTGTATAGCCAACTGTTGGTAGAATAGTGATCACCTGTGGATAGTACGACAGTCAAATGTACTTCGGTAGCATGCTCACCAATTGTAGATTCAATGGTGGTCAACATCAGGTGGTCGTTTGAGGCAGGGCTTATTCTAACGTGCAGCCAGACACAAAGTGTGCAGTTGGGAAAGAAATTTGTGCAGTTAAAAATCAGATTTTGTGCAGTTATTTTTTGTAGACCTAATTGTATAAACCAACAGTCCCCAGACCGAGTGACAATTTGTGTGAAAGATATGAGGCACGAATAGTTACTTAAATTAAATGAGAGGCTTCTGAAAATTTTCTTCTGGAAAAAAATCAAAGAAATTACGGAAAATTTCGGTGGAAGTATCGTTACTACCCCCGTCGAAAAGTAAGTCTCGGAAAACTCTTGTTACTACCCCCCGTCGAAAATTTGATGGAAACTATCGTTACTACCCCCTCGAGAAAATTGCCCGGTTGTCAACTTTTCAAATATGTGGGATTAACTACCCCCGACAGCAAGCAAGGGGAGTAGATTAAACACTGCGCACACGAACCCCTAGTTACGCCACTGCCCAGACCTCCCAATTCGGCTCTCATGTGCAGTTAATAAAATTCCTTAGAATAAGCCCTGGTTTGAGGATAGCCTGGTGGCATATATTGGTGGCACAAAATGTGTGGCATCGTTAGGGTTGCCAGACGTCCGGCAAAAGGAGGATGTGTCCTCCTGTTTGGCCTCACGACCTCTGTCCAGCAGGCAAAGCTAAAAACCTGGAAAATGTCCGGCTGTTTGCATGTTTGTGGAATTGGCTGTTGCCTATTGACTATTATTTCATGGCAGTTTTTTTTATGACTTTACATGCGCATGTTTAAGGGAACCATTCTTACAAAGTACAATTTGATGAATGTTTCTTATGTGAAGTTCTATGCTTATGTTATTGGTAACGAGGATTTTCTGCGGAGAGTTGACTTTCAGAGAAATACTGTGCGTGATCAAGAAGGTGCAACTGATTGTTAAATAAATACTTTGCAAAAATTATGATAAAAAGCCTAAATTGATTTCATATAGCTTTCCAATGTGGCTTAGTGTCTTGGTTACTTAGGAGACCCTCTGACTCCAGAGTCTGGAGTGAAACATTCAATGCGTCCTCCCTCCCGGTTTTCTGTGTCCTCCTTAGGCTATCCAGTATCCATGTATCTGGCAACTCTATGCCTGGTGAACGCTTGTGGCTAGTACGATGGCCAACTGAGTGTGGTTAGCATGGTGGCCAATTGTAGGTAGCCTGGTGGCTCACTCTAGATAGCACTGTGATCATCTCTGGATAATGTTTAATTATTGCAGCACCTAACCTCATCATACCTTACAAAATCTTGGGACTGGTTAAATTGCAATTGAAACTGGGTTATGATATCAAGATTTTTCTTGGCATTTTTGGTTTTCACACAGGAAAAGTTGACAAACAAAAAGCCTATATTTTCGTGTTGTATTTTCAATCATTAACACCATCCACCATTTCTTTTCTTCTGATCTTTTGCAGTAAAGCCCTTAGAATCAGATAAACTTCAATAAAGCAACAAAAATAAAGCAATTGCATGAGGTGCTTACGATGGTCAAACACATTTAGCTCGCAATAGGATGCAGTTACAGTCGAAGTATCGTGTTAAAGTCCTATCAAACGAGCATATTACTCAACAGATCACACCATTCATGGAAATATACTCCGACTGATTTAACGCACGCTATCCATCAGTTTCATCTGGGGAGTTAGGACTGAAATTGACACCGTAATCAGCAGTAAAACAATTACGGGGCAAGTACACTCATGCCACTGAGGCACGCGGCTGCGTATTCGATTATTCCGTGAAAATGTCACATTCGTATTTGCCAATCGCCGGTCAGTCTCGATCGGGAAAACAGATTCGGCTTCAAGGGACGAAGCCAAAACGAGAAAGGAAAACACAAACAAAGCAAAAATAACCATGGCAGGAACATGCGCTTCACGCTGTGGCGCCACGGGTGTATTTAGGGGGGTTTATGAGTTCAAACGTTCGTCGTTACACTATAATATCTGTAGGAACACCTGCTTGTATGTTGTGCTTCAACTCAACTATTGATATCATAATGGCACAATATTAGTTGTTAGATTTTTTTTATTTCTGATATTTTTAATTCACAAGTTTACCGTCATCATATGACATCAAAGGCCGATGACGACAATTCAAAACACCCCAGATGAAACTGATGGATAGTTGTTAGATTAGATTAGATTAAAAGCCCATGACCTGATTAGAATCCTATAATCTTATTGCCGTGATTCTGATGGTCATGATCTGATGGTCGTGATCTGATGGTCATGATCTGATGGTCATGATCTGAAGGTCATGTCTGATGGCCATGATCTGATGGCCATGATCTGATGACCGTGATCTGATGGCCACGATCTGATGGCCGCGATCTGATGGCTGCAATCTGATGGTCACGATCTGATGGCTGCAATATTGATGGCCACAATCTGGTGGTCATGATCTGATGGCCGAGATCTGATGGCCGAGATCTGATGGCCTTGATCTGATGGCCTTGATCTGATGGCCATGACCTGATTTTCGGCCATGACCTTCAAGAATGGCCACAATATTATATGGCATGACAATCTCATTGTTAATTGACAAGCACTCAGTCAAAACAAAATTGACAGGCAGGTATGGTCATCAGGTCAAGATCTTGCAACATATAAACGAGTCTTTGAGGTAATTCTCAGATGAATTGCCACTCCCTCATGAAGAAATAATTTAGAAAAATTATTATAGGAACAAACTTTCATTTTTTTCGGCAATCCCAATTTCGGTTTTAAGCACAATTTTAAAGGCAATTTCGTTATTTATTGGCCTTCACGGACAAGTGGTCATATGCTTATACAACGCTATTATTTCTGCTGCTAGCAATCATTGCGTAGTTATTGTCACCTCATCTGCCGTCATCATCGATGAAAACCGTATAAAGAAATGCATGAATTAATTCTTTCTGGCATTTCTTGAAATTTTCAAGTGAAATGATTGTTTAATTCGAATCAAAAATAAAACCGAATCTATTATAACCGAAATATTTCCGAATTTCGTTTAACATCCCTAATTATTAAGCTATATTACACCATATTACATCATAATATTATAACACCATATTACACCATTGTACATCATATTACACCATATAACATCATATTACACCACATTACACCATATTATGTACATAATATTACTACACTATATTACACCATATTACATTATATAACACCATATAACCCCAAATTATATCGTATTACACCATATTACATCATAATACTATTACATCATATTACACCATAGTACACTATAATTATTACACTATATTACATCATATTATCCCATATTACACCATACTACATCATCGTCATCATTATCATGATCATCACACCCACATAGCCACCAACGAATCAAACACAGCCAAACCGAAAACAGTGAATTTTGTGCATCCATTCGTGTTGCACAGCAGACTTTGACCTATGCTAACCCCGAGGGCCAAAGAGGCTTAAAACATTACGGCTATTACGGTCCAGTGTAGTCCGTTCAATACAGCCATCATCCGGATGATGAATACGATCGTTATCATAATTGGCTGGACGTCGGGATTTCGCAAGCCCTGGATTTCCAGGTAATGCTCTTCCAATTGCGTCTTTCAAGTCCCTCTTTCCGCCTAAATTACTCATTACTATCTAGAGCCAGCGTTCCGGCCTCTCTCTCAAACTCATGGGTAGCAAATAAAGGTCATCATTTTCAGTTCTTGTACGAAGAACAAAGAGCAGTCCCTTTAAATAGCTAGCCTGAGAGGCATGCGCAGGCAGTCGTGGATATGAAGTGGTAGCGACTTCATTTTCTTAGCCTCGGCATATGAGGCCGAGTGCCAGTGGGTGGACAGTCCTCTGATCTGCCCACCGAAAGTGTATGGCCAGCTTACAATGTCCAGCGTATACTCATAATAGCCGAGCTGGCTAAAGGATGAGAATAAAGCCAAAACCACGAAACAAATTTCTGCTCTGGCTGGGGTGTGAACCCAATCTCTCAGTCAACAGTTCAGCACACTAACCAATAGACCATCGTGCACCCTGACTACTGTTCTTGGAAAGGAAACTGGTTTACTGTTCTTTGTAAATGAATTGGTTGTTTATATGATGTATGTACTGCAGCTAAAACATTCTTTCACATTAGGACCAGCATTCATAAATATCCAGTTACCTAAACTTACCTAAGTTACCTTCGCCTGCCTTGATTTTAGGGTTGATCCTTTTGATCATATTACCTTAGACTTAGAGCCTCTGACGCTGGTTGTTAAAGAAGGTATACCTACCACATGCGTGGCACCCATTTCAAATGGGTAGCTGCGGTAAAGGATCTCAAGGATCTCTTTTTCACAAATCCTATCCTGAATCCTCCACTTTCTAGGGTTCTGCGGGTATACCCGTACCCGCGGGTTTACCCGTACCCGACCCGTACCCGCGGGTCGGGTACGGGTCGGGTAGATATTTTACGGGTCGGGTCGGGTACGGGTAGGAGCGTTACGGGTACGGGTTTACCCGGTTTTACCCGTACCGAACTGAAGTTTTGGGGTTACATGTAATGGTGAGTCAGACTTACTATAGCTGACGGTTAACGTCACATCTGTACCCTTTTGTAATCGGCCGTGGAAGTTTGAAAGTTCCACGATAATATTGTTACTTCTGAGTTTTTCTGGCATCTAATTATGGTGGATGATATAGCGGCATTGGGTGTTACTATAACCTTCTTATATTGCATCAAAATTGGTAAATCGTTTCATTTTGGGCCATAAATCTGAAAAGCCATACTCCCAACATTCAGAAATTCATTTGGGCAGGACGATTATCCATGAAACACGGTCACTGTCATCAAACCTCATGATCCTCATTATGATTTTGTTTAAGATTATTTGATTATTATTATTATTATTATTACTATTATTATTGTTATTATTATTATTATTATTATTATTATTATTATTATTATTATTATTATTATTGTTATTATTATTATTATTATTATTATTATTACTGTGATCATCACCATCATACTATTATTATTACTGCTATGTATACATGCTTTGTGAGAGTATTGGACTGTTAGGGGCTCGGATTATGGGAATGCCTATTAATTATGTGGCTTGTACGGTACGGGTACGGGTATACCCGCGGGTACGGGTCGGGTTGGGTAGTAATTTTGACTACGGGTCGGGTACGGGTACGGGTAGCGGTCCCGTGTTACGGGTACGGGTCGGGTAGCAAAAATGCTCTACCCGCAGACCTCTACCACTTTCCCCTACCTCGCAGTCGCAGTACCTACCTCACCGATTCAACTCTAAACACCACCTGCCTTCGTCGTCTGCCTCTTTTTTCACAAATCCTATCCTGACTCTCTGGATTTTGACCCTCTGCCTATCGATTTTGTTTTGACTGCGCGCTGTGAATAAGCTGGTTCCCGCAACTTTGCTTTTGTGGATGCTGTAGAAGTTTCAACAAAGACTCCGATGGTTTGGACATGTAGAAAGAATGCCATTTGACCGAATTCCACACAGCGCACTACATGCAAGATTTGAAGGAAAAAGACACAAAGGCAGAACAAGACAACGCTGAATAGACAATATAAAAGACGACATAACATCATTTGGACTGACACTAAGGGGAGCAATAGACTTGACAAGAGACCGAGGACAATGGAGGTCATTTATTCGTACCCATCGCCGCCAAGTGGCTGGCGTCACGAACTGATGATGATGTAGAAGTTTTAAGTTTATGATTACGATAACCCGATCAATCCACTGAAAACTGACCAGTGTCAAGGTCATATGGTCGCAATAGAAAAATGTCTACATTTACATTTGCTCAAGATACGCCTTGACGGCAGCCACATGTATACATTTAAAGAACATTTCTGGCAGAATCCTCGGAGACTTGCGGAGCCATCTATTTTTAACAACTGGCATAAAACAGGTCCTTGCAACAGCCAGTCTCCAAGGACCTTCCAAAAAACGCCAAAAACCTCTTACACAATTTGTTTCGTCACTGTCAAGAACCGCAACATATCTAGACGCATGCTTTCCTCACAGCAGCTGGACAATGCTGCTCGCCCACGGATTAGAACTCTTCCGCCTAACATGTGCCTCTATGAATAAATGATGCTATCATACACACGGCTAAGTTATAAACAGATTCCGTGTACACGAAACAACCCAAAAAGTCTTCGCCAGGTCTCAGCGTAAATGATTAAAGAAGATTTAACAATCATGACATATCAGCAGACTACGTGGAGCGTGGAGACTCCGTGAATTAACGAGCATGACATGTTGGATTTGGAACACAGCGGAACTCTCCGCAGATCGTTGACCGATAAAGTCCATCCAACCATCACTTGAAACCTGTACCGATGCTTTGATGGCGGGGCCAGTGTGCCTCTGTACTCGTACGATACGGTAATGAACTGAACATCATCTCGCATCATCTGCAGAGACAAGATCACGGCCACGTCTCGTAACGTATAAGACAACCAGATCACGCCCCGTTGGAGACAATCAGGAACGCAGGCTGTGACGCAGACGTGGACTAGAATTCCTCACCAAACGGCAGAAGAATGTCGGATGACTAACGTGCCTGGTCACGGCAATTAGACAAGGCTAGCTGGTAGTGCCAGTAATAAGCCTGGATAAAGGAGGAGGGCGACGCTAAACACCTCTGTTATGCGTGAGAGCCTCGTTCAACAGTATCTAATCATATGCATGCAAGGATAGAAAGATGGAAATAAGTAGTCTCTTAAGCTAAGAGAGAGGGGGCTTAGAGTAATGGTAACATTCTGGTGCAAAGAGCAGAAGATCATCACGGACGCGGGATCGCTTCCTGCTACTTCCAAAAGGTCGACTCAGCCTTTCATTCGCCAGATGGTATTGGGAAAATGAGCAGTAGGACGTGATGGGTGCCTTGCATGGCTGACAAACAGTTAAATTCGACTGCTATAATAATAAGTTGTGATCATCCGTTCATACTACGAATTGTAATCATACTGCGTTGGGCAGTGGTTAAAGTGGTTTGGGTGAGCAGTGGGAACTCCGAAGAAGAGTTTTATTTGAACGCATGTGATATCATGGTTCCATTGCATGGTGAGCAGTGGGAACGCAAGCAAAAAATTTCCAGAGCAGTGGGAACGCCGTTCCCACAGTTCCCATGCCTCTTTAAACGCTGGCGGTGTGTCAGTTTGAAATAATAAACGAAGATTATTATTATTATTATTATTATTGTTATTATTATTAATATTAATCCCATATAGCAGACAGCGGTATGAACTTGAAGTGTGAGTGACTTCATTTTCGTAGCCTGGGTACAAGTGGGCCAGTCCTATCCCTAGCCGTCTGATCTGCCTACCAAGAGTGTACAGCCAATGTATTCTTATGGTAGAGCCAATGTATTCCTACATTATAGTTCAGTTCACAATGAGTTGTCAGAGAAATAAACCCAAAACTCTGGGTTAACAGGTCAGCATGCTAACCACTACAATGTCACACACCCTGGGCAGATAATCAGGCACTTATAAAGCGCCTTCATGTAGAACATTCCTCAAAGACATGTAGTGCCAGGACTAAGGGCAATATTCCCTATAAGGATTGAATGACTTGGCACAAGAAACAAATTGTATTAGTGAGAAAATTATCACAAAGTATTCTGGCATTTAAAAAAGAAGACTTTTGGGCACTTGTGCAATGCACATTTTAATCAACCAACCACTCAATCAATCAATCAATCAATCAATTTTCGTTTATTCATAGAGACTAGGTTGACACAGACACAACTTGTTACATCAATGATGATGATGATGATGATGATGATGATGATGATTCTGACAATGAAGATGATGATGATGATGATGTGATATGATGATGATATGATGATATGATGATGAAATGATGATGATTATATGATGATGATGATGATGATAATGATATGACGACATGATGATGATGATGCTGATGTTGATTTCTCTGCCCAAAGGCAGGTCCATGGGCTTTTATGCCACCCAGGGATGAGATGAGTGAGGTGGTTTCCCATTGCCTCACAGACAATTATGGGTGAGCACTGAGGGCGCTAGGCAGTGGTTGAGGTAGATTCGACCCCACCCTCCGGTTACAAGGCACTGAACATACCGCTACACCACCGCGTCCCACATGGCTTTGTTGTTACATGTTGTTACACACTGTTACACATAAAGAAGTTAAAAGGTAAGCATCCAACCTGGTATGAATTTGCTTAGAGGAAATGTTGGCTAAGGGTTCTGTCTTCTTAAGTGCCCTGTTGTGACAAAGTTTTTTGCATTGAAGAAACGCTACGAAGTGTTACGGGTCATCCACTTACAATTTTGAGACGTGTTTTTCAAATGCAAACTAACTACTTCTGTTTATTGCACCTCAGAATGTTAACAAATACTGCTGTTGATTTGATGTCTAACAGTCCACAGATACTGGCTCGTAAACAGGAATTCACTGAATTGTTACTGTTGCTTCACAAGTCCCAAATTCCTTCAAATGTCTCAAGTCTCTCAGTTTGTAATCTCCAAGATTTTTATGATTGAATCTTGGTGTAATTTAAAAAAAATATATACCTATATAATATATTTTTTTCCTGAGGTACTTCATTCCCCAGGGACTTAGAAATTACTATTATTACGAGATAAATATCTGGAGGGTCAGGCCTCGTCTTCAGGGTTTGAAGAGAAGGTATTTATATTTATATTGGTTTTAAGTGTTTTAACTGCTTTCTCAATATGCAAATTTGGCCTGGTTTTACATGGTTGAAAAACAGTCTTTATCAAAACCCATTCGCCAACTAGATCCTAGCCACTTCTGTTTATTGCATTTCAGAATGTCAACAAAAACCAGGCCACAAGCAATTTCTGTCATATGACTCAACTAAATTATATGACAACTAAATTATGCCCTTGATACCAAGAAGATCCAAATCACAACGTGAAATGCCCACAAGTATTGCACGCCAAGTACGTTGATTATCTGATAGAGTCCTCTCAATCTATGCATCTACAGCCAAGCCTAATTAAGCACAATCCAGCAGTCGACTGATTACTTCATTGATCTGCATTTTCATACATATACCCAATTCCAGCCCGTGGACCGGGAAGCGTTTAAAAATTGTGTGAGCCAGTTTGACCCAAGTACATACCTAAGGTGGATCAAATTAAACATTATATCCGATATAATCTTAAAGAATATTTTTGTCACTTTCCATTCGCTGGAAAAATTTATTATACTTCTTCCTTCGCTTTTCTCAAAACCTGCTTTTTCTTGCAGGGCCTTGCTCACTGGGAGCATTCTCAACGGTTCACCCTACTAGAGGCGCTTTACAATTGCTTAAATACAATACAATACTGATGAAATGAAAGTATCTATAGCACAATAATTCAATGGCTATTTCAGCAAGCATAAAATACAAAGCGCTAGTAATTAATGTTTTCCAAAAAGTTGTGAGCATGCTGTCTCGGGGTCACAAAGACAAAACTTGTGTAAGCATCAGCACCTTTGGCACCATGGCTTCCGGGTCCCTGCTTCCAGCCATGAGTAAGTGTCCAATCTCCTCACTTCCGGTCAACAAGATGCCGAGTGCCAACAACTTTCTCATGCTTCCATTTCGCTAGCAATTAAAGACCATTATATATGATCGTGGTCTTGTCATGTCATGCTAGAAGCAATTTTGAGTTCTAAGTTTTCTTGAAGCTACACAATACAATACAACAGTATTGCACACAGGCCTCTTTCCAAAGTTCAGAAGTGTACACACGACCATACGACAGAGCATCAATGGCACTGAGCATGAAGGACTTGCTCAAGGACCCTACATAGTAACTGCCCCTGGCCAGGCTCAACCCATTCTATTCTATTTATGGACTTATAAAGCGCCTCACAGTACAACCTAATCAGAGGCGCTTCCAGTGCGAAGGGCCCCTCGAAAAAGAATAGTCTTAAGAGAACGAGCTGAAACAGTAGTGCCCCAGATAACATCAGAGCACGAGTTATAGTCAGGAAGGCCATTCCACAGCAAAGGGCCAACAGAGGCATAGGCACGATGCTGTGCTGTGGCAGTCGGAGACCGAGGAACTAGAAGGTCATAATGGTCAAAAGAGCGGAGAGGACATCCAGAGGTAGCTGAGATAGGCCGTCTGATAAGATCACATAGGTAGCGTGGAGCTTGACCCAAAAACATTTTACACGTAAGAAAGAGAATTTTAAACTGAATCTGAGCAGTTAAGGGAAGACAATGAAGGTCTTCAGTCATGAAAGTCGAAATATGGGAGATAGGGTAGGGAGGGGGAAGATGGACGCCGGGGTCCGATGGACACTCGACGGGAAACTCAATAAAACATTTATTTCTAATGTCTATCTTACCTCGTTACTGAGGTAAGTTGGACAGCATTTATCGACGCGTCGTTTAAACATGCAAAGTCGGGTACCAGTCTACTGAAGGAGGCGTGGCCTATCGATGATCACCACTTGTAGGAGGAAGGGTGTGTTTTGACTAAAGTTAAATAAGAAGCTTAGTAAAACGGCTAAGGGAATTGTGTAGGCGGTAATTATTCATCGGCTATGACTAGTATTTTTTTAATAGATTTGTATATCGGCTTGTTATTTAGCGCATTAAAACTGACACTTCTTGGTCACATACGGTGCCACTGCCAGTGATACCGAAGGGTAGGGTGTCTGCCCATCTTACCCCTACATGAAAGTTCATCACCCAATTTATATTTCACAACAGATTACCGAAAAGATTGTTATTTATATTAACTGTAATTAGTCCCCTCGATTCTTTTTGGCAGTTCATATTGCATACTGCTATGTACAGTTCACAGTTTGTTAGAAACAGAAAAGTTGGTGTCCATCTTACCCCAGGATGGCCAGGAAAGTGTTAAGTACGGTACTTTAGGCTATGGTTGGTTAAATACCTTGTTTTATGCACATGACTTAATATATCTGAACGATTCCATGCGGAGCTGTGCTTTCGGCAGATGAGTCATAGAATAGAAAGCTGAAATTATAAGTATATGTAGTATTGTAGACCTGCAGATCCACCTGTCCATCTTACCCCTACATTACGTCCATCTTACCCCCGTTCAAGTTAAGACGGACATCTCAGGAGGTCATATTTGAATGTTTATAACATGAATATGTTCAAGCAGGGAAGTGTGTTTACTGTTGGTTAACAATAATGAAATGTTTAGTGAAAGAAAAATGATAAAAAACATGTTCCAAAGTTTATTATTATTGTCATTATTCAGCAAATATTGCTTAGAGTGTCCATCTTCCCACATTGCACCCTACGAGGTAGGCGGACAATCAAACGAGCAGCAGCGTTACTCGTTGCGTTACAGGTCAAGAGCTCTAACCAATCGGCCACCATGCCACATGGTGTTAACAGTAGACAGCTAATGTGGCAGAATTGGAGTCGACCCTCAGATACATGTTGCAGAGACAATATGCATTTCCAAACATGATGTATGCAGTGTTATTTTAGTTCCTGAGAATAGAATAGGAATAATAATTATTTTAAATTAGTTCCACGGAACGAAAACTAGAATAAAAAAAAGTCTGGAACGAGAATAGAATAGGAATAGAAATTGCAATATTTTTCTGGGACGAGAACGGAATAGAAAAAAAATATTTTTTTATTTTTAATAGCTAGGCGGAATGACGGCATTCACATTGTCCATAAAATACTAATCTCATAAATAGGCCAAGAGAGTCTTTTGTGTGACAGTCTGATAGACATTAATCGTTCATGTTAGACATTTCTGTGAGAACTGGAAGTGGAAGTGGAACTAGAAATATAAATTTTCTAGAACTGGAACTAAAATTATTTCTAAATAGGAAGTGGACTTTTTTTTATTATAGTTTTCGTTCCGTGGAACTAATTTAAAATAATTATTATTCCTATTCTATTCTCAGGAACTAAAATAACACTGCATACATCATGTTTGGAAATGCATATTGTCTCTGCAACATGTATCTGAGGGTCGACTCCAATTCTGCCATCAACTCGAAGAAGAACAAAATTTATGTATAAGGCCAAAAAAAATAATGGTGTGTTTCCGGTAACAGAGTTAAAAAAAACTGGGTAGGTAGGTAGGAAAATAATTTTATTTTGGTAAAATAATTTTATGCAGTGATTTCCCAAAATTACGCCACTGCCCATTTATGCACAGCGGTACATGCTGTACCAAAGTATGTATTTTCTATGCGAGTATTAAAAATGCCTTTTGCAGAATGTACCTACAAACTGCTGTAGAAAACAATCTTATTTATTTCATTTTTGCTGACATCGTTTTTCTTGCAAGGTGAAATGGAAGGGGCAGGGGTGGGGAAGGAATTATGGATTATGTACATTAAACAATAAACGTGTAGCAGACAACGGCTCTTTAGGAAATATGCATGGGTGGTAACGTGAGAAAATCGCTGACTTTTCTGTGTCTGTTATCTCCTCAACATCATACATGTGTGTAAATTGTCCATGGGAAACATTGAGCCCATTCATTTTACAAAATTTTCCGTGAAAAAATGGAAGTTTTACAAAATTTTCCGTAAAAATTTTTTTTTTACAAAATTTTCCGAGTCGCGGCAAAAAGTGAGTCGGTCGGAAGTTACCGGAAACACAACATTATTTTGTTTTGGCCTAAAGAGGAACTAAGACTAGAACAAAAATGACGACAGTGGAATAGAATAAGAACAGGAATAGAAATTAATTCTGGAACTAAAATAACACTGGATGTATGCATAACCCCGTGTAAATCATAACCCCAAGAATTTCACAACAGTTCAGCTCGAAGTCACCCACATAGCAGTGGCGACGCTACCATGGGTTGCGATAGGTCGTATGACCTGTCCACTTTACTCTTAACCTGCCTTATGACCTGCCTACTTAATACCTACTGCTGAGTAAAATTCTTTGGAATTTCTAATATCTTCTTTACATTTAAAACATCAACATCTGTCCCATAAGATCACTATTGCAATTATTAGATCTAAACGTTTTATCTAGTATGTCAATAGAAGTCTAAGTTATGCTGCTTATGTTGAGGTTATGCTGCTTGATGCGTCAAACTCAAAACATTAATTTCTTCGACCTGCTGAACAACTTCTCCCATGACCCTGATGCGCGACCTGCTGAAATTGTATAGCTGGCGCCGTCACTGCCACGTATAGCCTCGCAGTGGTGATGATGCCCTGTTAGTGGCATTACCCAGACCACCATTAGCTAGATAATTAATGCCACCGGATGTCCATGCCAGGCACGGGACAACCACCTAAACAATCGAAAACCAGGCAAAAAACGAAGACCTATCGACCAGCTGCTGGCGAGAGATAATCAGCCGATAAACAAGGTTCAGCCAGCGATTGACGACCAGTGCAGGACGACAACCGAACAACGAGGAATTGGTCCACGATGTTTTCTGAACAGTTTCTCCAATGGCGACGCACATCCAAGAGGAGGCAACTTCACCCATTGGAGATGATTCAGGCAACTGCCTCCTCGTGCCTCCATGTAGCTACGCCTATGACGATGCACATCCGAGTACCGGAGATGATTCAAAAAAGGAGGGCTGTTTGGACACATCGTGCGCTGTGAATGCTACCAGGACCATGCCAGGGTGAGTAGTTTCAGATTAACGACACTGTGTGATTACAAAGACCATTAGCGTCGCCCTCCTCCTTTAACCAGGCTTGGGACTGGCACAGTAGCGGTGTTTTCCAGGCTGATGCACATCCCAGTACCGGAGATGATTCAAACGTAGAGGGTTTTTGGACACATTGTGCTCTGTGAAGGTGACCAGGACAATGCCAGGGTCTTGTAAGCAATGATTTTCGACACTCCAAGAGGCAGCACAATTTGGATGCCTTCAACACACATGGATAACAACGGTGGGAGCTGACCTGAACCAGCGGACCTTTGGGTTACACAGGCAGTGGCGTCTACCAATGGTGGAGTTTGGAGAACGATACTCCATCGAACTTCAAAAGTGGGGGTTTAACGTACGTTTTGGACATAAACTGGGGGTTTGATTTCCAATTATATAAGTCGGCCAGAGTGGGGGGGCGTTCTCCCAATCCAGGTGGGGGTTAGACGCCACTGTAAACAGGGCCTGGAGACGAGCCCAGGATATATACACAACTGGCTGCATGTCGTTGAAATGCCAATGCTCAGTCGAGGAGCATGCACAGATGACGACGACGACGATGACGCCACGAGTGACGTAGAGCCTGTCTGTACCAGCCGAACTGCCGTGGACAATGTTCGAAGAAGAGAGAGATGTCGAGAGAGGCGGCACAAGTGGAGATGACACCCAAGTCGCTCTCCAAGCAGCAATAACAATTTCATAACGGATGCACTACATACCGCCTCTGCTCTCACGCCGGTAGTACCCGTAGAGATACTCAGAAAAGACAGGATGCCGTAATGACAAACTCCGAGAACGGTAAATATTTGCCTGCGTATGCACCCTGCAATCTATTATTACGCACGGTGCCAACACATCTGGAAATTGCAGCGTGTGTGTTCTTCATCTATCGGGTTTCCGTAGTGAGACATAATTATAGATAAGAGACGTAAGTGCTACATTAAGCAATGAAACTTTATTTTAATCATGTCCTTTTTTTCCTTCGGCTGCCAAGTGATCGTAACAAAGTAGGCCTATTTAAAAGGCACATCTTAGAAGTTTTCAGAAAACGGGTTGAAAGCAAATATCATACAGTTCAAAAAGGTGTGCCACTGTGTTACAGTGAATGAGAAATGTAAACTTGCTTGCTTGTTTACTGTTTAACGACCACTGTGTGGTAACAAAGACCATTAGCGTCGCCCTCCTCCTTTATCCAGGCTTGGGACTGGCACTGTCAGAGTACAAACAGTGGCCGAGTTAGAAATGTAAACATAAATGTAGAAGTTTTTATATAGCGACCATATGGCCTCCACCCTGCTCACCTTTCAATGAACTGATCGGATAACATCCTTCATCATGGCTGCAGTCCATTTGAATGGGTGCCACACCATTTAGGGTCCCCGTGTCGGACCATGCTTGTCCGAGACTTAAATCTCTTAAATAAGCCTCCTTTGGGAGGTGAACCTGGATCTGGGTCCAGAGGCTCATGGGGCGGAAAGCACTGCACGTTTACATGTATGTTTGTAAGTATGCATGTATGTATCTATGTAAGCATGCATGTATGTATCCATGTAAGCAATAGCCCTGATTGGCCCTGCACTATGGAACTTGCTTCCTCCTTTGACACGTTCCTGTTTATTAACTGGTGCCAAGTGCCTCTTTTCGTTGTCTGAACCTAGATTTCTTTTCTCTGCGTCTTTCGCACTGGGAGCGCCTCTGATTGGTGTGCACTGCGAGAGGCGCTATATAAATTGATAGATACAATACAACATATACCAGTTTTGCATACATACATACATACAAATAATACTATTCGTTTATTAATTCAAACTGACAAGTATGCACTATGCAGTAAGATTGCAGTTATGATATAGGCCTAGTATAAGATGATAACAAGTTTAAGAGGAGTCGAATTTAACTGTATAGCAGCCTTCAAGATGCCCATCTGTCCCACTGCTCATTTTACAGCTACAGCCATCCCCTAGGAAGTTGAAGGCTGAGTCAACCTTATGGGGCTAGCGAGTGTCGAATCCACATACTTCTGATCTTCGTGCCAGCGTGTTACCATTCAACCATCTCCCCGTATGAACAGTGGTGTAAATCATGGGGGGGGGACACCACAATATCTGGCCCTAGTAGAATCTGTCCCCCCAAAGTTATGTATAGATTTTCGCCTCTGCGTATGAATATTCATCATTCTGAACATGAATATGTAAATACACCTGATGTAGATGAATGTAGACAGACATATTGACAATTTGACATAAGATGTCAATCCTGCTGAATTTGCTCATTTCCTCTGGATAGAAAATCTGCCTAACCTTGAGCTATAAAAATCTCGTGATATGACAACATTATAAGTAAATAAGTAAGTAAGTATATCCGTTATTGAACCAATTGGTAACCGCATTTTGGCATTATGGCATGTACAACACAGCTGAACAATGAGAAACTAAAACAGACAGTCTGCACACACCTGGATGTCTGTAGGTAAACAGGCAGGTGTGCAGATAGACAGTCTGAGACAGACGGGCAGGCAGACAGGCAAGGACAAAGGCAGACAGGCTGGCAAAAAGGCAGAATGATACTCACAGAACAGACAACCACACTGACATGAAAGCAGGCAAACAGACAGATAAGTAGATTCACCCTATAGACTAACTGGCACATGTAGCCAGGCAGGCAGGCAGGAAGGCAAGATGGCAGGCAGACAGGAAGGCAGGCAGGCAGACAGGTAAGTAGGCTGCCAGAAAGGAAGACAGGAAGACAAGAAGGCAGGCAGGCAGACAGGAAGGCAGCCATGCAGGCAGGTAAGTAGGCTGCCAGAAAGGCAGGTAAGAGGGCTGCCAGAAAGGCAGGTAAGAGGCTGCCAGAGGCAGGCAGGTAAGAGGGCTGCCAGAAAGGCAGGTAAGAGGGCTGCCAGAAAGGCAAGCAGACAGGATGGCAGCCAGGCAAGTAGAAAGGCAGCCAGGCAGGCAGGAAGGCAGGCAGGCAGGTATACTAGGTAGGAAGGCTGCCAGGAAGGCAGGCAGTCAAGCAGTCAGACAGGCAGGTAGGAAGGCAGCCGGGCAGGCATAGGAAGGCAGTCCAAAGGCAGGCAGGAAGGTAAGTTGGCAACCAGGCAGGAAGGCAGGCAGGCAGCCAACTAGGCAGGCAGGCAGGAAGTCAGGCATGTGGATGCCCTGCTTGTGCCGTTATGTCAGTTATAGCATAGGCACTATAGGCAGACAGGAAGCCAGGCAGGCAAGAAGGCATAGGCACTAGGCAGCCAGGCAGGCAGGTAAGTAGGCTGTCAGAAAGGCAGACAGGAAGGCAGCCAGGCAGACAGAAAGACAGCCAGGCAGACAGATAGGCAGCCAGGCAGGTAAGAAGGCTGCCAGAAAGGCAGGCAGCCAGGCAGGTAGAAAGGCAGTCAGGCAGGCAGGAAAGCAGGCAGACAGGTATACTATAGGTAGGAAGGCTGCCAGGAAGGCAGGCAGACAGGCAGTCAAGCAGTCAGGCAGGCAGGTAGGAAGGCAGTCCAAAGGCAGGCAGGAAGGCAGGTCGGCAATCAGGCAGGAAGGCAGTCCAGGCAGGCAGGTCGGCAGGAGGCAGGAAGGCAGTCCAAAGGCAGGCAGGAAGGCAGGTCGGCAATCAGGCAGGAAGGCAGCCAACTAGGCAGGCAGGCAGGAAGCAGATGGATGCCCTGCTTGTGCCGTTACGTCAGTTAGCATACAGAGGTCGGAACAAAAGAGTTTACGACTGTAAGAACTATACGGAGCAGGCACAACTCCAGCTATCTATCTAACCCATTGTCGACAATTGATAAAGGACAGGAATTCAATATGTGATATCGATCTACCACTGACCAATGAGAAGCAATCGATTGCCAGAAGTGACGGCTAAACGGTGAAGCCATTACGACGACACGTAACAACGAGGATTTTGCGACACTCGGTCACCAACCGCACAATGACATTCATGCCCGAGAGAGACATACCAGGTGTCAATGCATTGTCAGGCTATACATGGTATCGATTTACGGTAAGGAAATGTATGGTATATATGTTTCCCAAAGCCCTTAGGCACTCTGCCATATACCGGTACCATATGTCATTAATTAGGAATTTGTCTACAGTTACTTCCTTTAAAAGATCATTAAGAAAGTACCCAACTGACTACTAATTGGTATTAATTAAGATTCTCTTGTAATATTCATTCTGTAATTCCCTTTTCTTTCTTTTGATGTCAGTCGTTGTGATGTTGTTGAGGGTTTAGTAATCTTAGCAGGTGTGGTTTTTTGGGTTTGACTTCCTGCAATACTAGTAATTGGGTATCTGGAATCATCATGAATTTTATGGTAATGATGGTAATACTTGGGGGATCCTACTTAGCGGGATATTTGTCCCTTTTGGATCTCCTAGTTGTGCCGAATCCACTTGATATATGAGCCCAAATATTAATTAGGTAATACTACCATGTGTGATATTATTTTGTATCCAAAGGGATGAGTTACAATAAAGATTTATGTAATGTTAATACTGCCTGCCTGGCTGCTGTATGCCTGCATACCTGCCTGAGATACTGGCTGGTAGTCTATCCATTTCTGTTTGCTGCCTAAAGACCCTTCTTGTTTCCTAGGAGTGCTGACGCTGGGAGCGCCTCTAAATAGTTACTACTGCTAGATGCGCTTTATAAGTATCAAAATACTATACAATGTACCAGTTAGCACTAAATCCATTCTCTTGAACCTTCCTGTTTTATATTTTGATCTCTGTTATTATTCTTTTGAACTATCTGTAATCAGTTGTGGTGCGTCAGCTGTTTTTGTGTGTCAATAATAAACGAATATAATAACAATACAATACGTGAAAGATAAAGTAATATGAGGTATTTATGTAAGGTAAAGCATAGTACGATCTCTATGACAGATGAAGTTAATATAAGGTAGGAAATTATGTACAACAATGTCATATAAGTATCCGTTAAAGATAAGTCAATACATGGTGTCTATGCAACAATACATGGCAATCCAAGGCATTTACCGGTATGCAATTAAAGACATTAAAGCAATTTAGGACAAATTTAGGTTATGTCTCAATTATTAAAAAAGTTACCATAAGACACGGTAGCCAAATGAATAGCGCCTCAGCCGGTAATGTGGAGAGTACGGGTTTAAACCCTGACAGAGGAATAGAACGAGAATTCGTGACTTGAGGCTTTAATATTCGTAAATATTCATGAATATTAGACCATTTTTAATATTCATAAATATTCGTAAGTATTCGTTGACACTCTTTCCGTTTTGTTTACGAAGATTAATTATTTAACTCTCGAATGTGAGTGCTGCATGATCAGCCCGCATCACCTATTGAGACTTTGAACAATAAACTAAGTAAAGTTGCTGATATAAGATGAGTAACTGTAACATGTAACTGTTCTTGTTCTAATGTCTAGTTTTTGACACTGAATTGTCACAATCCGGGATTAATTGTACACAATTCAATTGTGTACAATTAATCCCGGATTTTGAAGAATTAAGAATGAAAAGAAATACAAATATTGAATATTTGTTGGCTGGTTTCAATATTCGTCAATTTATACAAATCTTAATATTCATAATACTCATCCTATGGACTGAGGCAGTCACTGTGTAGGGATACTGAGCAAGAACTCACAATTGCTCAGCAATTCAACTGATGCTTGGCCATTACACAATTGCAATTAATAAATGCACAATACCAAGGACCTGGCAAGAGTCCTCCTCATGAACTTCACTGAAGTCAGAATTTGTCAAAAATTACAAGTTAAACGAATGCCATATTAATTATACACTCTTTTGTTTTGTTTGACTGTCTTACGAATATTATCATTTAACTTGTTATAATCTGTCTAGATGTAGAGTATGTACACCAAAGTGCGGATATGCAATTGGTATAACAATAAAGAATATATTTACTTTACTTTGCTCACTAAATGTCACGAACGGATGTTCAACACCTCTTATGTACCATTACGTGACAGTACCTCACATTATATTGCATCACAATACTCATGCAACTGACGTTAAAATCCCACTGTTATATCCAGTGCAACATATCTGAATGTTGGCGGTAGGTTCTGACATATAGATTCTGACATATAAAAACACTGACCGTAATGTTATATGACTTGCCAGTGTCTTTACGGACTACTTAGAGAGTCAGATTCAAAAGCAGAACGAAAGCAACAGTCAAATCAATCATGTCATGCTTCAGATACGATGCACACAGCATGGAAAGACTGCCTACATTGAAACATCAAGAAAAAGGCAGGCAGATGGTTGAATGGTAACACGCTGGCACAAAGTATGCGAGTTCGATACCGCTAGCCCCATAAGGTTGAATCAGCCTTCCACTCCCTAGAGGTGGCTGTAAAATGAGCAACATGACAGATAGGCGCTTTGCAGGCTGCTATACAGTTAAATTCGACTCCTGTTAAACTAGTTATCATCTGTTACTACTACGGCATACCATGTAATCTTACTGTGTATTTGAATTAACAAACAAATATTATTATTAATTATTATTATTATGAAATAGAACACACACAAGCACGTGTAAATGAACTCACACACTCAAAGATGGTCAAGGAATTAGCACACACAGGCAACCAGACAGACAAAAGTTTTTGATGATATTTTGATATACATGTCGAACAGGATACGCAAGCGACATTCTGATGGTAATGGTAATGGCAATTGCAAATTTATATAGCGCCACTTCAACAGAGTCTCATCATAGACGCTCCCGACCTAACACAATGAAACACGATCGAATAAAATGGTCTTCAAGTGTTTGTGGAAAGAGGCAAAGAGAGGCTTAGAATCTGAAGCAAGCAGACACAGTAATCATTAAGGGACAATTGTCCTCTAAATAGGCATCTTGAAGGGGAGCTATATCAAGTGTATATTGATTGATCAATTGACGATCAATTGATCGATCAATCGATCGATTGATTGATTGATATCCAAAGGGTGAACCACAGAGCATCATTAGGCCAAGGGCAGTTACACAGAATTATCCTGCATGCACAAGTCATGGCGCCAGAGATGTCCAATTTCATATTCTGCAATGTAAGCACCCTACTGACTCTAGTTCTGATATACAATGCAGTGTCTGTTATGGAGTTTTGGTGGTCTTGTCATTGTGCTTTTAGTGTACATTGTTTTGATGCTGACCATGTTTGAGATATCCTCATTCTTTTTGCAAGCATGATATCTTCTTTCACATACATGACAAAGGCCACAATATATCTTCAAAATCAAGATTTTATCATACACAGACAGTGGCATAATGAAGGGTTTCAGCGCCAAGGGGCAACAGTTGATGACTGCACCCCTTTTTAATTTTCTTTTTGACTTTTAGTCGTTCTTGCCATAGTACCATGTACCACTGAAAGCTAATTTTGCGTCCCTCTGTTGCTGCACCCGGAGGCGGCTGACCCCCTCTCCCCCTTCGTTATGCCACTGTAGACAAGATATCCCCATCTGTACTGAAGGAACATCTTCATTACGTCAGGATGCCCAGGATGAAAGAAATCTCCATAGCATAAACATTTCATAATGCAACGTAGTACATCATGCAACGGATCCACAATCCCAGGTGCAGTGCGAATGGCCAGAGCATTATCACAAAGCCCTTAGACACTCTGCCTTGCCAACAAGTTTTCATTGTCCAGCAAATAACTGGAAAAACAGCAGAGAAAGCGGAAATATACATGGCCACTGGCGACGGCTTAAGCAGCCGAACCTGGAGATTTGCAGCATCAATATCGCCAACCGTGCACTGGGAAGCGTAAGACAAAGATCCACAAAAGCTCCAATGCGACATCTATTAAGTGAAGCATAGTCAAGACCTGGACAAACACGACGTCATGAACCTCCAGAGAATAGCAGACGACCTATTTCAGGAAAAACAAGTCACCCCCGGTGCATAGAAAACACAAGCACAAAAGCTGGTTTTCAGTCAGCACAAGCTATGAATGTAATCCATTTGCTTGTTTAGAAGTACAATCAGCAACAACCTTCTCTGCATTGTTACAACACATTTGACTGGAACAAAAACTATTTTACTGGAACTAAAACTATTTTACTGGAACAAAAACTATTTTACTGGAACAAAAACTATTTTACTGGAACAAAAACTATTTTATCAAAAAAATTATTTTACTGTCCAGAACAAAAACTATTTTACTGGAACCAAAACTATTTTACTGGAACAAAAACTATTTTACTGGAACAAAAACTATTTTACTGGAACAAAAACTATTTTACTGGAACAACAGTTATTATTATTATTATTATTACAATTCTTATTTTCAGTACAATAATATTTATTATCAGAAACAGAATCTCAAAAGAAAAGTTAGTAATATTCGCAAAATGAAATCATCTTATTTGTGAATAAGCTGGTGCATAGCAAATGGCTCTTTAGTACAACACGGTAGATGTAAAATCTAACATTACTAGAAAACTAGATAATATGATAAATAATCTGTGTAAGATGGAGAAGCTTCAGGGGACACTGTGAACAGGTGCTGTTATCAGCAGCATATTACCCTATGTCAACACGAGAATCCATAGACATTTGACAAATGCCCTTGTGGGACATAGCTTTCTCAAACAGGAAAATTGCATCTTATGTACAGGCTTGCCATAGTCTGGGGACATTCACATAAAAAGGCATAATGCTCTGGTCAGCTATTTCTCATGTCCACAGGCCAGATCAATGAATTCTACACAGCAGAATGCTTTCTTTTTCAAAACCAAATTTTATCCTGCAGGATGTACTGATACATTTACAAGCCACTCTATTTGTTAACTGCTATGCCAAGCAAACTTAAACTTTTTTAGACAACAAGTGTTCAGAAATCTGTGCAAACACTGACAGGCAAATGTTTCATTTAAATCTTACATTGTTAAATATACAGCTAAATTTGACTCCTGTAATAACTTGTGATCATCCATTCATACTGATTTGTAATCATCCTGCATTGTGTAAGTTGAAATTAAACGAAGATTATTATTATTATCGTAATTCACGTAAACACAAGTCACGTGGGGCAGGGAGACAGTTGAATGGTAACACGCTGGCATGATGATCAGAGGGACATGGGTTCGATATCTGCTAGCCCCATAAGGTTGACTCAGACTTCCACTCCCTAGGGGGTGACTTAAAATGAGCAGGCTGTCATACAGTTAAATTTTACTAGTGTTAAACTTGTTATCATCTGTTACTACTATATCACGAACGGTAATCTTACTGCATACTTGTCACCTTGAATTAATACACGAATAATAATAATATTATGGTATTTTTATTATTATCATTACTATAAGGTTCTGCTGTTTGTTGCTCATCAACTATTGCCCACCAATTCACATAACTTAGCAAAAAATAGAGTTTTCAGTCGTCCATATAGAATAATACTGCTTCTTCATATGCCTCTGAGATGATTTTCAGCTGTGGTGTAAAGACAACCACAGCAATCCCACAATGGGATCAGGCTAAAATTGCAACCTACACAGCATACGAGAGTGGAGGACTGAAAGAATTGATGGCTAAACTAACTCATGTGGCCTCGTATTCCATGAATGTTTAAACACCCAAGGAACAAGTACCCAGTACCAAGAGAGAGTGACAGACAGACAGAGACAGAGGCAGACATAAACAGACAGAAGCAGAGGCAGACACAGATATATCAAAAACTGAACAGTCAAAGAATACAAATTACAAAAAGATAATATTGTTGAAGAAATGCACAGATATGTACAGAAAAGAAGTCTCTATCTGAGTAACGAGAGAAGCAGAAAGAGAATTTCACCAGCTTTTTTATTCTCTAAATAAATTTAACATAATAAATTCATTTAATTTCCTTTGTGGTACTGGTAAATACGGTAATGCATAACTATAATGATACTGCAGACACCTACAATCATTGAGCCTACAGAGGGCACAGAGTGTTCTACTGTCAGAAGCTGGTGGCCCACTATAGGCATAGTGAAGTGGCTATCAGGGATGCAAGTCCTTCGAACGAAGTAATCAGCTTGAGACATGACCCACCAAATCAATCACTCAAACAATCAATCATCATTTATTGATCCATGAATCCATTTATTAGACAGATCATTACAATGAAAACTATTACAGGGGAAACCAACCGGAATAATGGTTCAAAAGCAGACCTTAAAGGAACCTAATAAAGAAAGCTATGGACTGGAATAATGGTTCAAAAGCAGACCTTAAAGGAACCTAGGTCATCCTAAACAAGGCCTCTCTTTCCAAGAATGAATTAGACCAGTCCAATTTAGGATTAAACGACATACTTGTTATTTTTAATATTTTAATTATTGCACCGATTCAAAACAAAAGAGCATGTTAACAAGCAACTGTGCCCATTTTGAGTAATCCTACATAGTGACTGGATTAAAACGTAGAAGTCTAACTCACGTTTTGACAATGTCAAGCCCAGACACTTACCTTTGACAATGATACGCAGTGAAAATGAGTTAAAGACATTCCAGAGAGGCGAATACGGCGTACAGGTGTAATTTCCTTCATCCGAAGCAATCACCGAACTAATCACAAGAGTACCTTGATCGTCTATGGCCACTCTCTCCACGGACTCTAAGATCTTTTCGTTTTTCTTCCAGATGATAAAAGTGAGCGGTGGATTGGCATCCTGAGGGCATCGGAGTCTGCCCTCCATGCCTTTCGGGAGGTACATCGTGACGGGGAGACTGACGCTGAGGCAGATACTGACGAACGAAGACAGCAAGAGACCGAGTCCTAATCCAGTTTCCAAGGTCCCGAAAAAGGTGCCATGTTTCGAGCGGCAGCAGACGTGATTCATGTCACATGGACGCCGCATATGTTATGATGTCATATTCCGACGCAATTCCGGTCTGACGCTGCTCTTCCGAGGAGGAGGCACGAGTAACGCAGCGACACCTAGCCGTCGCCGACGTCGTCGTGGAGGAAATAATTACGACGTGGTGAGGCCGACTAAAACCCTATCGTGCCTCCAACGACTGTTACAGGCGAGCGTGAAGGCATGCCGGCGTTTGTACGGTTATAAAACAGCCGACCAAATGACACGCATTCTCCGAACGGCAAGATCTGCCTCTCCCATGTGACCGGCCCGTATACAGCCGAACTTCTAAACTGTCCCATGTTTTCCTGCTCCTGCTCGCTCGCTCGCTGGCTCTCTTTCTCTAACAGCCGACCATGGCTATGAAAGCTTGATGATGCCGACTGGCCATTAGTTGTCGTGGCCGATCGCAGTGTGCCTGCTACTACTGGTGCTGCTGCTGCTGCTGATGCTGCTGCTTGCGGATGCTGGAAAGTGCCGGCGTTCTTTGCCCGATGAAGGCAGCGGATGCCGCGGTTCGCGCTGCTGCTGCCGCTGCCGCTGATGCCGCAGCCAAAGGTGGCATTGATTGCTGATGAAGGCCTCGATTGTCTGGCTCAAGTAACAATAGTAACATCGTCGAGGGCAAAGTGCACTTGATGAAACAACCACGTTACAACCAGACGGAAATTATTTAAGTTATTGTAGCGAGTTGCATCCGATCGAAAACGACGTTACACACGACCTGGTTCTGTCGGCAGCCTGCAGTATACGACAGATACTTCTGAATGCTCAATTCCATAACACGCCGGATCAATCAAGCGCTGTGTTTCGCGGCTCGACAAAACTGCACGAAACACAAACCCGAGTATTCGCCGTGCCCACAGCCACGATATATCAATTCCCTGCGAAGACCGGCCGGCCGATCGGCAGCCGGTGGCCAATTTACACAATGCTGCAAACGGGCTTGCAGGGTCGAACGCTGCGCCTGGAAACGCGCCATTGTTAAGCTGGAACAAATCTCCGCGGCCGATAGCTTGAATAATATCAAATAAAACTAATTACATCGGCAAAATTTTGCCATCCATCAAACGGAACAGACGTACATTAATCGTGCTGCCTTCAGATGTCGGCGACTGGCTTTCATCTCCAAGGACCACCCACCGTCAGCAGATCCGTCATTGACTTCTGACAAGTAACTACATCTGCACATTTTCGACAAGAATCGATTGAAATAAAGACATATATAGCATCAATTCACTGCTAGCAGAAGTGAAAACAGATTATCTTCAGATTATCTTCTATTGAAGTAAAGACACAGGCATGCATCAATTCACTGCCATGATGAAAACTGACTATCTTCTATTGAAGTAAAGACATAGGCATCATCACTGCCACAAGAAGCTAAAACTGACTATCTTCTTTGCTTAACAAACTCACAGCTACACAACTTCTTTTAAATCAGCAACAGAATGAGTCAAAATTACACATAAATGTGCAAATCTGTTTGGACGTTTTTGTTCTCACTTGCCACAAGTTTTCCTATAGCTCCAGTGGAGCAATTCCCACTCTAATCTAGTAAAAAAAAGCCTCATCTGAAAAAGGGTTCTGTGCAATGGCACACGCGCTAGAATCTAACAAAAAATTGGTGCCAATTCCTGGATATATTAATACAGACAGAATAGCATAAGTGCAAGATGTGCACATTCATCATCATCGTCATTGTCATCATCATCTTCATCATCATCATCATCATCAACAACAACAACATCATCATCAACAACAACAACAACAACAGCACAGCACATGTGTAAGATATGGATGTCTCGAATCTAAATCAAACGACTGACTTTACCACGTTGTAAGGACTCTGACACTTGGACAAAATAAATTTATGAAGAAAGAAGTCAGCAGGACAACCAACAAATACGAGGGCTGTAGCACACAGGCTCAATAGCTAATATGTCTAATTAGGTAACAATCTACAGTGCCCAACTGTAGATATGACAGAGACAGCTAAAATATTTAAGCACGCAAGCACTTAAAACAGAAAACAAAGCCATGCAATTCACTCAGAATATAATGGAGTAACTGTGTAAGCCTACAGATATGGAATGGTAACTGGCCCACTGACTATTAGACCTACTTATTAGTACTTATTAAAAAGTTAGTACTTAATTAATAGCGGTGGTGGTGGTGGTGGTGGTGGTGGTGGTGATTAAGCACTCGTGCTGCTGTTGCTGATGGTGCTCATGAATCTGAAGATGACAATGATGATGATGATGCAAAGCCGTAGGTTTATTATCCTAAGGGATTACAACCTGGAGTGGTGTCTGATGTGATCACGATTTCAACCTTAGGTTAAACTAGGCGTTAAACTCTGGTTTTTTCAACTACCTTGCCCACCTTAGCAAGATTAGTTCTTCGACCTGTCCAATGGGGCGGAGAGATGGTTGAATGATAGCACACTGTCAGGAAGATCTGAAGGACGTGGGGTCGATACCTACTAGCACCATAATGTTGACTCAGCCTTCCACTCCCTAGGGGTGACTGTAAAATGAGCAGTAGTACAATGCATCTTAAAATTTTTATGTAAGACAATAATAGTGTCTTGAGCAGTAGGACAGATGGGCGCTTAGCAGGCTACCATACAGTTAGATTCGACCCTGGTTAAACTTGTTATTATCTGTTACTACTAGGCCTACATCATGTAATCTTACTGTGTATACTTGACAGCTTGAATTAATAAACAAATATTTTAAATTTCCATTAGTCTGTGATTTTTTACTTAATTTCCAGCAACCATCGCCTGAATCTTTGTGCCTTGTGATGACGTCACAACAGAAGTCATTGACTTCGATTGGGTTAGAACAGTGACGCAAAGTGAAACGTTAGGCCACTGCCCAATGGTCCAAGCGTTATGATTGCCACCTACATTATCACGCAAGATGGAGCGGTTACTGCCCTAACAATGACAGGGCGTCGCCGAACATACCTCTAAGTCGAATCTAATGAAATATTGTCGCCCGCGTCCGCTATTATCGCCCGGGCACGTGTTGCTCGGTCCGCCCGCCCGACCGCCCGCCAGCCGTGCCCAGCGCCGCGCCGCAGAAACCCGACCAGAGCCGGCCGCCGTCGCCGACGACGCCGCGTCGTCTCCGGAAAGAAACACCCTGAAGATTTATCTACTGCTTAGCTGAAATAACCCATTCGCTAGAAACCCAGGCGCGTGCACTGCATACGACCCTGTTACTATAGCAGCCACTGCAATGGTGGCCGCCGTCGCCGCCGCCGCCTCAGTGGCAGCGCTGCCGACCGTAGACGTACGACAGAAGCCGCAACAGCTGACAATCTTCGCGGCGTCTGGTTCTACGCTCGGAGGAAAAGACAGGTCGTAGAACAACACCAGCGGACCGACCGCTGATAATAATAGATATATATGCATATACGCTGATAATATGTATGTATAATATATATATATACACATATATATATATATATAATTATGTGTGTGTGTGTGTGTATGTATGTATGTATGTATGTATGTATGTGTGTGTGTGTGTGTGTGTGTGTGTGTGTGTGTGTGTGTGTGTGTGTGTGTGTGTGTGTGTGTGTGTGTGTGTGTGTGTGTGTGTGTGTGTGTGTGTGTGTGTGTGTGTGTGTGTGTGTGTGTGCAGTGGCGTAACGAAGGGGGCTTAAATGCCAACCGCCCCCAGGCGCAGCAAAAGGGGGCACAAAATAAGCATTCAGTGGTACACAGTACTATGACACGAACGATTAAGTCAGCCAGAAAATTTTAAAGGGGCGCAGTCAACAACTCTTGCCCCTGGGTGATGAAACCCTTCGTTACGCCATTGCTGTATGTATGCATGCATGTAAGTATGCATGCATGTATTGTATCGTATTGTATTGTATCTGAAGATTTATATAGCGCCTCTCTCAAAATAACTATTCAGAAGCGCTCTCAGCACGAAAACCCCGGGGAAAAAGTATTTAAAGAACGAGAGACCAAAGAGGAAAAACTAGTCATTAGTTTAGCCCCTTAATGAAGGGGGGGAGGTCATTCCAAGTAGAGGGACCAACCTTTGCAAATGCCCGGCGTTGAGCCAAGGCAGTCCTAGTCCTAGGAACAAAAAGATCTAAGCAATCAGCAGAGCGCAAGGAACGAGATGATGTATGCATGTATGTGGTATGTACCGAGCTAGTGGCGTTCCGACTTTGAAGCCCACTGAGTCACTGACCAACGGAATGAGTGTTCTACGTGCATTTGGCGAATAGACAATGACCACTGAACAGTGAACACCATACAGTCTACCGCAGAGAGAGCCTCTCATCAGGTTTCTCACTTTATAAAGTGCTGCAATATACATTTTTACAATCCCGTATCTTGGCGCCGGAAAAAGTTTTTAAGTGCCTTCGGACATATCGATGACTGTCGAGTTGATCTAAAACTTTGGATGGAGCTTTTGGATGTTGAGGTTTCAGTCAAGAAACCTCATAATCGTCCAATTACATAAAACAAATCAATCAAATCAACAAAGATCTTACAAACCAGTATGGCACATAGCCAATGACGTGGACACCTTAAATAATGCACGTGGACATAATAATTATAACCTAGAAATTCATGTATGCAATTTTTGAGCTAGAAAGTAGAAACTGTGTCGCACAAAACGCCTCACCCTCTCGAGCGTGCCTAGCGCATGGGCGTATTTAGGGGTGGTTTTACGGGTTCAAACCACTCCCACCCCCCAAATAAGTTTCCGAAATTTTTTGGCATATATGCTTTTACATGCAAAATATTTTAAAAAAACTGAACTTTAGCGACCATTTGCAATCGAACCCCCCGAAATCTTAAAACCCCGCCGAAATTTTTCTGGCTACGCCCATGGCCTAGCGTACCATCAAGCAGCGCTAAAATGTCCAAAATGACTATTTAAATTAGACAATTTTATTGAACAGTTGCGAAACATACCGACCTTCGTGTGATTTACGATAGATTTGCAGAATTAAGTAGCCTATTATGTCCGAAATAATGAAGAGTTAACATGCGTAGATCTCACAAACCGCTACGGCAGGTCTTTAATTGCTATTTATAAACAAACGACATGAACGCGCTAAAATATTATTTCAGTAGCCCAACATTACCCCAGAAATGTTGCTTAGAGTCTGACAAACAATTTCATATAGCCTATAATACTTGTCAAGTTATTGGAAATTTTAATTTATTGGTAATTTTAAACTGCCCGTCTGTATAGGCACTTTAATGGGTGCTAGGAATCAGTGCATAAATGTAGCCTTTCGAACTCAAATTTAAAATGTACTTTCACGTACGCAGTTATCGATTATGGTCATTCTTTCCACTTAATTTGCTATTGAATTCGATATGCAATAATTATCAGATTGAACTTCATGTACAATTTGTAAAAGCCTGGGCGTGCACCAACGAAGACTATAGGCCTACATCAGACGATACAGCTTGACAGCTTATAGGCTTAGGCTACACACAAGTGCACCCGTTTTAAAACTAGCCTACACACCGTAATACAGCTGTTGCTTATATACATATACATATACATATACATATACATATACATTATACATAATAAGTAGGCTTAGACCAATATAGGCCTAATATTATAATTATTGAACTTATAATAATAGGACTATTCGTTGATTGTTTGAGTCAGTAGCTCCGTTGAAGTTTGTGTAATGAAACACACTTAAACAGAATAATGTTCATATCAGCGTAGACCTACATGGACGTCTGAACATTTATATGGGGCTTAAACACTTAATTAATATTTAGTTTGTTTTATTATTGCTACGGTTACAGACTCTCAAACCGAAAACTTTACGGTAGGCCTATAGGCCTAATTATTGCTATAGCCTAATATTAATACTAATAATTAATATCACGCCTAAAGCATGACGGTTAATTAAAAGAAATTTTCAACTTTCGAGCGAGGCGATTATCATATTGACGTCATTTCCGTCCGTCTGATTGTTGATGACGTCATCGTCTGTTTGGTTTTTCTTGTGGTTGGATCTGACGGTCGCAGATTTGCGATTTTTGCCATAATTTTCGAATTTTCGCTGCGTTTGTGCTTGATAACTGCATGAGACCATGTTTCGTAGGGTAGACCTACGTCTCCTGAGGCCCCCTTTGGACACGTCGACGCTCGATACGGACCGTTCTTCTCGCCGAGATCGACCGATGGAAGATGACTGCGACGACCGCAGTGCAGCGCCGCCTACAGAAGAAGCTCACCTTCATCAGGAACAGGTATCACCAGACGCTTCTTTAGAGTCCCGTTTTCTGTGAGATGACTCTAACCCTGCTGAGGTCAATGGAGTCGAAATGCCGATCCGTATAAGGACACCCTGAATAACTGGTCTTTTCTTGAACACCAATTTTAAGTAAGTACGTAAGTAAATATATTCTTTGTTTAACCAACTTCCTATCCGAATATTGGAGTACATGCATTAGGTTAAATATAGCATTCTAATTTTGAACGATTTTCTCGTTTTATTGTCTGTCTGGCGATAATATAGTCATGCGGTCGTGGTCGCGTCGAGTAAGTTAGTGTCTTTACTGGTTGAAGAGCCAATTCAGCACATGGCTCGGTTCCCCAGGACCGCACTAGAGGCCTACATCGGCGGCATGGTAGTTTCTAAAATATAGGGTTATCATCTGGCAGAGGAGCCAATTCAGCACATGGCTCGGTTCCCCAGGACCGCACTAGAGGCCTACATCGGCGGCATGGTAGTTTCTAAAATAATATATAGGGTTATTATCTGGCAGACATCGCATACGGATCAGTCGCTCGATTACTGATTCCACTCGGTTTCGCTCCTGCCGCTCCGCAAGCCTACACCAAGCCAGTGGAGTGCCACAAGGATCAGTGCTTGGGCCATTGCTGTTCGTACTTTTTATTAATGACATAGATGATGGGATTTTATCTAAAATTTCTAAATTTGCAGATGATACCAAACAGGGGGTAGTGCAAAAACATTACAATCTTCGCCCCAGGCCGCACGATTTTAAGCTCCCAGCCAAAGACGATAAAAACTATATACCAAGAGTTTTATATAGAAAGTAGCAAAGAATCCTTTTTATGAGAACAATGATAGCAACGAACTTACTATCTAATTTCTAATTTAACTTGTACCTGGATGCGGTGTGACATCCCGAATAATCAATAAACGAAGATATATATGTAGAGCAGTGGGAAACGAAAAAGAAGCGGAGATACTACGGGAAGATCTAAGAAGAATGTTCAGATGGTCACAGGACTGGCAGATGCTCTTTAATGTGGAAAAGTGCTCAGTGATGCATATGGGGAAGAGAAACAGCGAGTTTTCATATGAAATGGGGGTATGGTGTTGAAAGTGAGTGAGGAAGAAAGGGACTTGGGAGTGATTATGCACAAGAGCGCAAAACCCTCAAGGCAATGTGCTGAAGCATCAAAAAGGGCTAACTCTACTTTAGGCATGATAAGAAGGACAATAGTCACCTGAGATAAGGATACAATATTGAGGCTATACAAATCACTGGTTAGGCCACAGTTGGAATACTGCATCCAGGTGTGGAGTCCTTACCTGAAACAGGACATGGAAAAGCTGGAGAAGGTGCAAAGAAGAGCTACAAAAATGATTCGGGGCTACAAGGATTTGGGATATGAAGAAAGGTTGAAAAGGTGTGGACTAACAAAATTGGAGAGAAGGAGGAGCAGAGGAGACCTAATTGAAGCCTACAAGATTATTACTGGAAAGGAGGCAGTGCAGAAGGAGAAGTTTTTTGAATTAGCACCAAACAAGGCAACTCGTGGGACATAGGTATAAATTATTTAAGAAACCAAAAGGGACATTAGGGCAGAAATGCTTCAGTGCAAGAGTTGTAGATTTGTGGAATAGTTTGGATGATAGTACTGTCTCAGTGGACACTATCACAGCTTTTAAGAAGAAGCTGCTAGGAAAATTGGGCTATTAATCATGTTCCAGATTAATTGCAGTGGTTCTAACACAGACTAAACGTCTTCTGAACCACTTAAAACCCTTGTTATGTTATGTTATGTAAGCCAAAGCGGCATAGAGCATACGAGTCACTGTTGTCGCCCGCACCACATCGTAAAGCAGTGGTCCTGTGAGGCCATGCGTTACCATCTCCTGGGGCCGGGAATGGCCCGGGATATGGTTGAATAGTAGCGCGCTGGCACGAAGATCAGGAAAGGATCGAGGCGGGTTCGAAATCCGTTAGCCCGATAAGGTTAACTCAGCCTTCCATACTAGCCTATGAAGAGGCGCTGAAAGAACTCGCCTGTGAATGAAAGCTGGATGCTGTCGCCTCTGAGTGGGTGCTGGATGATGTCGCATCTCCTATAAGGCGTCATTAATGTTGCCTATGTTAAGAACTTAAGATGCTGAAAGATCTCGCCTCCTGTGAAGAGGC
>JACEVL010000511.1:665000-1019147 GCA_020284085.1 Aporrectodea caliginosa | reverse complement strand
TTCCGTTGAGAACGAAATGACTCAAGCGACCGAGCACTCCGAATAGACACAGGAAGAGAGTTCCAAAAAGTAGGCCTGCAATTAAAAAAGTTCTTTCACCAGGAACAGTTCTTCATTTAGGTATGACCAAGCAAAGCTAGTCGGATTACCTCATTGAATAATGATTAGTGTGGGGAATAAGAACAGTTGTGGTTCGCCAAAGTTCACAGTTTTATAAATTAGGAAACCCAACTTCCATAATTTATACGGAAAAAATATTTCGATCAATACAGCATCAATTTCAATACAGGAATTTTTCATCAGTAGGCCTACTACTTCCATTCAGGGAAACAATTTTTTTCATCAATCCAGCTTCCATTTTAAAGTGACAATATCAAACAATTTAGCAACGTAAAATACTGTTTAACCAGCAGGCTATGCTAAGAAACATTTTAAATTAATGGGCGTGCTAATCTTTCGTTGATCTTCAATTTACACTTGAAGGTAAATCGTGATTGATGAACTCGCCATTTTCAAACGGGGTTACCCGAACGCCTGGTTTCCCGATAGAGATTATAATGAAAAATAAAGCGAGTCCTCGAAAGTAATTTTACCCTTTAAAGTAATTTCGTCATAAAGTAATTAAGGTAATCCCGTAATTTAGGTTGGTGTAGGCCTAATTATTTTTATATCTTCAATGCCGTACTTGACGCTGGTAAGTAAGCAGTCTACCTATGTCCATGATCTTTCTTTCTTTCTTTCTCCTCCGTCAAGTATTCGCTGACGATGAGGCTCTAACAAAACTTCTCCATTTCGGTCGGTCTCTTGCAAGTTCTGTTGCCCTTCTTAAGTCCCATCCTCTGTCTTCTACAATGTATGTCCTCCAGTACGTTATCTATCCATCTCTTCTTCTGACGTCCTCTGCTTCTCGTTCCCTCCACCTCTCCGTGCAGCGCCCTTGCTGGCATTCTTCCGTTCTCCATCCTGATCACATGTCCATACCATATTAGTCTTCGTTTCTTTATTCTTTCCACTACCGTTTCCTTCTGTCCCAGTTCTTCTCGTGTCACCTCATTTCGTATCTTTTCTCTTCGTGATCTATTCAGTAATCCTCGTAGCCATCCCATATCCGCCACCAGGAGTCTTCTCTCGTCCTCCTTTTTTGTCCATCAATCCAGCTTCTATTGAATCAAAAGCTTAGTTTCATAAATCCAGCTTCTATTTAAGGAAAAAATTATTTTGATCAATCCAGAGACACAGAGAGAGACAGAGACAGACAGCGAGATACAGAGCGACAGAGAGAGACATAGCGACAGAGAGAGACAGAGCGACAGAGAGAGACAGATAGAGAGACCGAGCGAGACCGAGACAGACAGAGACAGACAGATAGACAGACAGAGACAGATAGACAGAGCCGGAGAGAGACAGAGAGAAAGTGAGAGAGAGACAGAGACAGACAAAGACAGAGACATAGACAGACAGAGACAAAGAGAGATACAGAGAGAGAGACAGCGAGAGAGAGACAGCGAGACAGACAGAGACACTGAGAGAGAGAGAGAGAGAGAGAGAGAGAGAGAGAGAGAGAGAGAGAGAGAGACCGAGACAGACAGAGACAGAGAGACAGAGAAAGACACAGACACAGACACAGACACAGAGAGAGTGGGGAGAGAGAGAGAGACAGACAGCGAGATTGAGATTCTGTTTCTGTCTGTCTGACAGAAGCAGAAGAAGAAGAAGAAGAAGAAGAAGAAGAAGAAGAAGAAGAAGAAGAAGAAGAAGAAGAAGAAGAAGAAGAAGAAGAAGAAGAAGAAGAAGAAGAAGAAGAAGAAGAAGAAGAAGAAGAAGAAGAAGAAGAAGAAGAAGAAGAAGAAGAAGAAGAAGAAGAAGAAGAAGAAGAAGAAGAAGAAGAAGAAGAAGAAGAAGAAGAAGAAGAAGAAGAAGAAGAAGAAGAAGAAGAAGAAGAAGAAGAAGAAGAAGAAGAAGAAGAAGAAGAAGAAGAAGAAGAAGAAGAAGAAGAAGAAGAAGAAGAAGAAGAAGAAGAAGAAGAAGAAGAAGAAGAAGAAGAAGAAGAAGAAGAAGAAGAAGAAGAAGAAGAAGAAGAAGAAGAAGAAGAAGAAGAAGAAGAAGAAGAAGAAGAAGAAGAAGAAGAAGAAGAAGAAGAAGAAGAAGAAGAAGAAGAAGAAGAAGAAGAAGAAAGAAGAAGAAGAAGAAAAAAGAAGAAGAAGAAGAAGACGAAGAAGAAGAAGAGAAAGAGGAAGAGGAAGAAGAAGAGGAAGAGGAGAGAAGAAGAGGAAGAGGAAGAGGAAGAGGAAGAGGAAGAGGAAGAGGAAGAGGAAGAGGAAGAGGAAGAGGAAGAAGAAGAGGAGGAGGAGGAGGAGGATTACGAAGAAGAGGAAGAGGAAGAGGAAGAAGAAGAGGAGGAGGAGGAGGAGGAGGAAGAGGAGGAAGAGGAAGAGGATGAAGAAGAAGAAGAAGAAGAAGAAGAAGAAGAAGAAGAAGAAGAAGAAGAAGAAGAAGAAGAAGAAGAATCACAAAGAGGGGAGGAAAGAGGGGAATTGATATTTTCTCCAGTTTGAATTAATTCAGTGGAGTTTGTAAATCTTAATCCTAGCCAATCCACAGTCCACGGTGAATAGATGTGCTTGTCATCTGCAAAATTTAAAAGTGTACCTGATCTTTCACTGGAGTAACGCAACCTTTCGTCCTCCAGTCGATTTCTCTTGGAAGTTTCGTTGAAACGTCGCTGTTTGTTGTCACATTTGGATTGGAGAAGAGTGGACTAACGGTAAGGCAGGTCGTCGCTGCAAGAAACTCCGATTGTGTCTACAATTGATTGTATGAAACGTCAACAATTTACTCTTAAAACATTACATACAGAATTTTTTTACATTGATTATCTTGATGCTGTCGACCATTGTAACCCATTGAAAAACTATTAAATTATAATACACCACTTCGTTTGCTTATGTTATCTTGACCATAGACAACGACATGTTATATAGATATGAACTGAAATGGCTACTGTATTTTAGTTCGAAAAAATAATACTAGAGCAGATAAGCTGGTATATTAAATTTGTTTCACTACTGATCCTATACTTGAGAAAATCAAATCAACCTAGAATGCGTATAAAATAGTCTGGTATCGCCTTTAGTCTGGCCTCTGTCTCATACATTGCAATTTCAAGCCAGTTTTTGATATACCCCGTCAAGATCTTTGTGACATTGCGTTCATCTGATTCAACGCGCCTGCAATAGTCTGACACTTTACTGACTCTCAAGCAACATTCACCAGAATTTGAAATCAGATACACGCTTCATGCTGAGGGTACAAGTATACAAGTCACCTAGTCCGTGTTAGAAATCTATTTTTAATCTAATAGGTTAACGTGGATTAGCAGGTTAAAACGAATAAACATGATCAACTTGACGGCATTCTGTGTTACAAGACCCTGTACCATGTCATGAAATTGATTTATTCCAGCCTTGAAGCTCGACAGTCCATTAGCGTAGAGATCATTCTGAGCCTGGGTCTTGTTCAGGTTCACGATGAAGATTTGCTTCCGCATCTCTTCTTCAGATTCACTTCCATAGGACTTGCCTGAAATTAAGATAGAAATTTGGAAACTTAAGTGAAATCCGACATCTAACCGTCAAGTAGAGCGACATGTGGAACCAAAATAATTTCTTTACTGGAAACAAGTGAGAACCTCCAAAAATGAAAAAAACATTGAAAATTGTAGCTACTTAAGTTTGGTGTTATTATAATGACTCAAGTATCGTCGTTTTGCTATAGCTTGTCGAAGACTCTGTTGTCTGGTTCCATTCTGTGACTATTCCAGTTATAGATCGCTTCTTATAGTGATGCGAAGTTACCGGTAACCTATTTCCGTTATAAAACTCCGGAATTTACCAGGGTCGCAAAGGATAAACATTATAAAAATTGGTACAAAGCGATATATGTGATGCCTGTATATTATTTATCAATCAATCACTCATTTTATTGTTTCCAGAGAATAGTTTACAAGTAGTGATCCAGAATAATCATTAATCACCGATCATAAGTTTATAAATTTAAAACAGACAGATCACATGTTTATCTTATTCACTTTTGAGGGAAACAATTGGGTACCCAGAAGGGACTAAAGTTCCGCTAAGTTAGCAGAGGGATGACGGTTGAGTATACACAAATAGCATTGTCGGAAAAATGAAATAAGAATAACTAGCTTAACTAACAAAACTTAACTAGGTCACTTAACTAATTATTGTGCTATAACAATGAATAACCATATTGAGATAGCGCATTGACTATTGTCAACTAGGTAGTCTCTTACCTCTTTTTTAAATAGGGCAAGATTCGGGAGAGTGCGCAGTGACTTCGGTTGGTTATTCCAGGCAGGAGGACCGGCGCATCTTATTTTAAAATAACGAGTTTTAGTGCCTGTGTCACGAAATAGAGTATCCCCCAATCCCCCCATACATGATTATGTCCCTTAGCGAAATGGAGTATTCGCTTTAACCCTCGGGCTACCAAGGGGGGTTATTACGACCCCCTAGGTTTTTTGCTTCGAAAACTTGTTCCATGTGGAATATAATTTTGATAATTTAGGTAGCTGGAGCAGGATCATTTGCGCACATTTTGAGGTAAACATCATGGTGATACCTCACGCCATTCAAAAGTTACACCCTATATACCCTAGGTACCAGGGGGGGGTTGATACGACCCCCCCTTAGTTTTTCGTCTATAGCGTACTCATTTTTCTTCCTGGAAGAGAAACAAATATAGCCTACCATTCTTAAGAGGGAATGCAGGGCTTCATTTGCATACTTATATGTTTGTCTTATGAAAACAGGAAGTGATCAAAATAAATAATAATACCCGTAGTATGCGTGAAAAATGGCTGAATGGAAGGACTCCCCTTAGTTTTTTGTCTGTAGCGTATTCAGTTTTCTTCCCAGAAGAGAAACAAATATACCATTCTTTAGAGGGAATGTAGGGCTTCATTTGCATACCTACATATTTGTCTTTTGAATACCGGAAGTGATCAAAATAAATAATAATACGTGTAATCTGTGTGAAAATGGCTGAATACAGCATTACAACGTAAACCGATATATATGTATGGATATATTAATGTATGGATGTACATTTATACTATATAAACATGCGTAGGGATGATTGTGTGTATCTTTTATACATAGATCAGTTTCAAAACACACATAATCTTATATTTTTTTATCCAAAAAGTACAAAATGTACACAATAATATAAAATATCGCTAATTAAGGGGTTCCGTTGTTAAAAGTGATGTAATTTCGAGGTGCATTCACATAATGTACAAATAATTATTACCATTTTGTGCAGAAATGAATGCTGAATCCAATGCTGTATTACAAGTTATGATATGTGAAACCAAACACGAAATCCAGGGGGTCGTCTCAACCCCCTTGGTAGCAGATGTCGCAAAAAAATCTTGGTAGCCTGAGGGTTAATTTACATTATTGGCGATTTCTAAGTGTATTCGGTCGTACTGTTTAGATTTATTGTACAAATAAAATCTTTTGAATTGCGTATCTTTAGTTTGTACGTCGACCTGAAATCAATTTACTTCGTTTTTGGTGATTTTGACTGGAAATTCGTCGAGCCTATCGTGATGCGTATGACGAAGGGGGGATAGAATGGTTTACCCACCCCCCGGATACTCTAAACCAGTTTATTCCATCAGGGGGGATAAATTCATACATCCTCGGATAGTCTTAGGACGGATAGTCTATTTCGTGATACCGGCATAGGTTCCTTCAAAGTTATCGAGAGATCTTGTATAGTGAGAATGAGTATCAGATATCTTAGAGAAGTAGCGACTGAATATTGGCGGAAGAGAATCGTCAACACAAATCAACTATCTCTCCTTTACAGCTCTCACTATAGAACTCTATCGACTTTAACTAATTTATATAGCGCCATTCCTGGAAACTACTCAGGGCCTAGCCACTACTAAAAAAGACGTGAGGGACTTGTATAACCCTGTCGGATGGCTCACAAGTAACGGTAGAAATTTAAGCGGGAGGTCATTCCAGATGGAAGGGCCCGCAACCGAAAAGCAGGGTGCTGCCTATTAGCCAAGCGAGCCCGAGGAACTGGGAGCTCACTCCTCGTCGCAGAGCGGACACTGGGCGGCAAAGATCGAACAAGTAAGATTGAACACAGCCAAGAACGCAACGAGAAACACATGCAGCCAATTCAACACATGCAGCCAATTCAACACAAAACGCAATTATACAGAGACAGGATCGACTTTCATTTTCCTGTCGTTTTTCTGTAGTGAGAATAGTCTGTCAATACTAATTTCCAAGATGGCGGTCAAGATGGCCGCCAAACACAGAAATATGCATATATCAGCTTATAGGTGTGCTACAATGACAAATGAACCCTCCACTTTCATAGTTCTGAGGTCAAGGAATCCATTTATCGTAGTGAGAATAGTCTGTCGATACTAATTTCCAAGATGGCAGATGGCCGCCAAACACAGAAATATGCATATTTCAACTCATAGGTAGGCTACAATGACAAAATTTTGATGAACCCTCCACTTTCATAGTTCCAGGTCAAGGAATCCACTTATCGCAGTGAGAATAGTCTGTCAGTACTAATTTCCACTCTAAGGGATGGCCGCCATCTTGGAAAGTAACATTTACAGACTATTCTCACTACGATAAATGGATTCCCTGACCTCGGAACTATGAAAGTGGAGGGTTCATTTGTCATTGTAGCATACCTATGAGTTGAAATATGCAGATTTCTGTGTTTGGCTGCCATCGTGGAAATTAGTATCGACAGACTATTCTCACTACGATAAATGGATTCCTTGACCTCGGAACTATGAAAGTGGAGGATTTATTTATCATTGTAGCATACCTATAAGCTGATATGTGCATATTTCTGTGTTGGGCGGCCATCTTGGCCGCCATCTTGGAAATTAGTATTGCAGACTATTCTCGCTACGATAAATGGATTCCTTGACCTCGGAACTATGAAAGTGGAGAGTTCATTTGTCATTGTAGCATACCTATAAGCTGATATGTGCATATTTCTGTGTTGGGCGGCCATCTTGGCCGCCATCTTAGAAATTAGTATTGACAGACTATTCTCACTACGATAAATGGATTCCTTGACCTTGGAACTATGAAAGTGTAGGGTTCATTTGTCATTGTAGCATACCTATGAGTTGAGATATGCATATTTCTGTGTTTGGCGGCCATCTTGGCCGCCATCTTGGAAAATGCACTCTCAAAATTATTGCAACTATTGAAATCAAATTCCACGGTAGATTCAGTACTTTATTTCTGATTACAGGTTATTTATGCAAAATATCTTTGAAGAATGCATATTCACCATGAACGAATAAATAACGACGTCGAGGACGAAGAGGGGTAAATTTTTACCCCAGGACACTTTGTACTCAAAAATCTTCTTCCCACAACATGACATTTTCCTGGCTTTGGTGTCAGAATATGTCAAGGGTATTAACTTGTAAACATATGGAACGTCAAATTATAACTGCCTACGGTTGCCCCGTCATCAGCATTCAAACACCCCTGGGGTAATTATTTACCCCTCTCCGTCCTGCGAAGGTTAAATACAGATGCTCTACGCTCACATTTTGATGTATGTATCTATAGGTGCGTATGCATGCGCGTTTGTATATATGCACGCATGTAGGCCTATGTATTGAATGCATTCAAATGCTATCTGATATTCAGCCTTCAAAGGGTAAAAGGATTTTTCTGCCATTATTGGTAATCGGTAGAGGGATAAAAAAAGGACGTCGTCAGGCCTACCATATTTCAGTTTGAATTCATTCCACAGTTGATCTATTTCTGCCGATGAACCAGTTGTATCGCCGTCTTCGTGTGCAGAACATGATATCGTTATCAGAATCGATGTGATCAGTAGTTGTAGACATATGTTGCTTCCCTTTAATGTAAGAATCCACAATAAATTATGTGAATCTAAATCCAGACCGTGAAGTTAAAATGCCCAAAAGTTTACATTAAGCTTACCTAAACTTTTTAATGCAGCCCATGTCGCAAAAAACAGTTCCACTTTTAGGTGAGAGATAAAGATGTTCAACTTATAAAAAGATGCACATGAAAATACATACATTCTTACATACAAATTAAAGCATAAATGCGCACATGCTGACTTACATTAACGTATCGTATCGTATCATATCATATCTAAAAATTTGTAGAGCTCATCTCACAGCATAGACTATTCAGAGGCGCTTTCGGCGCGGAAGCCCCGAGGGAAAAGAAGTTGAGGTCCAGGCATTGAGCCAAGGCATTGAGCCAAGGCAGATCTAACACGAGGGACAAAGGCAGATCTAACACGAGGGACAAAGAGGTCCAGACGGTCAGTAGAGCGCAAAGGGCGAGCAGATGTTGCAGAGAGGTTTATGCATAAAGTCCGACAGATATTTTGGTGCAAGGCCAAATTGAGATTTGGACACAGTTGATCTATTTCTGCCGATGAACCAGTTGTATCGCTCGGACACACACCAAGAATCTTATAATGAATACGTTTAATTATTGGGAGCCAGTGTAGCACTTCAGTCATGTAAGTGGAAATAATAATATTTTTATGGGAAAACCGAGGAAGGCGTGCTATAAGCCTAGCAGCGGCGTTTAAGACTGATTGGAAGGGAAATATTCGAAACTTGGGGAGACCCATGAGAAGCGAGTTGCAATAATCTACACGAGAGCAGATGAATGCATGCACAATGGTGGTAAAGACGGCGGGAGCGACTGATCGTCTGATGGCTCTCAGTCGCCTCAAATGAAAGATGTGCTCAGTGAAGGTAAGGGAGGAGTCGAGGGTGACACCCAAATCTCGAACACTGGATGAGTAAGTAAAAGAGGGAAACATATTAGTCAGCAGTGCGAGGTCAAGTTTAAGCAACTGTTGCCTGGTCCCAAACCAAATCAGTTGACTTTTAGCCGAATTGAGACAAATTCGGTTTGATGACATCCAAATGTGTAAATCACGGGCAAGAGCATCAACAGAGGAGACCAGTGAGAGTTGATCAGCGGGTGAGCCATGCACGAATGCTTGAGCATCATCCGCATAGAGGTGACCAATCGCAGTGTGTTTAGCGAAACATAGGGGGATGTCAGCCGTGTAAAGGATATAGAAGATAGGTCCGAGCAATGCTACCTGTGGTGCGCCAAATCTAACCTTGACCCACTGTGATCTGGAGTCACCAATGACAACCATCTGAGAGCGGTCTGAGACGTGCAATTTAAACCAAAGAAGAGGGATATCGGATATGTCAAAGGATATCTGCAAACGTTGGAGCAGGATCTCGTGGTCTACCATGTCAACGGCTGAGGAAACGTCAAATAGGGCCATAAATTAGAGATGACCTTGGTCAATGGCCATATATATGTCGGACAAGAGAGATAAAAGAGCTGTAGTTATGCCAAACTAATTTCTGTCGACGGTAACGGCCTTTGTTGTCATAAGCCGTCGTTAAACTGAGTATCCATAAAAGAGCAGTTTGAATGGAATGATGATCCCTAAAGCCAGATTGCGTTGGAGGCAGAAAGCCCACTTGCTCGAAGTAGGGAAGGAACTAGAGGGAGACAAGTCTCTCAAGGGTTTTAGAAAGAAAAGAGAGATCGTATCGTATCGTATCTAAAAATTTATAGAGCGCCTCTCGCAGCATAGACTATTCAGAGGCGCTTTCAGAGATCAGAGAAAGGCCGGTAATTCTGACAAGTGTTTGGATCCAGGTTAGGTTTTTTAAAGTTGGGAACACAATGGATTGTTTTTGCGAAGCCGGAAGGTGGTCTTTAGTAAGAGATCTATTAAATAAATACACAAGAAACGGAGCTAAATCATCTAGAACGTTAGCCAAAATAAATGGGGGAAGTGGGTATAGTTCGCTAGATTTATGATTAGATGACTTAATCACACGACAAAGTTCATTTTCAAGGTTTGGGCGAAAACCATCAAAATTGGATTAGTAATAGAAAGTTGCTGCAAAGGCTGCCACTTACTGAGCAATATCTGCGTAACAGATTTAGAGAGTTTCAGATTGTTGGAGTTCCAGAAGTAGCACAGACTTCTTTGCCTTGGGCAACTTAGCTCTGTGCTCAGATACAACCTGCAATAGGTATTGTTTTTGCTCTTCATTGTAAGTGATGAATGAGTTGAATTCTTGGATGAGATTGACACCCCGCTCGGCATTGTCGTTCACAACTCTGAGACTCTGTGCACATTGTTTATCCTTCTGAAACTCCTCATTTTCTTCCCATTGCTCAGAATCAATCTGATTTAGAAACTTGCTGGGCAGTTCAAGTATCGCAAAGAAGTTGAGAGTATTGACCGTCGCAAAATCTTCGAGCTGCTTGCTGTCAATACTGCTCACCTGCATTTGAATGCGTTTCGGCGGCTCGTTCGGTCCTGGATTTTTAAGTGCTTTGACCATCTTTCACTTTATTCCATGGTCGATGGCAGGATTGAAAAATGCCAAGGCTACGATCTCCTCACTCAAATACCAGAAGAGCCTTGGTGGCTGCTGCAGAAATTACGTCATTCATCTCCTTGAAGAGATACTTTGAAAGGCGCTTTAATCGGGTTGGGACAAGAAATCCATGCTTCTGTGTTTAGGGTGTTTAGTAGACTAGCAAACAGGCTGGTGTTTCTAAGTGAGTTTTCTTCCCAAACTGTTATAGCCTACTGGTTTCCTGAAAAAGGGTTTTAGCTTAACCCATTTTGGACCAAAACTTTATTAAGAATTTTTTTATGATCTGTGATAATTATTGGGGCCTTGATGGCAATGTTTGAACGTATGTATTATGTTTTTTGACTATTCTCAAATAACATATGCAAATTTGCATATGTTCGTTTTACGAACATTGGGCCAATAGGCTACTAACAACATGTGAAATATTGAACATGCATGAAATTACATTGTAACACAATAACGTAATAAAAATGGATAATTGGTGTTAAAACCGTCTTGGATGCGCTTCTTGCCAACACTGAAGCAGCGTTTGGACACAGTTGGACTCACACCGATATGGTCTGATGCTATGAACACTGGCTTGTTGTCTTTCCACAATGGCACCACGACACTTCCATTGCCCTGATATTCGATTGCTCCTCGCTGCTCTCTTCATCGCACTGGATTTCATGAGAGGGCAGTCTCACAAGCAGTTCCCCCGTATTGTCCCAGTGGCAGCAAAAACTGTATCCTCAGTGTTGTGAGGAGGACCAATGAAGTGAAGAAGTTGTCAAAAGTAAGAGTGTGACACTCGTCAGAAGCTGCCAGACAGTTTGACTACCGTGGCTGTCATCCTCACCACGTGTGGAATCCTGTGTATTGATTGGTACTCCACAGCCATCAATTTAGGGTCCTTTATTGTTTTTACACACAACACACACACACACACACACACACACACACGCACGCACACACACGCACGCACGCACACGCACACACACACACACACACACACACACGCACAAACACACACACGCACGCACTCACGCACTCACACGCACGCACACAGACACACACACAGACACCCACACGCACGCACGCATCGCACACGCCCACGCACACGCACACACACACACATATTTGTATATATATATATATATGATTTGGTTGATGCATGTAGCTCAAGATCAGAAATATGCATATGTAAATCAACGTTGACTTGACGCCATCAGTAGCGTATTGGACCAATGTTCGTAAAACGAACATGACCCAGATATGAAAATTTTGCGACTCCATTTATTACAATAAAATTACGCAAATGGCATGTGCTTTGTGCTAAATATGTGCACTGGTTAAATACACATCAGCTCGTGCGATATCACACATCGAACCAAAATTACAAATTTTCAAACAAAAGACGGTGAACATACCTGGAGTTGAGGTATTTAGCATAAGACAAAAACAGTTCAAAACTTTCAAAACAAATTTTTTCTGCGATTTATCCGACAAATCAAACCTTTCGCTTACATAAGAGCACATGAACAGAAAACTAGAGTGATGACCTCAAGCAATTTGATGTCATCAAAAAATGTGTTCGTAAAACGAACATTGGTCCAAAATGCGTTAAAAAGTCTTAAAAGTCTTCCTAATGTACCTAATACATATGAGCGTCGTCATATTATGTGATGTGAACAGAACATAGAGAAGAATTTCTTGCGATAGAGAACAAATGAGAGTTTTCTTAATATTATTCGATAAAAACGTACAACGTTTTCAATTTTAACGTTGTTGTTAAAATGGAGCAATATAAATTTGTGATATCTCAATTCCACTTTCGCACATGTATAATAGAGGCACTATTCTTAGCATTTTGTCTCCTGTTCCAAGTATAATTCAGCGTTTTAGTCATTTTCAGTTTTCTTTAACATTTTCCTGCACCCGAAGTTGCCTCAAACGATTCCCCAAATACCTTATGTACGTTTATTTCCACGATCTGTTGCATAAAATATTTTGGGAGATGTTCTCTTCTGCGAAACACATCAGTCAGTTTCATATGAAAAAAGCAGATCCAGTGATTGAAGAATCTTTCAGACATCAGTTTTCTGTATAGACTGAAATGATCATCCTGGTCTAAAAGTCCTTTTTGTTGGTTATTTTTTATATGTGAGGTGTTTCCAGGTGCTCACATGATGCAATCAGCCTTAATATTATGCATTGTGGAATTAATTATAACATTTCTAAGTTGAAAGCGATGCAAGGTATCTACGATGTGAAAAGCGGCCTACTACCATTTAAAACCGTTTTGTCATTAAAGGATTAACGTAATTACACTTAAAGATGTAAAAGTGCGCAAAGAATTCAACAATTGCTTGTTCGGCTTTCAAATTGATACGTAGTTCAGTTTCCACAAACGAAATAAAAAAGGGAAACCCAATAATAATCGTAGAAAATTTCCCATAGTCAACGGAATGATCCTTGGTATATCAACAAATTTTGGACAACTAACAAATCTTTTTGATCCTGAAGGCACAATCTTTGTCGTACCGAAGGGGGCAGGGAGGCGAGTCGCCCCGGGCTGCACAAGTGCACATGTGCAGGGGCGGCAAAATAGGGTTGAAAAAAAATGATTGGATGTAGGATAAAAAATGAAAATGTATGAGAGAGAGAGAGAGAGAGAGAGAGAGAGAAGAGAGAGAGAGAGACAGAGAGACAGAGAGAGACAGAGAGACAGAGAGACAGAGAGACAGAGAGACAGAGACAGAGACAGAGACAGAGACAGAGACAGAGAGGCAGAGACATAGACAGAGACAGAGACAGAGACAGAGAAAGAGACAGAGAGACAGAGAGACAGAGAGAGACAGAGAGAGAGAGACAGAGAGAGAGAGACAGAGAGAGAAAGGTAGAAGAAGAAAGAAGGAAAGAAAAGAAAAGTCACTTTGGTCAAGTCGGTTTGGCTTCCGATGCCGCCTCTAAGCCTCCGTCACTCTGAAGGTCTACGTTAAGCACTGAAAATAATTTGTGGATAATGAAGCAGTTTCTTTGTAATGTTTTTCTAAATACAGTATGAACATATTATTGTCCACAATCGAGAGAGAGAGAGTGTGTACTGGTGTAGCGCAGTGCGTTTGTAAGGCGCTTCATTAAAGAATAAATATTATTATTATTATTATTATTATTATTATTATTATTATTATTATTATTATTATTATTATTATTATTATTATTATTATTATTATTATTATTATTATAATTTTTTATGCCCCGAGGTATACATGATCCCCGGGGACTTAATATTAATTAAGAACAATAAAATTCGTCTATTATTATTATTATTATTATTATTATTATTATTATTATTATTATTATTATTATTATTATTATTATTATTATTATTATTATTAATCCAGTAAATGAAATAAAATGCATCGCATAATTTGATTTTCATTGTTATCAAAAGTGAAACTTCTCCTGCGCACAGTAAGTCGTGTTTGCAACGTCACTGTAAAGCGGAATAACGATTATTAATAGTAACATAGACCATTAGCTTTGCCCTCCTCTTTCATCCAGGTTTGGGACAGGCGCCGGCTGGCACTACGCACAGAAGTGCCATGCACGAACGTCCGGAGGCGGAGTTCAGCGCAGCAGCTCTGTGTCTTGCCTTTTATTATAACGGACACAATAACTAGGGGAGGACGGGGCTTGTTGTCTCAATTTTCACTTTTTTGGTTCTGCACACCGCGTCAATAAAGTTATTACCAATTCTAAGATTGTACTGGGAAGGTATGCTATTCCTTGACAAATAAGACTCAAAAATAATCACAAATATTAAAAAGCACTATTTAATAAAATAGTTTAAACATGAGCCCCAACATGTGACAACTTGCCCCGACATCGGGGTATGTTGTCTCGCAGATGGGGGCATGTTGTTACAAATAACATCTGACATTGAAGAATAAAACTAAATACTGTATGAAAATGCAAAATCATTGATAAAAAGTCTTATCTGACTACAAATAATGAAACCTGTCAACTGATAGCAAAAACAGATTATGTCAACTACAAAAAATCCAAAGTATACAAACAGTCTCAGAGTCGCTGACAAGAATTTTACTCAAAATCGGCACTAAACTGGCTCAGCAGTTGATGCCGACATTTTTAATTGTTTAGCCCATTTTAGCCCGAATTTTTTTTCTCATTTTTATTTTTTTACACTATTGCTTTAGTGACAAAATGAAGAGGAAAAATATTCTGTGAAATTTAATTATATTGTTTCCATAGAAATTTGCACAAAATATGTTTGTTCCAGAAGTGGAACTGTGGGAATGTCAGGGTACATGAACATTGTTGTAAGATAATTTCTTATTTAGTTCTGATGAAGTTTCTAGTGAAGCTAAACAGCAAAAAATTCACAGCTTGCATGTCTAGTGGGTTTTGTGAAAGTGTGGGAAGCAACTTTCATGGAGATTAATGTTGCACTTTGCACACTTCTTTTTCGTATTCTTCTTGCAGTTAGCACAACGGTTTTGCTTCGAAGCTGCTACAAGGTAGTGTGACTTGCTATCGAAACGAATCCCTCGTAACACTTTCTTTGAAAATGTTTTGTGACTGCTTGATTCCGCGGGCCGTCCGGAAGTTGTAGGTTCAACTCCGTATTTCTGCAAATAGGTCAACACAATGTTTCGTCGGAACTTCAATAAATCCAATGGCATTTCTTTTCCTTCCGTACTTTCGCGATACAATTGCCATGCATTGTGGACGCTAGTTTCCAAACAAAACACAAAGACAGCCCACCACCACTTCTTAGATCTCATAGCAACTCTATAATTTCCAATGTTCTGATCCATGCGATCCACTCCGCCCATGTAAGTGTNATATTTCATGGTTTATTTTAAACAAGACGTGTTGAATGCGTGGAGTTAGGCGTCTTTATTACATGTCTATTTAGGTATCTTTATTCATACGCATCCTAATTAATGTATGCGAGTAAATACCAAACAATAGGTAGCCTAACTTAAAAGTATCAGTTCATTCAAATGGCGGTATCATCAAGATTCTATTAAAATAAGGTGGTAAAAAGCACAGTTGAACGAATGAGAACATCACGAAAAACACCGTTGTATACATTAGATCTATAAAGGGGATTTCATGAGAGAAGTAAGCAACACGCATACAATAATCGCATTTGTAATCTCAAGATTTCTACAGCATCCACCTAGATAGGGTGGGAATCGGTTCAAGGTCAAGTTGGGGCAGACACAGACAGTCTTTTCGGAACTATGGCTTCATTCATTGTGTCTTATCATAAGGAAAACTTATAGGCCTAACCGATTTCACAACAATGAGCATTGTCGAATCCACCGCTTTGATGTTCCCATCTATAAAGACTTGGTTGCGTTGATCAATTAGTATGTGGACCAACTGAACATAGGCGATAGATTCGACGCGTTTTGATTATTATAGCTAAAGAGTTGATGAAGACAAGCATGCAGTGGCACGATTTCATCGTAGTTGAAACGGTTTGGTTTATACTTTTAACAACAGGTGAATTTTTATTTTTTTTAACCAATTTCAGCATCATTTGCTTCACTCCAGCTGGGTACAGCACTTCACCTCCAAGATTCATCTTTCAGTTGATTTCCATTTCAGATATTTATGTACCGTCACTTAGATATTATCTAACCAGGAGCGCCTAGGTTTAATTCGGCTGCGATGTCTTTGCCAGTCTATTGGTGATTTATCAGTTGCTGCCAACATAGCTTTCCTGTGGTCCTTATCCTCCGGAAAGGATCAGTAGGCCTATGCACTGTCTGAATGTTACTGCGTGTGGCAAACGCGGCTGGCACCGTTTCCATTTTCCTCTTGATTACCATGTCACCGGTGGTTCAAGTATTATCTGAACGCCGCGTTTGCTATCAGCTAAGAGGGAAGGCGTTTCTTTGTGGTGTTATCTTGTGCGATAAAAAGAGCGCCTCTGATTGTTGTGTACTGTGAGAAGCGCTTTATATATCTTTAAGTACAATACAATACAATACAATACAATAAGAATAACCAGATCACTAGCCAACAGATAGACATGTTGACAAAAGCACAGATAGATAAATGGACAGTCGATAGGCAAATAGATAGGCAGATATGCAGATAGATAGACACACACAAGCACACACGCACACACCCATATATATATATATATACATGTATCTCTCTCAGCGGATTTAGGGCTTAAGGCAAGCATGTCCACCACTTGTAGCGTATGAAGTACTGATGAAAGGCCATGAATGTTTCTACATGCCTAACATACATGTAGTTAGGCGTGATTCGTTTGTCGACGCTGACCACGATAAGGTCGGCGCGAAGGTGTAGTGGGTGTTTTGAGTCTAGTCGGTGTATGTAAAGTTTCTACATATACTGACTAAGGCCACAGAAGAAGAAGTGTTCAGAGAAAGTGTTTGCATATTTTAATTACAAATGCGTATTGTCTTCCACCGCGTCGAACTGCTATTTTAATAAAATAATATCAACTAAACTTTAAAAGCGAATTATTAAATTTTGAATTAATTTTCATTTCCAGGGATAACGGCAACTATAATTCAAGGACCGTCAAACGCATTGGCAGAGATTGGACAGCAAGTAAAACTTACCTGCATTGCTGATGAGCCGATAGATTCTTGGTTTTTATCAAAAGACGGAACAGCGACTGATCGGTTGAAAATCGTTGGTCCAGGCTGTTCGGTCAACGTTCCATTCGTTGATCATTATGCCGTGGAGTCGTCAAGAGGAGGAGCAACATGCAATCTAATCGTTTTCAACATAACCGTGGAACAAGCCGGTGTCTACAGATGTTTAGAAACACGAAATAGTTTCTTCGCCATTCTCACAGTTATAGGTATGAAACATTCTATTACATTGTTTTGTGCCTCCATCAAATTTGTCAGAAAGTCACGTCAACAATGCAAGATATGACGCCGTTTGCCACCTTGACGCTTTTCAAAGGCATATAGTATTCAACCGCCAGACACTTTGACAGGCCTGGATTAACCACAGGTCCAGTGGGTCCACGGACTAAAAACCTACTAAAAATTTCACAGAGGGGCCTTCCATTAGCCTACAAATTGTATGCATTCTTATACTGTCCTTAACAATTATTTTATTTTTCAAATGTTATAGGGACCCGGGGCAAGTCCTTCACTCGCAATTGCTCATGCGCCTCGGCGCGAAACTCTGATTCGGTTTCCGCGCTGTAGTCGGGAGCGCCTCTGAGTAGAAATCTTGGTATCCGGACGATTGGTCATAGGACGATTGGTCATAGGACGATTGGTCATAGGACGATTGGTCATACGGACGATTGGTCATACGGACGATTGGTCATATGCCGCTAATAAACCGACATAATTCGTTGTAGTCGTTAGTTATGGACATTCTTAGTTTTAAGCTTAACGCACCGGGGCATACATCGTGTTTAGACAAATACAATCAGTGCCAATCAAGACCCTTATTAGGGTAATACTTACAGGGAGCAACTCACTTCAAAGAACTTAACGTTTGGTCGAAATAGTACACGTTTTACCCGTATGTAACTCAAGTATGAAAGGCATCAATTAGGGACATTGATCGTTTTCAGACAAATACAATCAGTGCCAATCAAGAAACTTATTAAGATAATTACATGCAGGCTTCAACTCACTTCAAAAAACTTAACATTCACTAGATAAACGCACATCAAAGTCCAACGCACTTGACGTTCTAGACTTTTTCGTATTGTTCGTATTTTGTATTACGTATTTCACAGTAAAATGATCCAGTAAATAGTTTTCATGTTTTAAAAACTTCTTTGTTTTAGCCTTCGATAGCCTTCGATAGTCCCATCGCCGATAGGACCTATGACCGGCAGGCCCTATGACCAATCGTCCTTAGACCAATCGTCCGTATGACCAATCGTCCGTATGACCAATCGTCCGTATGACTAATCGTCCTATGACCAATCATCCTATGACCAATCGTCTTATGACCAATCGTCCTATGACCAATCGTCCTAGAACCGAAATCTTGAAGGGACGCTATAACAAGTGCTCATACATACACATTAGCGTCGCCACGGGGGGGGGGCAAGGGGGGGCAGCTGCCCCCCCCACCCCTGGTCAGGCTGGGTCCTGGGATTCGTGCAAATCCGGTGAGTTTTTTTTGGGTGGGGGTACCCTATGTGGTGTGTGATTTTGACATTTTACATTGAAGGTCCTCTTCTCCTCTTCCAAAGTTTGTTTTCTTTTCAAAGACTATAATCACTAATCAACAGGTGACGGAATGTGCTTTACACAAAATATACAGAAGAATAGGGAAAAGTCCAATGTTGTTTATCTCTCCTATTCGCAGTGATGAGTCATGATGGGGTGACCTATTTACACCAGTCACACAGCCGCATTCCAACAGGATGTCCAAGAGGACCAAGACAACATGTGGAAATTATTAGTATGCCTGCCTCTTTGAGCGACATCTTCGCCCGCCAATTCTCGCTCAACGGGTGCACGCAAAAGCAGGCATCAGTGTGTGCGTGTGTGTGTGTGTGTGTGTGTGTGTGTGTGTGTGTGTATGTATATGTATGTGGCGTGTGTGTGGGTATAATACTTGTTGTGAAATAGACACATATATACAGAGACAAAACATAGCAAACTGATTCATAATATCTTGGTTTTAAGACAAGGGAACAAAAATATCTATGAATTAATACTTCCTCACCCGCCAATTCTCGAGAGCAGTGGGAGGCCGTTCCCGCGCATTCCCACCCACTTTAACCCCGAGTACAGTCGTTTAAAGCAGTCGGCGTTCTGTTTCTATTGTCGATTGTTCACCAGTAAAACTGCATCAGCACTGCTTGGTTTCCCGATTCGGTATTTGAATCCTTCTTGCTTGGTTTGTATACCATTTGTAAACTATGTCTGCTAATTATTGTGTCCGGTCAGCAATCTGTTTACCCTAGGGCTTGTGGCGTTCTTGGATATTGAATGTGTTTTCTAGTTTTTATATGAATTTCAATAAATGTCGGGTTTGCTAATATTATCTGTAGTCAAACTCAAATACGGTTCAAACTACATCTTAAACCTCGGAGTAGCACGGTCCTTGCACGGGGACCTTAAATGGTGTGGCGTCTATTCGAACGGGCGAGCAGTGATGAAGGATGTAAGCCAATCAATTCATTGAAAAATGAGCAGGGTCGAGGCCGTATACTGTCACTATATGAAAACGCGAACATTTAATATTTAGCTACGAGTCACAGTTCGCTCCTATCAGTGCTGAAATAATAGAACAATTTTGTTCCTATAACAGCTTAAAACGCTACCATTACAGTATGGAAATTCAAAAAAAAATTAAAGTGGGGAGGGGCACATCCCCCTTCCCAAACCCCTCCCCCTGTTCGGCGCTCGCGCCTCAGCGATCGTCCTTCGGACGCTCATTTCTCTGTCCTCCTATGCCTTTCCCCAACCTTGAAGCTCTGGCGACGCCACTGTACATACATACATACATACATACATACATACATACATACATACATACATGCATACATTTATACATACATACATACATACATACATACATACATACATACATACTTACATACATACATACATACATACATACATACATACATACATACATACATACATACATACATGCATACATACATATATAGGCCTACCTACATGTATACACATATATATTATGAGACTTGTGACCGTTATCTCCGTTAGGCCGTTAGATTCCAACGACAGTTTACTCTGCTGTGGCTGGTGATAGCCCCTTCCGCCCAATTAGGCTTACCGCCGTCAGTGCCACCAAACCATCGACTCTCCAATTGTTGCAAATAATGTAGGAGTACAATTTGTCAGCAGGATTTCCGAATGTTTGCATTGCTTTGCGTATAATAATATCTTATAATTATTTCTAACCGTAGCGTCAAAAATGCTTTAAACTCTTCGATAGGACGAGATAAATTTTTAAACACTTATGAACATTGAGTGTGAAATTGTACAACGGCTAGAGTTTCAGAATATTGGAAAAATCTATTATTTATGATAGCACGTCCGAAAACAGTTTTGAGTTAATAAATATCTATTCTATAATTTAAATTTCGACAGCACTTTTGGTTGAACGTATATTTGGGGGATATATACTATACAATTTTAGAACCATGCAGGCCTATTCCGGTCCTGCGCATTGATGACCCTCAGTGATAGGAAAAATGTCAAGGTCGTGTTCGTGATCAACAGCCCAAAATTAACAATGTACACCCACAAGTTTTCAGGAAACAAAACCTCTGTTGTTCATTGGCTGCCTGATTGTTTGGCTCTTTATATAGCTATCTGCCTGTTTGTGAGTTTGTCTAACTATCTCGCTGTTTGTTTGCTCGTTTGTTTTGTCTATCTGTCGTCTGTTGTTGCGTCGATCTGTTTGTATTGTGTTGTATTCAAACATCTATAAAGCGCCTCTGGCAGGGTGAATCGTTCAGAGGCTCTTCCAGTGCGCAAGGTCATAAGAGAAGAAATAGGTTGTGAGAAAAGCAAAGGTGGAAGAGGGGTTATCAGTTAGACTTTGAGAGCGAGTATGTGGAGACAGCGCATTCCATTAGAGGTAACGGACCGGGACTGAGCCATAGCTGTTCTAGTGTGAGGATCTAGAAGGTCAAGTCTGATTGCAGAGCGGAGTGGTCGATGCGAGGAGGCTGAAAGATAGTAAAGATATGGTGATCAATAATTAATTTGATCTCTTGTTGACAGCTGTAAGTTTGTGTCGCGATACAAGGGGCATTTAAAGGAGAGAGGATAGAGGGGACAGTCTTGAGAGAAGAACAAGAACGAGAGAGTTAGTAGTCGTTGAAGTGAGATAGTAGACAGACAGATAGTTCGGATAGCAGATCGGTCGGTGATAGGAACTTTAGTATTTCTAATGCTAACGGTTCGTCTTGTCCACCATGATCATTTTCGACACTTGAAACAGAAGAACTGCTACTTGCTTCAACAGACAGGTTTTGTACTTCGGTATCTGAGACAGAGGCGTCACTATCATTGTCTTCCGATTCACCAGAAGCGTCCTCACCGATTTCTTGAATCAAGCAAAGGGCTTATTTTGCTGTAGACCTATATCGTACACGACGTCTCATTTTATCGCAGATGACGATAGCCCTCATACAATTATAGCTGTTTTTATATTGTGTTTGAAGCAATAAACAAAACTGTTGACAAATGGCTGGAAGAACGTGAGCTTTGCAATGCCCTCATAAATAAGTAAGGTATTATATAAGATATACACTAGAAAAAAGGCATTTGAGGTAATAGTGTCATGGGTCAAAATGACCCCAATTCACCCTTCTAGGTATTGACTGCTCTAACTCCTATACCTGATCAGCTGTTAATAAGATTTTTTTCTATGCCTTTGCGGTCACAATGCGATAGATGTCATCTTCCTTTATTGGTTACTGGGTGCTACATGGCACGCTCGCAAAGTGCGTTATGGGTCAAAAATGACAAATGCCGACCTTCCAGTGTTATGGAATATTCTGATGAACTGTTCGATCTGTGCGTTGTGTTGGTGAATAGCCGAAAAAGATTCTTGTGTTAATAACTTTCACGACATGTCTAACCCAAGTCATATCGGTTACACATCCGTTGACCTTTGTATTCAAACAGCAGAGATTTTCTATTAGCCGACTGAAAATAAAGAGTCACGAATTCTTCATTTTCAGATTCTCCTCCAGTTAATATTACAGTTAACGGAACGACACCTGTAGTGGAAGACGATAAAGTCATATTCACGTGTAGCTTAAGTTATGCCGGATCTGTGGCACCAGCTCCTACACTACGACCGCAATTCTATTGGAAGGATTTCGATGGCGATAATGTTTCCAGTTCCTACAACTCAACGACGAACACTACGGCTGTTTCTCAGTATAAAGTCACAGCTGATAATGACGGAAATATTACATCATACACGTGTCACGTCTATTTACAACTGATACCAGCAGCCACTGCGCACTATGCCAGTAACATTCCTAGTGTCAATATCAGCGCTAGCTCTCCTACTATTGAAGTGCTCTGTGAGTAAACATTTTGTTATTTGTTTTAAAAGAAGTTTCGTTCTATGTGGTTTACAGCAGAGAATGTAACCAATTGTTACTTTTACCTGTGATGCAGTGGAAAATGCATTATATAATAAATTTGTAAACCAATAGATCAATTCCGAGAAATCGAAAGACAGGAACTTTGAAAGATGAAAGCTTACAGCAAATCGGAAAGAATTATTAAATTTGGCAGGGCCTATCCCCAATGGACTTCATACCTACATCACTAATTCTTTCTTGTTCTGATGTTTTCTGAGAAAAACTTTTCTCCCACCTTAATGCACTCTTGGCCAACCTGTCTTTTGCTAAAAGGCGTTTCCCATCTGGGCTAGTCACGCCTTTACTTAAAAAACGTGACCTTGACACCAGCAACCTTTCTAAGTTCAGAACCATCTCCAACATCAATATCATTTCGCAGATCCTCAAACGTCTCTTCCTTACGCGTATCAAGAAGCACCACATCACTTCCTCTCGAAACTTCAGTCCTTGTCAGTCACCTTAACGCGAAGGCTATTCCACTGAAACTCCATACACTGCATGACAATGGAAAAGCCTACCTCTCACTATGAGTTGACCTCACTGTCGGACAGTGCAGTAGCTGCTTCCACTCGATTTTGTTTGAACAGTTTATTCCGTTTGCGCAGCAGATGTTTAACGACCGGCGTCATATAGGGAGGATCTTTCTTTTTCCTTGTGATGGTTTTTAAAGGGAAGTTACTGTAGGTGTTATAGAAAGTCGCATAGATAGAGTAGAATTCTTCAAAAGCTTGCTCATCCGTGACATTGTCCGATATGAATCGCCATGTTTGACCAGCCATGTAGTTCTGAAATAGGGCGATCTGATGGGGTGTGCGCAGGCGAAAATTTGAAACCGTCCTATCCGTTTCAACTGCTGGTTGTACGGGTTGTCTTTCTGAAATGCATTCTGGTGTTGCAATTATGGCTGAATGTTTGGTACTAACTAAAGAAGTGACTGCTTGACAGGTTTTATAAAGTATGCATGAGGTGTAAATCCTATCGAGTGCGTGCCTCTGATGAGAGGGTAGGCATCGGTATCGTTCGGTCTGAGTCCACTCTTTGCACTGCTGGAGTGCCACAAGGATCCGTCCTCGGCCCTTTGTCATTACAGTCTTCACTTTCCTAATCAGTCGTATGGCTAATCACTTTGGAGTACAATTACAACAATACGAGGATGATACTCAGCTACATGTTGCTATTTCACATACTGATCAGTCGGTGGCCTGACAAAACGTCCTGCGACAAAATGTCTAACGATAAAATGGGTTCCGCGACAACTCGTCGAACGACATTTCGTATAACGACACTTCGTCTACGACAATTCGTCTAACGACATTTCGTCTACTAGTGTATCTGTATTCATTACGGATAATCAACAGAGGCCGCTTTCTTATAGTTTCTCTAAAACGTGCTATATATTCTCAGGAATCCAGCTTCTAATTACTGACAAGATTATTTTCATCACTCCAGCTTCTGTTGAATGGAAACCTATTTTCATCCATGCATCCAGGTTGATTTCCAGCTTATTTTTACGTGAAAAATTATTTAGATCAATTCAGCTTCTATTTCAACACAGGAATGTTTTCATCAATCCCACTTCCATTTCGGGAAACAGTTTTTTCATCAATCCAGCTTCCATTTTAAAGTGACAATATCAAATAACTTTGTAGACGAAATGTCGTTCGATGAAATGTCTGTAGACGAAGTGTCGTAGACGAAATGTCGTTCGACGAGTTGTCGTGACACCGACAAAATGTCACCAGACAAAATGTCGCCGACAAAATGTCATAAGTATTAATCAGTAAATAAGCAATCAAATTAATAATTGATCATTTGAAAAGTAAAATCTTGTAAAAAAAAGGCTAATAGTAGTGTCAAGTGATTGCAACAAAACCTTTTCGACGGTAAGAAAACCTCGAAACAATAATTGTTTCGAGGTTTTCTTATTGTTATGGTCAAAAGCAAGATCAGCTTACTGAATACTAATACAACGCTGAATAATAGTGTATGTCAAGCGATTAAAGTGCGTATGTGAGTTATTGAAATGTTCATACAACATTTATATTCAGAACTCTTGCAATGTTCTCCAAATCGACAACTGTAGTCTGTAACGAGAGTGTGGAAAGCTTCACTGACTATTACAATCATAATTATGCCTTCTCCTTCTTTCCTGGTTGAACTCCAAGTTCCAGTTGGCGAAGCAGGAGTTCCATACTGTGCTGTTCTTGCTGGAGCCTACGCGCAAGTTTGGTTGTTGTCGGATGGGCAAAGCCAACAACGTTGTTGAAGGCATTGTGCCAACCTTCAACGGCGTTGTTGCTTCTAGGCAAATGTTCAAGCACACGCGCGTATTGGCTCCAAAGTGCGATGCAAATCCTTTGATGTTGCCCAATGAAGTTGTCTTCTAGATAGTCGATAATCCATTCGAGGTCACGATACACAGGTAGTTCAATTAGGTTATCAAATGTGCTGATTACATCGGTAAGTGCAAGTAAAAACTAAATTCATGCCATGACATTTTGTAGGCGACATTTTGTCGGCGACATTTGTGTCGGCGACATTTTGTCAGGTGACATTTTGTCGTTATGACATTTTGTCGGTGACATTTTGTCGGTGACATTTTGTCGGTGACATTTTGTCGCATGACATTTTGTCGGTATCCGTTAAATTGAGCGCGCACATTTCGCCGACCTTCATGTCAGCGACCTCAATTCGCCGCCGCGAAACAGAGCGCCGACACAATTCGGCGCCATCAAACACAGCGACTACACAATTCGCCGCCATTCATTTAAGCGACTCTTATGATAACAATGTCAAAGTTTATTTTCATGAAAAAACGTTCATTTAAGCGTCTCTTATGATAACAATGTCAAAGTTTATTTTAATGATAAAACGTTCATTTAAGCGACTCTTAGCATGGATCGACGCGGGATCAATCAATCCTTTTATTTTGCTTTGAAGTTCTAGTCAAGAACACGTGTTGTTTACGCCCGGTATTTAGTATTGAAGCAGCGCTGAAATGAATGGCGGCGAATTGTGTAGTCGCTGTGTTTGATGGCGCCGAATTGTGTAGGCGCTGTGTTTCGCGGCGGCGAATTGAGGTCGCTGAGATGAAGGTCGGCGAAATGTGCGCGCTCAATTCAACGTAAGCCCATTTGGTCATGGAACCGATCAGTCTGGTAAACAATACTTTAAGCGATTATGGCTGAACTAAAACTTGAGGAGTGCCTCTCATCTGTGTATGCATGGTTCTGTTTCAAGGGTTTGGCCATAAACCCAAACAAGTCTGATGCAATTCTGTTCGGTTCATGACAACGCCTGCGTTCTTTCCCTTCACTTTCTAGAGTTGACCTCGCAGGCACTATAAAACAAACCTTTGCAAATCTTGTTTTTATCACATCAGGGCAATATTATCACAGCAGGTCATTTCTGACTAAGAATATGTCGCAAACCATAGCCTGTTCCCTTGTCTCCTCTCGCCTTGATTATGGTAATCGGTTTTGTGGTTCTCTCAGACCTCGAGCTCAACAGGCTCCAACGCAACTAAAACCCCTTGGCTCGCGTTGTGCTGCGTGTTCCACTTCTAAGAAGTTCCTCAGTTTTACTTCATCAACTGCATTGGCTTCTTTTTGAATTCAGAATTAAATTCAAATTGTCCTTTTTGACCTACAAAGCCCTCAGCAGTAGTACACCTCGCTACATTCATTCACTACTAACTCCTTACAGCCCTCCTAGTTGTTACTTTCCAAGATGACGGCCCATATGGCCGCCAAAACACAAAAATATGTATATGTCAGCTCCTACTCCTAGGTAAGATAGAAAAACAAATTATATGTCGAATGTACCATTTTCAAGGTCAAGTAATTGTTTTCTCGTAGTGGCAAATTTGTGGGATTATTACTATCCAAGATGGCGGCCAATATGGCCGCCAAAAACAAAAATCTGTTTATCTCAGCTCATATTTCTAATTTGGCGGCCATTTTAGCCGCCATCTTGAATAAAATTATTTCCACACCATTGACAATACGAGATATCGATTTCTTGATATCGAAAATATTATGTTCGACACTTCATTTGTTATTGAGGCTTACCTATGAGACGAGATGCACATATTATTTATCTTGACGGATATACTGGACGCCATCTTGGAAAGTAACACTCCCAAACTATTGCCTCTACCATAAGTCGAATCTTGGACCTCGAAATGATTAAATTCGACATTTCATTTGTTATTCTAGACTATGCTGAGAAATGCATAGTTGTCTTTTGGCGGCCATAATGGCCGCCATCTTGGAAAGTACCAATCGCTCACTATTGCCACTACAAGAGATCGATTTCTTTACATCGAAAATATTAAATTCGAGTCTTCATTTGATATTCTAGGCTACCGACGAGCTAAGATATACATATGTTTGTGTTTAGGAAGCCATTTTGGCCGCCATCTTGGATGCCAGCATTCCCACCCTGTTGCTACTGCGATAAATAAATTCCGTGACTTTGGAAATATTACATTCGACACATAATTTGTTATTGTATCTTACCTATGAGCTGACATAAACACATTTGTGTGTTTTGGCGGCCTTATTGGCCGCCATCTTGGATACTAGTATTCACACACTATTGCTTTGCGATAAATCGATTCCTTGACCTTGGAACTGTTAAAATCGATGCTTCATTTTTTATTGTACCTTACCTATAAGTTGAGATATGAAAAATATATTTTGGGTAAAAAATACCCCTCTCCATCCTCCATGTATCGTAAAATGTCTTCGTCCTGCGAAGGTTAAACAAAAGTTAGGGCCTACTGTACTCAAATTTATAGACATTCTACATTTCTGCTCTTTGTATTCTTCAGACGATGACATTCAACATTTGTAACTTGTATGATATCCCATTGAAAAATCTTTAGTAGGACATATTTATAACAATTGTGCTATGAAGCCCTTTACCCTTGCCTATTAGAAAAGCTATATATATAAGGCTGGCTATGCACCCATGAACCCTCTAACATTGCGTAATGCACCTAGCGAACCCGCTACAATGTATATATAATGTTGGCATTTAATTATATATATATATATATATATATATATATATATATATATATATATATATAGGCCTATATATATGTAATACTAAATATATATATATATTTATACTATATAGGCCTATATATATGTAATACTATATATATATATATATATATAATTATTTATATAGAAATGCCAACACTTTGAAGTAATTATATTATTTACCTGTCAGATCCCAGTTAAATGGGATAATTATTTAGATTTACAGAAATAATATTATTTTCTCATTAGCTTTGCATAAAAGAATGTTGCCTGTTTCTATCGCGACGTCGTTTGTTTTGGTTCCTTTCCATTCGAAATGATGTCCTTGGGTTAGAAATCGGGACTCAGAGTTAAAAGGAAGCGTAATTTCATTTACCTTGAAATGATCTGTAATAATTTCTATTTACAAAAAATAATCGTGGTAAAAAATAATTATGCGTTAAGTTATAGAAACCCACAACTGCGACTGTCAGTCTCTAATATTTCAGCAGCCTTGAATATCGTATAAAAATTGATTTTGTCTTACTTGCAGACGGTGTTCATATCGGTGTTATGTCATCACGTTCTGAATTTATAGCGATTGGTGGAACTACTTGTGAATTCAAGGTCGCGACGTGCATTGGACATGGAAATCCTCCACCAAGTTTCGAATGGTTTGATACCAAAGAGAACGTCAGCATAAGTCACGACGCAATTTTGGACCTGGCAGAAATCAACAGGACATACACATGCGCAGTACAAAATACCATTCGAAATGAGGTGTATCGCGAAACTGTAACTTATGTTCCAAACAGTATTAGCGGCATACAAGACTGCAGTAAGATTGATTCATAATCTGACAGCCGTTTATCGTGATTTGTTTGTCATTATTAACTGCGCAATATCGGTCCAACACTGTTTTCTGATTACGCTCATAAGAAATTTAGTAATCAGGGAAATAATAATGTAGGCTACATTTGTATCGGTGTCACATTGTAGCTATGCAAGCTCAACAATTGAGCATCGTACCTAAAAATGCCACACAATCCCAGTTGTGGGAGCAAAGTTAGGGTGACCTCAAAAATGTCATTGTTCAATAGAGCTGCCAGTAGGCAAGTTTTATCAGTGTTAACAGAAAAAGTAACTTTTGGAGGATGAACATTGATAAACTTATATAAAATTTGAATTTTAACACCCTTATGTCTACGCATATATGTGGGTGGGGCCCGTGGCGCATTGGATAACATCTGGCACAGTGACCGAGAGGTACCGAGTTCGAGCCCCCGTTGGGCGGATATGCTTTGTAGGCTGCTATTAGCGCCGTTGTATTGCAAGCTGTCTGTTCTGTTAGTAGTTAAGATTTCAATCGCATAACATTTAAATGTACAGCGCAGTGCGTTTGTCAGGCGCTTAATAAAGAAAAGATCATTATTATTATTATTATTATTATTATTATATAATAGCCTATAAGAAACTATATTGGCGTGCTCTTACCTGAAAGTTTGGTAATTATTTTCTTAACCTCCAACCCATTTTGTCTAATATTCATAAACTTCATCCCTTCCATCAAAAAATTCTATCGTTTGTTTTGCCTAAAGCTCATGCGATACTTCAGAATTTCTTTACGTCTGTCTGTCTGTCAATATGTCTATCTATCTATCTATCCGTCTGTCTACATATTTATCTATATATCTATCTGTCTGTATGTCTGTCTATCTATCTATCATCTATCTATCTATCTACAGATAGACAGTATGTGTAATATATATTTATACGTGTTTACTTATCTGCCTGTTATGTGAATTTTCCTCCTTAAAATTAGTTTGTCGCTTGCTGAGACTTAGCTGATACCATTTAGCTTACCACCACACAAAATACATCATTCAAATTAGAACTCAGGCCAACTTCGCTCTCCAGTTTGAATTGTGCGAAAAATCTATCTATCTATCTAAGGATCATGGAATATAATGATCTTTGTTCTGAATTTATTTTCAAGAGTTTCCTCGCCATGAATCAACATGGATTTCTGCCACACCTGTCGATGGGTGTGACAGCGGCACATGTGACTGTTCCAACGGATATGACGGATTCACTTTAATGTGCAAAGCAGATAGTTACCCATGTGTAGCTTACCAATGGATTGGACCTGATAACAGTGTTATTGATTCTCAAGTCTACGAAAATGCTCAAATCAATGGAAAATATCACTGCACTGCGTACTTTAATCGAGCTTGGTCAAATTACACAGGACATGCCATATTCCCGAACGGAACCAGTAAGAAAAATGTCATAGAATGCGGTAAGTTTCGAACATATCTGAATTTTGAACATTTTTATGTTAATATTAATCAAATCCTTCTTATTCATTCATTCATTCATTCATTCGATTCATTCATTTAAAGATATTTATATAGCGCCCTTGTCAAGATTTCTACTCAGAGGCGCTCCCATTAATACAGCGCGAACACTGAATCGGCCTCAAGTTTCTCACGCCGAAGGAAAGTGTGTCATGAGCAATTTAATGCAGTTCGCAATGAAGGAACTTGTAGGTACATTGTTCCATAATGATACAGTGACGCGGTGGCTTGAGGTGGATTCGAACCCGCAACCCTCCAGCTGCAAGGCACCGAACATACCCCATACACCACCGCGCCCCACAATGCACAGAATACTGAATGACTGACCGACCATTTTCCTTCGCTTAAACAGTAACGATGTTCTATGGCAATAATCCTACAAACGTCATTTAAAGAGTGTAAGAATTGGGCTTTACGAGCAGCTGAGTGAAGAATCGATTATAGATGTATAATGCGGAAGAGAGGGAGGCCATCAAAAATGGCGTTGCAGTGATTGGGATGAGGTAGGACGAAGGAGTGTACCAACGCATCAGAAGGCAGTGTAACTCATTTGAAGACAATACCAAACCATGATCAAGTCACATCCATATGAACCTCAATTGACTCAGGTCGTAGTAATGTACACAATCATGTATGTGTGCTTTTATACACGTATTTATTCAGACTTATACATCGCCTCTCTAATAAGTTATATGGTGGCTGCATGGATCTGACCTTCAGGAGGGAGTGTAGACTTACAGGTAGCATAAATGAAACAGTTGTAGATATAAATGAATAATGAAAAATAGTTAATGTAGTATTGGTCTGACCAATATAACGTTATGAAATAATTATTAGTGGAGACTTTGATTGCTTTATCAGAGCACGTTATAATTATTATCATAACTAACTTCTTCTCGATTGCCTGATTGCCAGAACGTGTGTTTGTGCATGTATATAAGATGATGACATGAGCAACATTAACTTTGTTCAGATGAACCGTCTGACAGTAACTTCAGTGATGTGGTCATTGCAATTGGAGTTCCCTTCGGCATCTCCTTCGCTGTTAACATAACAATTCTGATCATTTGGCTTGTCAAATATCTACGAGCCAAACAAGGTCGGTATTTTTCATCTATAAGTAACATTCGCCCTTCTGTGCACATTTCAAGGGAAGCATCTCAATTACTGAGGAATTTACAGAGACAATAATTATTTCTTACGATATGCTTGTATACGGAAACTGCAACGCTGTATCATGCACTGTCTTGTTAATTTTCAAGTGCGGACTTAGACTAACTACCCTCTTATCTTCAACGGCAATACTTTAATAAGATAAAACTATAAAAAAACAATAATCATTATACACTTGACGATTTCTTAATATGTTTGCGATTGTACATCTCTAGATCACTTCACAAGAGCAGAGAGCGCTCAACAGCCTGACATAAATCATCTTTCGAATGGCATCTCGGCACAATCTGCAAATGAGGACATCAGACGACCTTTTGAACCTCGGTGGCAACAATCCACCGATGAAAAACTTGCACCAAATTTTATAATTTATGCTCGACCAAATATCGCGAAAACTGGATTAGATACCATCGACAACTTGACCCAAAACAATAAGTATGGTGATGAAAAATGAGTTAACAGACAGTTTGTGGAGTGGTGTTTGCAAGCTAAACGAGTTTGTAATACATGGCATTTAAAGTCATATTTTTTCAGTGTATGTATGCAGGATTCAATACATTTACAAGACAATACCCATCAAAGACGTCGTCTTACCAATTTTATGCTACATGATTCTTAGATTGATTTATACGTAGAGACAGTAAAAAGAAATGAATTTAATTGACTGAACGATTGTCTTCATTGCGCCCTTGGTTAGCTTCTGTTTGGCGAAATAAATGTAAATCTTCAGGACCATGTATTTGTTATTTCATTCATTCATTCATTCATTCATTCATTCATTCGTTCGTTCGTTCGTTCGTTCGTTCGTTCGTTCGTTCGTTCGTTCGTTCGTTCGTTCGTTCGTTCGTTCGTTCGTTCGTTCGTTCGTTCGTTCGTTCGTTCGTTCGTTCGTTCGTTCGTTCGTTCGTTCGTTCGTTCGTTCGTTCGTTCGTTCGTTCGTTCGTTCGTTCGTTCGTTCCGTTCGTTCGTTCGTTCGTTCGTTCGTTCGTTCGTTCGTTCGTTCGTTCGTTCGTTCGTTCGTTCGTTCGTTCGTTCGTTCGTTCGTTCGTTCGTTCGTTCGTTCGTTCGTTCGTTCGTTCGTTCGTTCGTTCGTTCGTTCGTTCGTTCGTTCGTTCGTTCGTTCGTTCGTTCGTTCGTTCGTTCGTTCCTTCGTTCGTTCGTTCGTTCGTTCGTTCGTTCGTTCGTTCGTTCGTTCGTTCGTTCGTTCGTTCGTTCGTTCATTCATTCATTCATTCATTCATTCATTCATTCATTCATTCATTCATTCATTCATTTTGTGGGGATTTAAATAGCGTCAATCCAAACTATCTACTACTCATAAATTAAGCACTCCCGGCACAACTCCGACGATAAGGAACTGTAGGCCAACTGTTTTCAGATGTTTGTAAAGGTGCATGCAGACTCTCTAGCTAAAAGTACACGCAGATCTGAAGGCAGGTTATTCCTAGTGGTCGACCCAACCACTTCAAATTAAACCAAAACTTTTTATTGAAGCCGTATCAAATCACGGAACATTCCAGCATCAAATAGCAATATTGGCCGCAGGAGGAGTCCCAAGAGGGCTCAAGATCCCGCTAACTAGGGACACATAGAATAACATTTCAAAAGTCTGAATAATATTAGTGAAAATACATCCAAAGCCTTGACAACAGCGAAATATCAAGTCTCGTACAGCAAAGTTAACAAGTTTTGACTCGACGTATGTTAGAAGGAAGCTTGTTCCAAGTTGTGGAGCCAACAGATTTTATGGAGAATAAGCGAGTATTGGTGTGTGTGTGTGTGTATGTGTGCGTGTGTGTGTGTGTGTGTGTGTGTGTGTGTGTGTGTGTGTGTGTGTGTGTTGGTGGGGAATAAGGGCTAACGTTCCTAGTGTAGTGGGTATGAACATCGGATCATAGATGAAAAATCCCTTACTCACTTCTGAAGCTAAACTAGTCTTATAAAGAATTTGACAGCTATCCACAATATTATTGCAACTAGAACAGATTGAATGTTAAGATATACGGTCCACTAGCCCCACCTAGCGAACAATGGATAACTACATATATCGTTTCAGCACTGTTCGCGGGAGGCCAAGGAAAGAGAACTGTCCACCTTGTCGTATGCCAAGGTTAAGAGAATGAAGTCGCTAACAATGACTATTCACGTCGCATTGATAAATTCAAAATTGTTAACCAAAAACCAATCATATAGGTTGCTTATTGCATTGCATCCTGTCTGAACAAACATAAAGTCAAACGCCCAGACTGCGAAATATTCAATACGATATAGACCTATTTGGTTATCCTATTACACGCAAACTATCAAGATGATGTCCTTGGAAGAAGATATTTGTATCAGCTGCAAGCAATCTTTTATTTAGAAGTAGGGCCTAGAAAACAGCTGCCAATCTAATAGGGTCTACATGAATTAAATCAACCAAATCAATATTATTCTGTCAGGAATAATACTTTGCTAAATTACTAACCCTATAGAGCCGGATATAATTATCTCTACAATTATTCCGATTCCATTTGAACGATACGTTATTCTTACATGGTATACCACCTATTTTAAATTGTTGCTTTTAGCTGCGTCGACCTTGGCTGAGGAGAACATAATATCGCATCAAGTAATAATGTATGTCTTTCCACGATGCATGTTTCGTAGAAATGTTTGCAATTATATTAGATACCCTGACAAATAAAGTTCACAACACGAATAAATCCTATCTAAAATATGAGTGACGTTGATAACTAAGCGAGATAGATTTTATTATCTTATCTGGGCCTTCTGATTTAGCATCAGTTCCTCGCCCTTATACACACCAAAGGGGAGTTCAAATAAACAGAAAGCACGTTGCTTTTGGGTTGCGCTCTCTGGCGTTCTTGGTCCCTCATCATGAAACCCTCTTCAACTAGTTACCATTCGACATCTGGCTCTGGATTATTTATTCATCCAAGTCGTATGAACTCGGTTTGTTGCGTCGGTTTCTACGTAAGGATTTAATAGGTGACTTTGCTCCATTTCTACAATTAGGCCTACTCTGCAACTCTTCTTTGTCGCATTTAGGGACATTTCTAACATTTCCTTCCCTTCCGAGCTCCTGGAAGAATGTGTCGCTTTCCAACTAGTTCTCTAACTTGACTCTAATTCGTTTATTTCGGTTAATTCGTGCCTCCATTCCAATTCGGGTTAAAAAATTTCATTCCACTGAAACTCTGCTGCTGAGACTTGCAATTGATGTCTTCCAAGCCATTGACCATTATCGTGTTACTTTACTCGCCGTGTATGATTTCAGCTCAGCGTTTGACACTGTGAACCATTCATTCCTCTTTAGCCGCCTATGAATGTCATTCAGTATCACGGACAGAGCCCTCCTATGGTGCCATACCTTTCTTTCTGATAGATCCATATCCGTGTTAATTTAGTTCAAACCACACACTCTGAGTCACTGTCCCTTATGGTCTCACGCAAGGCTCTTTTGTTGCTCCTTGTCTGCTTATTGTGTAGGTATAATTCGGAACTTGGGGTATTTTCCAACTGTTTGGGGTCTCTTCTAAGTAATTTGCCGATGACACCCAGATCCTTCTACATGGACCAGCTTCCTCCTCCTTCCAAGTGGTATACAGCGTTTCCTCTCACTCAGTCCTCCTCATCTTTTCGTGACATTGGACTCGTTTTTGGCTCATAGTGCAGGCGGTACGCGAATGTATACTGCACTTTTTGAACACGGATTGCCGCTTTGCACAGTTGTAGTTGGAACCTAAGAGAACTTGTTAGGAAGGAGAGGCATTCGAAATTTCCCTTAGAATTCAAGATGGCGGCATTTTTTTAAAATGGCCGACCGAAATTGAGATTTTTCAATATCTCGACTTCTGGTTCACTTAGATTCATTATCTTGCTGTCTATACATACACATTTAGGGGTAATGATTCCACTAGGGCCATCGCAGATTAGCCCCGGTCTCATCGGCGCTCCAAAATGGCCGACGAAAATTGAGATTTTCAATATCTCGGCTTCTGGTTCACTTAGAATCGTTATTTTGGTGTCCAAATATACACATTTAGGGGCAATTTGGGCCATCGCAGATTAGCCCCGGTCTCATCGGTCGGCCATTTTCCAAAATGGCCGACGCAAATTGAGATTTTCAAAAAACTCCGATTCAGTGTCCGCGCTGTAGTCGGGAGCGCCTCTGAGGAGAAATCTTGAAGGGGCGCTATATAAATATCTTCAATGAATGAATGAATGAAAATGGGGGATACTCTATTTCGTGACACCGGCAACCAATATCTTATTGACTTTTAGCTTTTAGATGAACTAAATTTTCCATAACCCGAATATGAATAAAACATTCAATAATAAGTAAATGAATGAAACATTAAATACCTACAACATTTCAATCGTCATTAAAGCAGTTTCATAGATGCACTGTTCATTTAGATGAGTCTATTAGGTTTATCGCATGCACTGGATTATTATTCAAAGTAGTATTAATTCTTCGTTTTAGGCGTAATTGCTAACTACACTTTTTAGTAGTTGTGCAATATAACTCTAACTTATCACTCATTAAACTGAAAAGACTCCAGCTCCAATTCTGGAATATTTTGAGTCGTAATCGTAAATCGTTTCTAGTCATCGTCATCCTGCTCTGCGCTCCCGCAGAATAGATCGCTGATGAGAATTGGATATTGAGAAAATTGACCGAGTCCGCACATCCCTTTGTTTCTGACGACGAATGCATAGCCATCCATGCCCCAAGTGATTCCCCAGCTGCAACATAATGTACAAATATAATACATTAGTTATACTAACATGCAATTTTGGTTAGGCATTGAATACATTAGTGAACATTACAGAAATACCTTAAATACTGGCATTTATTTGAGATAGGAATAAAAACTATTCCTCTCTTCTTAAAAAAATTCTGGATATCATTCTTAAATATTGTTATTTCGTATTTAATAGAACCTATCAGAAACAAATGCAGTGATCTAATCATGGGTGGGACTTCCTCAGTATAAGAAGCGAAAATAATAATAATAATAATAATAATAATAATAATAATAATAATAATAATAATAATAATAATAATAATAATAATAATAATAATAATAATAATAATAATTATAATAATAATAAAAATAATAACACCAGGACGAGGACCACGAGCAATACTAGGCGTGATTATTCTTCGGAATTGCTTCTAGAAGCCTTAGGGATCATTTATACCTCCGGCAAAAAAATAATAATAATAGTGACAATTTATAACACAGCCATGTCGTTACAAGGGCGCCTCCCAGTCAACTAACAGCAGGGTAGGCCTTGCAAAACAAATAAGTATTGAGTCCGGATTTGAAGGAGTCAATAATAATAATATTATTGTGTTAGCCGCTCGCAGGGCAGGAGGACGAGCGTTCCAGCATCTGGAGCCGGTGTCACGAAATAGAGTAGGCTATCCCCCATACATGAGTAGGCCTAATGAGTATCCCCCTTAGCGAAAAGGAGTATTCGGTTTAATTTGCATTTTTGACGGTTTCTAAGTTTATATATTCAGTCGTACTGTTTGGATTTATTGTACACATAAAATATTTTAAATTGCGTATCTTTAGTTTGTACATCGACCTGAAATTCATTTACTTCGTTTTTGGTGATTTTGACTGGATTTTGTGTCGAGGCTATCGTGATGCGTATGACGATGGGAGATAGAATGGTTTATCCCCCGGATACTCTAAACCGGTTTATTCCATCCGGGGGGATAAATTCATACATCCCCCCGGATAGTCTAATGACGGACAATCTATTTCGTGATACCGGCAGCCGAGAAAGCGCGGTCGCCAAATCGGTTTATCATCCGTCTTACACGAAGATCTCTTTCTCGAGCGATCGGAGTCGCAACCCGGAGGCGGAGGAATGCGTCTCCGTGCAGTAATCGCGCAAATACTCAGGCGCGATTACTGCCTGAAAATAGTTATGTTTATAATTATTCTTTCAAAGACTCTATGGGGCCCACCCTGATTGCAAGTGGGATAATCATACATTGGTTGACAACCTATTTGGTTTATGGAATAAAACTGAAATAATATTTCATATTATGAACTTGATATTTTCTTTAATACTTTGAATACCTTCCACCCAAATTTACGCTCAGTTTACCCACCATTGAAATGTCTTTACTAGACGTGAAAATCATGAATAGGATACAGATAAATGTCTTCAGACTTCAATAGCGCCCATACACTAAGCCTACTGCCAAAAATAATTTATATTTAAATTTAGTTGTAATCATCCACCATGCATTTAAAAGGTCATCCCTTTTAGCCAATAATTGTTAAGACTCAAACGGATTATTTCTGAAACTACTACTTTAAATCAACAGTTAGGCGAAACGAATAAATGACATTAATAACAATTTATGAAAAAAACGCTGTTTTTTGGCTAACAAATAGAAACAGAGAATCCCTTCTAAATATAAAACGTAGATCGACAAAAATTAACAAACTAATCCTATATTAACTTACGGACATAAGTACGACAAGAGCAATATTCTGAGAACAGCCTTTTATTAACTCTGGCAGGAATTTGTTTCTCAAAACCCTGAGTTAAATAAATGCTTTAATATCAAACAATTGATGATCATGATGACGATGATGATGATGATGATGATGATGATGATGATGATGATGATGATGATGATGATGATTATGATGATGATGATGATGATGATGATGATGATGATGATGATGATGATGATGATGATGATGATGATGATGATGATGATGATGATGTTGATGATGATGATGATGATGATGATGATGATGATGATGATGATGATGATGATGAGTTCCCTGCCCGAAGGCAGGTCCATTGGCTTTTATGCCACCCAGGATGAGATGAGTGAGGTGGTTTCTTGTTGCCTTCCTCACAGACAATTGTGGGTGGGCAACTGTCCAGGGTCGCTACGCAGTAGCTTGAGGTAGATTCGACGCCGCAAAGTTCTTTTATGGGTCAAAAATGGTTGCGCGACAACTCGTTAACAGACTTTTCGTTTACGACACTTTGTCCACAGACACTTCGTCTACAGACATTTCGTCTACGGGTGTATCTTCATCCATTAGGGGTAATCAACAGAGGCCGCTTTCTTATAGTTTCGCTAAAACGTGCTAAATATTTTCAGGAATCCAGCTTCTAATTACTGAAATGATTATTTTCATCAACCCAGCTTCTATTGAATGGAAACTTTGTTTCATCCAGGCATCCAGCTTGGTTTCAGCTTCTATTTACGGGAAAAAATATTTCGATCAATCCAGCTTCTATTTCAACACAGGAATGTTTTCAATAATCCGTCTTCCATTTAGGGAAACAGTTTTTCATCAATCCAGCTTCCATTTGAAAGTTACAATATCAAATAACTTCGTAGACGAAATGTCGGTAGACGAAATGTCTGGAGACGAAGTTTCGTAGACGAAAAGTCTGTAGACGAATATTGTCGTGACACCGCCAAAAATGATCCATGCCTACCTTCTAGTGTTAATTTACTTCAGTAGTTTTCAACGGCTTTCTAGAGGCCTTGCAGTTTATCCACCAAGTTTTCTTAGTTACAAGTTCTGAAAGTTTTAGGCCTACACCTAACTCCACCAAGTCTCTGAATGATATTTGAAAATCACCCTAATAATCTACCCTTCATTATGTTGATAGCTTTAGTTCGGTGGTATTGCCCGTCACTAGAGAAAACCTCTAGAAGATCTACGCTGTTAGAGATGTGATGCATCAACAAAATAGCAAATAAGGAATTTTTGAATGCACATAATTTAGAAGCAAGGGATATACAAAGTTTGCTGTAAAACCTACCGGATACTTAAAATTTCTAAACTTGATTCTGCATGAATTGTGCATTCAGTGGAATGTTTATAGCTGGTCATATGCCAAGTAGAAATGCTTGTAAACTTGAACGAGATGTTACATTAAATGAAAAAGATGCAGTGCACTCGTGCACTCACCTGTTTTTTATTATCCAGTAGTCTTTTCCAGTCGCGGAATCTGTTCCGTATCCTACGACTAACACTGCGTGGCTTGAACCATCGTTGCAATTGTGAGAGTCGTAAATGCCTATTAGACAAAATCAAAGTGTTTCAAAATCTGAGGGTCTGGTCTATAAAAAGGCGTACTTCATGATTCAAAAAAATTAAATTAATTTCAGTGACTATCTATTGGCCGTCCAGTTTAATACTTCCTACGTGAAGCTTTGCATAATAGTACCAGCCAAACACTCAGATTAATAAAACCTGTCTAGTCAATGTTGAGAAGCCGAACGGTCAGATATGCAGAGAGACAGAGACAGAGATACGGAGACAGAGACAGAAAGAGAAAGTAAGAGAGCGAGAGACCAGAAGAGAGGAGAGCGGGAAAGAGAGATGGAATTGAAGATAGAGAGAGGAATAGTAGAGAGAATTAGAAAGAGAGACAGAGAGAGTACAATAACGGTCCCAATTCGTACCGACTGTTAATTTCACAAAAAGGACTTTTCTTTGCATTAAAATAAGTTTTAGTAATTTTTATTTTAAAAGTCTAAGATCTGAACGTAAGGGCTAAAACTGTTCTCCAAGCAGAGACTGAAACAATTGGTTGTTACTTGCCCCCTGCGTACATCCTTAAAGATTCGCTGACGAAGATGGCCACAGCGACAGGTCCACTATGAGCAACAACCGCTTGAAGATTGACTTCGCCACCAACGAGGGCAAAACCATCACAGGTGGCTGCAGTGGCGTTTGGTTGGTACCGACAAGTCCCGTCCTTGGAAATAGCAACTAAGCATTAAGATATCTTATGATTTATGAGTTACTGTTAGCAGTGGCGTCTGTTAATAAGGAAGAACAATTAAAAAGACTCAAGGTACTGAAACTCAGTCGATCGATTTATCAAATGACCGATCGTTTAGTCAACGGCCAACAACCGATCTTGTATATCAGTCAGTCGGTCTAAATAATTATGATATACTAACTGTTCCTTCATAAGGATATGTTGCTTCAGAATTGATTCCTCCATTGTCTGAGATATACTGGAACGTTCTTCCCGGACCGCCACCATTGCAGCCGTTGTTTCCATATTTCCTTGAACAATTAATCGATCAATTGCTGTTCACTCAGTGGCACAAGTCGCCCAGTTTTACGAGCATTCACTGCCTCAACAGCCCCAGTCTAATAAAAAAAGACACCATTATTCAAGCAGAACATCGTGAATTATAGATGAATAGTTTGTTGATGTTATAACAGTGGCAAATGGAGTGTCGCTGAAGAAGGATCGTACCGGAATAGAACTTGAATGGGCTACAGGTCGTATAATACAACTCCATTCACTGCGAAAAATTCATCAATTATTGGTCAATGCATTGTTGTCAACAACAAAATACTGTTGCGTGAGTTGTTGAAACCCGGTATTTCAGAAGAGGAATGTCAAATACATGCGTCTCAATGACTTTGTATACTAGTTAAGTACTGTAACAGCAGATATATTGTGCACATACATATTTAGATAACAAATAATACAAATACAACATTATAACCAAACAATTTTACTCATTAACTTTCGCAGGACCAAGCGGGGTAAATAATTACCCCAGCGGTTTCCGCTGTTGATTGCGGAGCAACTATAGGGAGTTATAATTTGACGTTTCACGTGTTTACAAGTTAATACCCCAGACATATTCTGACAACATAACCACCATGATCTCATGTTGTGGGTAAAAGATATTTAAATCCAAAGTGTCATGGGGTATGTCCTGGGGTACAAATTTACCCCTTTTGGTCCTCGATGTCTTTATTTTTTTATTTTTCATACATAGGGAAAATATATTTTTTAAATATCCGAGCTCAGAAGTAACTTAAAAATCACAAATAAAGTGTTGAATCTAACAAAGAATTAAGTTTTAATAGTTGCATAAATGTGGAGAGTTTAATTTCCAAGATGGCGGCCAATATGGCCGCCAAAACACAAAAATATGCATATCCCAGCTCATAGGCAAGCTACAATAACAAACGAAGTGTCGAATTTAATATTTTCAAGGTCAGGGATTCGATCTTTGGTAGAGATAATATTATGGGAGTGTTACTTTCCAAGATGGCGGCCAATATGGCCGCCAAAACACAAAACTATGTGTATCTCAGCTCACAGGTAACATACATTAACAAATAAGTGTCAAATTTAATACATTCAAGGTCAGGGAATTGATTTATCGTAGTGGCAATAGCGTGTGAGTGATACTTCCCAAGATGGCGGTTAATATGGCGCCAGAACACAGAAATTTGTATATCTAGGCTCATATTTTTCTTTTGGCCGCCAAATTGGACGCCATATTGGATTGTAACGTTCCAATACTATTGCCACTTCGAGAAATCGATTCCTTGATCCTGGAACTATTAAATTTGACAATTCACTTGTTATTGTAACTTATTTTGATCTGAGATATATTATATTTCTGTGTTGGTGGCCATTTTGTCCGCCATCTTGGATAGTAGCATTCCAACGCTAATGTTACTATGAGAAATCGATTGATTGCCCTTAAAATTATTAAATTCGACACTTCATTTGTTACTGTAGCTTGCCTACGAGCTGAGATATACATTGTGTGTGTGATGGCGGCCATATTGGCCGCCGTCTTAGAAAGTAACACTTGCACACAATTGGCACAACAAGAAAACGATTCCTTGACCTTGAAACTATTTAATTAGACACTCTATTTGTTACGATGACTTAACTATGAGCTGAGAAATGCATTTTTTTCTTGGAAAATAGAAGTCGCACAGTATTGGCACTATGAGATATGGATTCCTTGACCTTGAAACTAGTAAATTTGGAACTTTATTTGTTACTGTAGCTTACCTATGAGCTGAGATATACATTTTGTGTGTATCATGGCGGCCATATTGGCCGCCATCTTAAAAAGTAACACTCACACACTATTGGCTCTACAAGAAATTGATTCGCTTACCTTGAATCTATTTAATTAGACACTCAATTTGTTATAGTAACTTAACTATGAGCTGAGATATACATTTATTTGTGGTTTGGCGGCCATGTTGGCCGCCATCTTGGAAAGTAACATTCGCACACTATCGGCACTACGAGAAATGGATTCCTTGACCTTGGAACTATGTAATTCGACACTTCATTTGTTGCTGTAGCTTACCTGTGAGCTGAGATATTACAAATTTTAATGGGGTAAAAGATAATCCCTCTTGGACCTCGACGTATCGTAAAATGTTTTGGTCCTGCGAAGGTTAAGAGAATTGTCAACTTTGGGTAACATTCGATCGAGCGATCTCGATATAAGGCCATAAACTATTTGTTTACTTGTGGGCATTAACCCATGCAGAGCATGCTCCGGTTTTCCCAGGACAGCAAAAACGAGTCGGGTGTCACATTTGCTCATAGGTCGGATTGTCGCTGGGAAGATATCGCAATAGGATCAGTTTATTTATAACTGACTGGTATTTGTACCCGATTTCGCCCGCGTATGTTTAACGACTGCTAATAAAGGCTACTTACTTACGATATTTGCTGATGGGCTTCAAAGATTTAAAAGTGTACATATATCTGCAAGTAAACGATATTTAGAGGTGAAAATAGTTGCTTTCACCGTGTACTGCACGGTTTATCTCTACCTTATATAGGCGTATTACTTCTTCCCCGGACTAAATAATTATAATAGACTAAGCGCTGCCGTTTTTATATTACCTCGTTGAGCTCGATCTCTTATTCTCGAGTTTTTAGTGTTCCATTAGAGCTCGAAAATTTTCGAAGCGAAGTCGTGGTTTTTTGACGAATGCACCTGATTTGCATATTACACCCTGCGTGACGTGCGACAAATGGCCGCCGTTATTGTTATTACCTCGTTGAATTTGACCATTTGGAAATTTAAAATGTCTATATATCGGCATTTAAAGTTAATTGCGAGCCGAAAATAGTCGTGTTCTACCTTATACAGGCTTATTATTTGTTTCCGGGCTAAATATAATAGACGGAGCTCGGCCGTTGTTCTATTTACCTCGTTTAGCTCGGTAATGTTCGATTAGCGCTCGAAATGTTTCGAGGCGAAGCCGTGTTTTATGACGAATGCAACTGAATTGCATATTTAGCTCGCGTGACGTCAGATAAATGGCCGACGGTGTTAACCAGTTCGAAATTTAAAATATCCAAATATGGGCATTTAAATTAAACTGCGAGCTGAGAATAGTCGCGTTTACCTACAAATGCTTATAAAAAGGTTTTGCAAATGTTTTCTATAGAGCTAGAACTTTACGTTTCGGAGCCTTTACCTTGGTTACGGAAGGATAAACTCTCAGAATTTTATTTAACCCTCAATGGGTCCTTGTCAGAAAGTTACGTTCCAGGTCCTTGGGGTTCAAATGCACCCCCTAAGTGTTTGAGAATATAAATCAACGATACGCTCTGTCTACCGGTAATCGAATACCATGTATTTTATATAAACATACTGTTCAATGTTTTATTTATTTATTTATTTATTCAACACATTTATATAGCGCCCCTTCAGGAAATAAACCGACTCAGAGGCGCTCTCTGCGCTGGACTAGTCGATGGTAAGATATGCCATACGGCCAACATATTACACCAGTTAACAAATGACATAATTATCTAAATCGTACATTTGTCACACAGTAAATTATTGACAGAGTGTGCCGGACAAGCAGGCCTAGAGCACTTATCGCAGAATTTGCGCGTCTTCCTGTCACACTCGCGCGGGCACAGATGACAACGTCCCTGTGTCCTCTTCACTTTAGCTGGTATCTCAGTTCCTGCTTCAAATTCTCCAGAGTCCAGTTCTATAAGTTGGATTGCGTCCATGATCGGTCCTCTGAGCAGGGCTGGCTTGTCCAAACGTCTTCTTATAAGTGGCTCGGCAAGAGACTCCCCGAGACTGATGATGAATTGGCGACGACGTATCGCTTTGGACGACTTATTCCAGTCAGGGTTATTGCACATCCAGATCACGAAACTGGCAATGGCAGCTGTGTCAAGCATGTCAAAGAATAGGACCATTGGCCACCTGTTGATCTTTCGTTTACATGAGTAGATGCAAGCCAAATGATCCATGTTATCTACTCCGCTCTTAGTTGCATTGTAATGAAGGATGATCTCTGGTTTTTGTTTCAGACCATCGACAACCTTGTCGTGATGCATTGTCGACAAAAGAATGACCGACTTTCCCTTTTTTGGGACATATGATACCAACGTTTTGTTGCCATCAAATGCAAAGATCGAAGAAAATTCGTCTCTGTTTTTTGCTATCATGCTTGGAGGAATGTCTCGTTTGTTCTTGCGCATCGTTCCTACATAGGTCATACCCTGAGTAAGCAATTCTTCTGCCACTGAAATACTGAAAATGTAAGCAAAACAAAATGTCTGACTTCTAAAAAGGTCCAACTAATATCAGGAATGTTCTAACATAATTGATAATAACATAACAAATTATTGCAGTAGGCCTAATTAGCACCAATTACCTGAATTTGTTCATAATATCAACGTTATAATTTTGGGGTGCATTTGCACCCCCGATGAATCTGTGCTGGCAAAAATTGACGTCAACTTTTTTTTTATCGTTTTATGCATGAGTATATGAAAAAATGGTTCACTTACAATGTCCTAGAAGATAACTGCTGAAATTTTAATAATAACACGTGAGTAGCCATAGAATCGGCCATGGGGTGCAATTGCACCCCAAGGACCCATTGAGGGTTAAGATAGCACCACGTCGTAGAGCTTTAAGCAAACTAAGCCGTGGGCTGTTATGATGCGCAAAGCATATAATGATTGCATGGTCCTGCTGCATAATTTGGCTTTATGCTGTTCAGAACTAAAGGTCTCAGTTAGCAAAACTCCTAGAACATTCAATTTATTCACCCTTATTATTTATTTATTAAAATTATTTATATAGCGCTCTTTGCAGAATATCTACTCACTAGCGCTCCCGACCCAACCCCGGCAAAATAGGTCAGTCATAAGGCTAAAATAGAACATGGTGGAGTGGCCCCTGGGCACCATGCGAGGTGCCACATGAAGTCCATGTCAGGTTGGTGGGCTGTCTTGTGGAGGATCGCGATCGATTTGTTATATAGCCGGTTTATTATCAACTTTGTTATGACACGTTCTCTAGTTTTGTGGATTATGCGCCAACACTGGCACCATCACTTATTTTATGTGCACAATGCATGTTAATATAACTTGCAACTCCTGATTCTGAATTCATACATACCACATAATATTATAATGATCGTGTGCAATTCAAAATTGCTACGCTGGTTTGGAAGGCTACGACTGGTACTGTTCCGGACTACATTACTGAACTGTGCCTTCCACTTGGCACTCAAACTGGTCGGCGGGCTCGCCGGTCTGCCTCGCGAAATGACTTGATTGTACCTTCGTTTCGAACCACCACCCGTGCTCGTCGGACTTCTCGATTGCGGCGCCACGGATCTGGAACGCTCTTCCGCCTCTTCGCCTTCTGCACGCGGCTATAGGTTTTCTCTGGACTCTTAAAGACAGTTTCAGCTGTTGATGGCCACGTGTTGAGCGCTTCTGAGAGACTCTTAAGTGGCGCTTAATAAATGCCTTGTTACATTACATTACATTGTGGGGCGCGGTGGTTTGTGGGTATGTTCGGTGCCTTGCAGCCGGAAAGTTGCGGATTCGAATCCACCTCAACCCGCCGCGTAGGGACCCTGGGCAAGTCCTTCACTCGCAATTGCTCATGCGCTTTGGCGTGAAACTCCGACTCAGTATCCGAGCTGTAGTCGGGTGCGCCTCTGAGTAGAAATTTTGAAGAGGCGCTATAACAAGTGCTCATACATACATACATACATACATACATACATACATACATACATACATACATACATACATACATACATACATATTACATACATACATACATACATACATACATACATACATACATACATACATACATACATACATACATACATACATACATACATACATACATACATTACATACATACATACATACATTACATACATACATTTACATTACATTACATATGTTCAGATCGAGCCATCCAATCAAAAGTTACAGCAGTTTACATGTGTCGCATAGGACGGCGGTTTCGAAGCCCCACGCTTACTTTTTCTTATCTTTCCATTCGGACCAATATTGATCTATAGACCATTACCTTCAAATTGAAACTTGTGCATCTATTTGAAATGACTGGAGCAAAATCCACATATTTCGCAAAGTCCGGAGGGGGAGTTACGAACCCAACGCTTCATTTTTTATATGACTGCATTCCCCTCAACAGTAAACAATCAAGTGTCACATATAATTATCTTGACATAATAATGATGATGAAGAGAGCTGAATATTTAGATTAGCCATCAGAATTTTGATTCAATCAGTTAAATATAAATTGCATTCAAAATACTTACAGTGACAAAGGCCCAGCATGCTCTGCATAGACCCTGCAAAAAATTACGAAAACAACAATTAATGAAGCTCATAAGACAACTAAAATGTTGAGACTGTCAGTAACATTTTCTAAAGCACTGAAGTTTTCAAGATCAACAGTGCCACACTCTTCGTTCAGAGACTGTTGGCAAAAAGTATATCGGTCTGTGGCTCATCTCATATGAACTTATAATGTCCAATACCATTAAATACACTCATTCATAAATAGCCAAACTTCAATGGCATACACGACCACAGCACGGAGCATCGGCAACGGTTAAGGCCATGTCCAGTAACCGACACGGAAGAAACTCTCCGCGTTACAGATCGAGCACATCAGTTGATGTGCAGCACCCTTTAGTAAAGACATAAGACATAAGACATAAGACATTTTTATTGTTCCCCAGAATGAATACATACAGTGCATGTATCAGGTTTTAAGCAGTGAATAAGAGTAACATCAAGTAGTAAATTATGACAGTAGTTTTAGGGTTCAATAGGCACACCTAAAGGGACAAGTCCCGCTGGACAGGGGCCTACTTACTAAGTGATTAGTGCAGCAAGATGACAGAGGTTGGTTGTGTTGAGTGGATGTAAGGGACATTGTTTACATATATGTGGGTGATTTAACAACAGAACAATAGGGGAGAAAAACACTTTAGTGGAGCAAAAACTGAGACATCAACTACAAGCAGTTGCAAAAAACACACCAAATGAAACCATAAATGAAACAAAAAAAGAAGAATTAAACGACATTGATTAATGCGTGTGCACGCAAAAGTTTTTTAAAATGAATGAGGCTCTTGGCATAACGAATATTGGTTGGTAAGTTGTTCCATAATACAGGTCCCTGAAATTTTATTGAAAACTTACGGGCATTAGTTCTTGCAGCTATACTTCTATAATCACTGTTGCTTCTGGTGAGGCCAGGATGCAGTACAGGAGTGAAATAGGAGGAAAAGGATGGGGGTAGTAGGTTGTTAGTATACTGATACATAAATTCACAGGTTTGTATAAGTTTGATTTGCCTAATATTTAAAAGTTTATATTCCAGGAAGAGAGGTCCAGTGTGAGAGTAGCCAGGAGATTTTGAGATGACTCTTATGGCCTTTTTTTGTAAAATCTTCAAGCCATTGAGATGTGTATCATAGGTAGAAGACCAAATCAGGTTACAGTATGTGAAGTAAGGATATATAAGAGTATAATAAAGGTCTGTTAATACATGTAGCGGTAGCAGGTAGGATACCCTTTTTATGATGCCTATGTTTTTTTTAATTTTGTTGCTTATTTCAGTAATGTGTGTTTTCCATTTTAAATTCTGATCAATGTGGACTCCTAGGAATTTTGTTGTCAAGACTTCAGGAATGATTTTGTTATCAATAAGCAGCTCATTAGCATTATTAGGTAGTAGCTTTTTTGCCGAACGAAAAATAATATAATTAGTTTTACTGAGGTTTAGGGATAGTTTATTAGCTTTGAACCAATCACTAGCTGATGTTAGTTCATTATTTGCTAGCTGGAATAGCTGGTCATATGAGGCATGGGACAAGAAGACATTGGAGTCGTCAGCAAATAGAATGTAGTGTAAGATGGAGGATGAATTGGGGAGATCATTTATGTATATTAAGAACAAGAGAGGCCCAAGAATTGAGCCTTGCGGAACTCCAAACTCGATGAGTTGGAGAGTAGATAGCCTGCCATTGCATGATACTTTTTGGTATCGATTAGTTAAATAGCTTTTAAACCAATTAAGAACATTTCCTCTAATGCCATAGTGTTCCAGCTTGGCCAAGAGGATTTTGTGGTCCACCGTGTCAAAGGCCTTTGCTAGGTCAAGAAATATGCCCATGGAATATTCATTCTTGTCCATGGCCATAGTTATTTTGTCCTGTATGTCAAGCAAGGACATAGAGGTAGAGTGACCGGGTTGGAAGCCATGTTGGAGAGGGTATAACAGGTTTTTTGTTTTATATACAAGAGTAAGCGATCATACATTACTTTTTCAAACAATTTCGAGAAGAAAGGCAATATTGATATCGGTCTATAATTTATAACTTCAGTTTTTATACCTTGTTTGTGTATTGGCAAGACCTTGGCAATTTTTGCCTCAGCAGGAACTATTCCGTTTTTTAGTGAGCAGTTGATTATCTCAGCTAAAGGGGCAGCCAAAAGTTCCAGTACCGGGGATATTAAGTGTGGATTCATGTCATCTGCGCCAGAGCTATGTGTTGATTTAAAGGTCTTATTGATTGCAATTAATTCTTGAGGACAGGTTGGTATAAGGACAAACGAGTTTACTGAGGATGTAGGTAGGTAGTCCTGAAATCCTTTGTTTGATGGAGGTATTTTATTTGATAGTGCTTTTGCCATTCCCGTGAAATAAGAATTAAAGTGTTCAGCCATTATATTAGGATCAGATATTAACTCCCCATTTAGATTAATTTCATTTATCCAAGTGTCCTTATTTTCAGTTTTGACTATCTTCCTTATCACCTGCCAGGTTTTTTTTATATCCTTATTGTATTTGATAAATTCATTCGTGTAATAGGATTGTTCAACTTTAGTACGGATTACCTTGTAGTTGTTACGGTACTTCGTAAATGTAATTTTATTTTCAGGAGTAGGATTATTTATGTATTTAATATAGAGTTTTTCTTTCTTTTTTATAGAATTTAGAAGGCCCTGTGTCATCCAAGGTTGATGAAATGTGTTTTTTTTTAATTTTTTTGGGTTTTAGGGGGAAGGCTTTATCATAGCTAGCTTTGATTACTTTTACAAACAAATTATATGCCTGACTGGGATCATTTTCATTGCAAGCTGCTATAATTGGAGCCCAGACTACATTAGATAACGTACTTTTAAGCATTTCAGAGGCTTCCTTAGTTGTTGTTCGTATCATTTCAATCTTCCCCATGTTTTGCATTGTATGTGGCTTAGTTTGGGTCCAGGTTATGATAGGTAGATGATCAGATATATCCGATGTTACTATGGCAGAGTCGATGATACAGTCAAGAGAATTTGTGAATGTATTGTCTATTAGGGTTGCTGTAGTCGGGGTGATTCTAGTCGGTTGCAGAATCAGTGGGAAAAAATGATGGACAGTCATGCATTCAATGAAATCATTTGTAGGTGTATGGCTGTCAAATGCTAATAAGTCAATATTAAAATCGCCAGTTAAAAAAAGTTTCTTCTTGTTGTTCTTCCCTATAGTCAAGTATTCCATTAGCGAGTCAAATTGCATATTGAATTCATTGAATTCATCCAAGTTCGAGCCTGGCGGTCTGTATACAACACCAATCAAGATAGGCGTACCCTTACCTTGGGGAATACTAATGAATAGGTGTTCAAATTCAGTTACGGTCAGAGAGGTAGGGAGATCTTCTTTTAAAAACTCAATGTCATGTCTAACAAAAAATCCGACCCCTCCCCATCTATCCTCCTTTCTGCTCTTGTGAATAAAGTTGTAGCCCGGTATAGTGATGGTATCTGCCAATAGTTCGGGCAACCAGGTTTCAGTCACTGCCAAGACACAAACTGGGAGCTGATGCAGTAAAAGTTTAATTTCATCGAGTTTTGGGGTAATGCTACTGGAGGTCAGTTCTTCCAATCGACCAATCAAATGGAGTTCAGCGTACGATATAGTATACATAAAGTTGATATTAGATATTAAAACACTGCCCAAACACAAATAGCTCAAGTATCATATTGAACCAATTTTACGTTCATTCGCTTTAAAGGTGTAATGTAGACTTGTTTTGCATTATCGGAGGTTAAAGGTAGGACATTGGCATGCACAACAACACACATGCAGATGTTTAGACTGTAGGAGTCCGTCCGTTCTCTGCAGCATTCTTCCAGAAGGCGTAGACCTGACTGTAAGGGTCTTCGACAAACGCGTCTTTATTCTCAACAAATTCGACTAACGCGCATAGAGTAGGCTAATTGACATTATTCTGTTTCACCCTAACCATATCGGGTGGGGTCATACATGACCACACCCTTTTCATTGGTTTGATTGTTGTTATAAAAATTTTGAAATTTTAACCATTACATATTTTTTAAACAATTTTATGAATTTGTCATATTTCTTTCCAGCTTTAAAGAGAATATATCGGGAATGAGCAGTTAAAGTTTTTCCATTCACTTTTCTCCTTTTACGTTATTTGCTTTTCCGTTTTTCCTAAGCTGTTAGCGTTTCCGGTTTCCGGTTCATTTGGACGTCAACAGTACCGGTAATGTGAATTTCAGGAAAATTGTTTGCTGAATACAATTCAACCAAAAGCAGAATGGATAATTGAGATCATCTAGCCAGACTGAAGACATGCAAGGGAAAAACTAACATTGTAGTTAGTTAGGCGGTTCCGCGATAACTCGTCTACAGACTTTTCGTATCCAGTAGAAGACACTTCGTCTACAGACTTTTCGCCTACGAGTGTATCCATTATGGCTAATCAACAGATGGTTCGAGACACCTTTGACTAACGGTTCATTTTTCCCGCTCATTACTGCCAACCGCAACCGAGTTATATCAGACAATTTGTCCTACCGTCTTTGAACTCCAATGCTGAAATTACCGTCGAATTTTAAAAAAACCTGGATGAATTTGACCGTTACCGCTCCACCGCTGCAATCAAAGATTTCAGCCGATGAGATATATCCGTCAGAATATTTGGTTCCATTATTAATAGACCTTAGACACAACTCTAAGACATTACGTATAGGTCTATAGAATATAGATCGTAGAAAAACCTGATCACACAAAACACACTACAAAACTGCTTAAGTGCTGACGTGGCCTCATGATCATTAGTGTTAAGTGATACATTTGGATATGTTTGTGTCTCAAGTCGGTTTAAGTCGACTTGTGGATAAAACAACTTGAAGTCACTTATCTGTACAAATACGACTTGGGGTCAGTTGCGCTAAGCATAAACGACTCGACTCTACTTGATATGACCAAGTCGACCCCAGTCGACTTATTGGGGGTCGACTCCCAGGTCTATAATGGATGGATGGATGTATGGATGGACTGATGGACGGATAGACAAACATATAAAGAGATAGGCAATATTTTTTATAGACTTTTGGATAGATAGTTAGAGATAGAGAAAAAGAGAGAAAGATAGAGGGAGGAAGACAGTGACATACAAAGAGAGAGAAAATTGCGAAGAAGCACACAGAAGGAAGGAAAGAGAGGAAGTGATAGTTTGAGTTTCTCCAGTTTGAACTAATTCAGTAGACTTTGGAAATCTTAATCCTAGCCATTCCACAGTCCACGATGAATAGATGTGCTTGTCATTTGCAAATTGCCAAGTGTACCTGATCTTTCACTGGAGTAACGTAACCTTTCTTTCTCCAGTCTATGTTTCTTGGAAGCTTCAACGAATTGTTATGTATTGTCACAGTTTGATTGGGAATGAACGGACTAAAATTTCCGAGGCAGGTCGTCGCTGCAACAAACTCCGATTGTGTCTACAATTGATTATATAAAACGTCAACAATTTACACTTAAAACATTTCATAAAATGTTTTCTTAGGTTAATATTCTATTGAAAAACTATAAAATCATGGTACACCTCTTCGCAGGTTTAAGTTTATCTTGAAGACAAGCTATATGATGTGAACTCAAATGGCTAATATATTTGACATCATAAGATACAACTGTAGCTGTTACGCTGGTACTCATTGAATATATTTTTCACCACATATCCTTTAGTTGAGAAAATCAAATCAATCTAGAATGTGTATAATATACTGTAGTCTGGTATCACGTTTAAACTGGTCTCTGTCTCATATATTGAAATTTCAAGGCAGCCTTTTTTTATAAACCCAGTTAATCTTTGAGACATTACGGTCGTCTGTTTCAACGCGACTACAATTGTGACGCCAGAGGTCAAAACCCGTCGCTTGTCGCTTCCTAGATACTGAGCTAGAATCTGAAATAGGCGAGAGGGGTCAACAATGTAGAATATTCTTCAATTCAGAAGTTGCCGGTGAATTTGCAATAATTTGCAAAGTAGAAATCCGATTTTGATGCCGTTTGTTTTATTCAACACATCAACACAGAATATAGCCCTTTATTGCACAGCATAACTGCAGAATAATCAAGTAATGGTTGCTGAGGACTTTGGTTACACGAATATTCCGAAACTTTTTATTCAATTTTTTCACTCTATGCCTATGAGAGAATCAAACGCACATGACTTCAGTTAGAAAAAAATATTTTCATTCTGTAAAAAGTATTTTGAAGCAGATTAATTGTAGAATATGACTGAATTAAAAGGTCAGAAACCGACATGTGACGGGTTTTGACCCCTGGCGTCACAATTATACTCTGACACCTTTCTGACTTTCAAACATCATTCACTAGAATTTGAACAAGGATTGTGATTTTAAATTGTGTGAATAAATAATCACATTTTCAGTCATTCACACGCTTTATGCTGAACGTATAAATATACATCTAATCCGTTTGAGAAGTCTATTTTAAATTCAATAGGTTAGAGAACAGGCTATCGTGGATAAGCAGGTTGAAACGCATAAATATGATAAACTTTGCAGTATTCTGTTTTACAAGACCCTGTACCAGGTCATGAAATTGATTTATCCCAGCGTTGAAGCTCGACAGTCCATTAGCGTAGAGATCATTCTGAGTCTGGGTCTTGTTCACGTTCTCGAAGAAGATTTGCTCCCGCTTCTCTTCTTCAGATTCACTTCCATAGATCTTGCCTGATATTAAGACAGAAATTAGGGTACGTAAGTGAAGTCCGACATCTAACCGTCAAGTAGAGCGACATGTGGAACCACAAATCATTTCTTTACTGGAAACAAGTTAGAACCTCCAAATATGAAAATAAACATAGCGAAAATTGAAGCTACTTAAGTTTGGTATTATTATAATGACTCAAGTATCGCCGTTTCTTGCCTGTCGAAGACTAGGTTGTCAGATTCCATTCTTCGACTATTGAAATCAGTCACTCCAGTTAGAGATTGCTTCCTATAGTGATGCGAAGATACCGGTAACATAAATTTCCGTTATAAAATCCGGATTTAACGAAGATCGCAAAGGATGCACGACGTGGTGAAATTGGTACAAAGCCTCCGTACAGTATACGGGCACTGTAAAACTGTATACCCTCAATACACCTCTAGATCTCTTTCCTTCTAACGCCTTTCTCTCTTTTCTATAACACTGGCTGTCTGTCTTTGCGACTATGGGGATGAAGCGTTTGCTCATGTGAGCAACATACACGCGCATATGAATGCATACATAAACTTACTTATAAGCATAATTATATAAGCATGCAGACATACACTTGTATATAATACATACATACATACATACACGCACTCATGCACACCTACTTACACGCTTACACACACATTTATTCATAGATGCATACATGTACAATTGTACATGCATATGTGCTGTAATGCGATGTACAAGTAATCGAACATTTACGTAGCGCCGTTCACATTGCAAAACAAATCAGAGACGCTCTCTGCGCTAGCCTATTTGATGTTCAGTGTCTTTCAAAGCCAGACTATAACATCAGTGTGAAAAATAGTTTACAGTAAACCAGAAAGTCAGCGGTGGTGGGACCACGTACGAACGTAAAGCCAACCAACGGATTTCCGACCACAGTTGACAGATAAGATATCTTTAGTTCATGGACCAATTTGAAGACAGAGTGGAAAGACGACAGGTGACAGCGATCTCAGGACAAGATGTAGAAGATGACGCACGTCCCGATAATTCGTATAGTTATCAGGTGTTCGTCGAACAGGCATTCGCCGAATGTCGGTCGTTAGATTGAAGCCCCACAATAATCTGCGTCGGTCATTCTCTGCCGGGACGAAAACACCCGGCTAACGGCGGCGTTTACAGTACGTATGTTCCAGACTCGACCACTCGTCAGAAAGATATACCCGATGCAGTCACGCAGTCCGAAACAACTTGAACAAAATACCTTCTTATTACGTTCAAAATCCTTGGCAGAAACGACGAACAAACCTTGCACAGCCAACGCCTACTAAATGCAATTAGTGGAAAGAATAGAGGAGAACTGATTCTCCTGTTGTTTGTCCACATTCTTCTGGCAAAGGAGTGTACAATCATTCCTTCCACGAACAGTCGAAATAACTCAGCGGGCGATTATCGACCGACATAATTGTCTGAAGTTAATTGTTCTACACACAACAAGTGCTTGCATGTGTTTGAGACCTTCTTTGGCTGGATTAAAAGCCGCAGCGACGTTTTTACGTACACATACAGTTATACGCTCACCTTTTTATGTATGTAGGCCTATGTACTTAAATGTGCGTATGTATTTTTCTATGTACGCATGCTTGTATAGATGCATGCATGTATATTTTGTATGCATGTAAAGACCATCTGATATTCAGCCTTCAATGGGTTTTAATTATTTTTGCAATCATTATTGGTAATCGTTAAGCAAGTAAGAAATAATGACCGTTGTTACCAAATTTTTCTTTGAAGTCCTCCCACAGTTGATCCATATCTGCAGATGAATCAGTCGTATCGTCTTCCTCTTGTGCAGAAAATGATATCGTTAACAGAATCGATGTGATCAGTAGTTTCAGACATATATTGCTTCCCTTTTAATGAAAGAATCCAAATAATAATTTAGGTTAATCTAAATGGAGAACGTGAAGCTAACATGCGCAAAAGTTTATATTACCTAAAATGCTTCATTTTGTTAAACAGAAAAGCAGTTAAACATTTTTAGGCGCATGACAAACGTGTTCAAGTGACGAAAAGAAGACCCCTGGCGACATAAAAAAATGTTCAGATACACATCCACATGAAACACACATACATAGGCCTACTTACATACAAATAAAAGCATGAATCCACACATGCAGGAATGCATTAAATAAATAAATAACTACGTGCATACATTGACACAAGGATGCATTAGCAATACACAAAAAGCACATTTTGTATACAACAACTACAGATATGAACGCATACCAACGTGCGTACATGTACATACACACAATGTATGTACATACACACAAGTATATATGTTACAGTGAATGTGAATTAGCAGGGAATGTGTATATACCCTAAAATTTTCAGGGTAGATGCATATTCCCTGATTCACTCGGGGAATGTATACATTCCCTGAAAAAACCAGGGTATATACATATACCCTGAAATTTTCGAGTGATTTCTATACACTTACTCTGACTACAATAACACATTAAGCCAGATTTCTATACACATACCCTGAAGATTTCAGGGTATGTGTAACATCTACTGTTACATTTCACATATCTATACACATACCCTGAAAATGTCAGGGTATGTGTAACATTTACTGTTACATTTCACACTGTGTGAAACCGGCAGATTACCTTATCCGCAAAATCTTAACCGCGGCTCACAGAGCAATTTCTTCATCTCTGGAGACGTCAGCATCCAGCAGAAGCTCGTTTTCTCTGAGTTTATATTTTTTTCTGATTCGGTTCTGTTGCCACTTCACCCGACGCTGGAGAGTTGTCTACGGTCGAAGTATAATCTGCATAATGTCAACTACTGAGTTGATAAGCAACCTCAGCCGCGAGCTTTGTAGACAACGGACGAAGAGCACAGTATTTGGTCAGATGATTTTGGTATACCATGATTCATTTGTGATGTCCACTAGGCATGGACTGCATATCAATCAGGTCCACTTGTCCACGTGAGCCATAGTCCGTCATTACTCGATATGTTGTCGTACTTGACAGCCAATACATAAAACAAACAGATGTACATGCCTCAGAGTTCTTGTGAAATGGAACAGTAGATGTTACACATACCCTGACATTTTCAGGGTATGTGTATAGAAATCTGGCTTAGCGTTTGATTGTAAAGCCTTTCAGGGTATGTGTGTAGAAATCACATGAAATTTTCAGGGCATATGATTGTATATACCCTGGTTTTTTCAGGGAATGTATACATTCCCCGAGTGAACCAAGGAATATGCATCTAGCCTGAAAATGTCAGGGTATATACACATTCCCTGATGATGCACATTCACTGTAACATATACATAACCACATACATATAAGTTCTAAATCTGTAGCTGTAGACAAGCGTTTATGTAGAAATATCGGTTCACGTTGTTATGTTGAATTCAGCCATTTTCACACAGATTATGCGTTTATTATTATTTATTATTATCACTTCCAGTTTTCAAAAGACAAATAAGTAAGCAAATAAATGAAGCCCTGCATTCCCTCTACAGAATGGCATATCTGTTTCTCTTCTAGGGAGAATAATGAATACGCTACAGTCGAAAAACTAAAGGGAGTGGTATCCACGCCCCTGCTGGTACCTCGGTTATATCAGGTATAACTTTTCAATGGCGTGAGATGCCACCATGATGTTTACCCCAGAACGTGCGCAAATGAACCTCCTACAGCTACCTAATCAAGTCCACACCTGTGACAGGTTTATTTCAATATATGAAAAACATTTTGATAATGATTCTCCACTGTTTACCAGCTTAGGGCATAAACGTTAAATACCAGCCATCAAAATTCATTCACATAATATTTCTGCGAGGTCATAATTATGTCGTGCATGGTACATTGTTATTTTGACACTCCCTATTATAGCCACGCAGCTGATCAATTTTTCTTGTACACAGAACTGTAGAATCGCACGTTCTCCAATGGTCATGTTGGAGTCATGCAAAGGTCCGTGTGATTCTTGACTGCTGATTTCACTCATTAAAGCGAATGAACATGCCAGCCTTTTAGGGTAAAGGATCGAACATACAAGGAGTAAGAAAGCATGTGAATCTCCATATTTTGTCTTGAATCTACGTTCTCGCGGGAAGATCGCAAATGACTAGAAGATTCTGTTGACCTCTTCATCAATAATAATTAAATTACATGAATTTGCATTTTTAGTATATTACAGCGATTTGTCACCAGCTTCAACAGAATCTTAGTAATAATATTCGTTTATTGAAGAATCATTAGTTTGGCACACCGCAACCCACTACAGAAAACAGTTATACAGTTACAAATTATTGGTTAAATTACTAGATTAATTTTTAAGTCACTGTTCCAGCAGAGGACGACAAAGTCACCTGGGCAACATTAGACTCCTCAATAACATTTTAGGGATGGATTTTTTCATCTTTAGGCGGCAACTGAAAGTCATGTGGTCTCGGTCGACGGTCATGGCGACGGATAGGCCTATTAGAAGGAGGAAAGACCGATCGCAGCACATGAGTCAGGCATTGTATTACCTCGGCCTCACACACCATCACGACCACGTGAGTCTTCGAGGAGGTAACTTCGCATTCGAGCAAGGAATTTCTCCACACGGACCCGGTCGTCGATAGCGGCAGTAACGAAGAGATTAATTCTACATGAGCGCCTACAATAATTCTCACAATAGGACACTCCCTTAAGTCACACAATAGGACAATCCGCCAGAAGTCCCACAATTAATGAAGTTTTCGTAAAATAATAACTATAACTAAAACCTATCGATAACAAAAACTTAAGATTTTCGTTAACGATAACCAAAACTATGACTAAAACTCGGACAAATAACGACAACTAATAAAGAACGAAAACTAGGGCTTTGTTAGTAGGCCTATAGGCCTAACTAGAACTAATACAAAAACTCGTCATGCTAAAATAACGAAAACAGAATACGAAAACAAAAACAAAAACCAACGACGAAAACTAGATTAACACTTACTTGCTTGACATTGATTTAGGCATTACAAACTGCTGGCCTTACTTCTTATGCTCCTAATGGCAGTACGATCGATATCTATATCTATATCTATATCTATGTCTTTCCAGCATCCTGTGTTTCTTTTATTCGGACAACTCGTTGCCGAAATTCGACGTATTGTGGATTTTAAGTAACTTCTATCGTAAATGGCTGGAAAACTAACTTTAGGCGGTAGACCAAAGATAAGTGGTGTTTGGGAATATTTCAAGTAGGCTGTCATATCGAGAAAATGTCATCAAATGCATTGTTGAGTTATCCGATAAACTACGTGGAAAACAAATCAGAGGACGCAAACCAACAAACTTTAAAAGCCATTTGCAGTCCTTTCACAAGACCGAGTTTACAACTCTTAAAGAAAGAGAGGAGGCATTAAGAAATGCTCTGAAATGCAGAACTGGTCATAGAAGTAGTTAGTTGTTGGACACTGGAGGTATAAAAATTACTAGTTTTCTGTCTACTGGAACAAGTACGACATAGGCCTATGGGCTTCACTCCGAACTACACAAGGCACGTGTTCGTAAATTTGCTTTGTCAATGGCAGTTCGATATAAAACTTTATTTTCTTCTATTCATTATGCGTTTCAGTGCGATAAAGTATAGCATGTTGCTAATTCCTCTGTTCTAATTTTGAACTAAGAATCATGATGTTTTTTTTATTTTCAAATAGCTTTTGGAATACTCGTTGCAGTAATTCTTGTATAAATGTGGCGACTGGTTTGAAGTTTAAGAAGAACGCTGGAAATGAAAACAATCTTAAAAACTCAACTTTAAGCTGGTGTAAAAGAACTGTAACTAAAACTAAAACTTGGAATATAATAACATAAACTCTAGAGTTTTAGTTATTATTAACCATAACTAAAACTAAAACTCACGAGACAACGACAACTAATTATAACTAAAACTCTTAACTTAGAAAATATATAATAACTACAAGTAAAACTAGAGACAACTAAAACTTCGCTACCCACAAAATACCGTGTCCTTTTGTGCTACTCGTGGAAGGAGTTTATTTCCTCTGCGTTATCTCATTGGTTCTAGGACGATTGGTCATAGGACGATTGGTCATAGGACGATTGGTCATAGGACGATTGGTCATAGCCTCATACAGCCTATTGGTCATAGGACTATTGGTCATATGCCGCTAATAAACCGACATACTTGGTTGTAGTCGTTAGCTATGGACATTCTTAGTTTTAAGCTTAACACACCGAACGCAAAATAAGCAGCAATATGGACATTCGTCGTTTTTAGACAAGGCTGTGACTAGCGGACCGCCAGGCGGTCCGCAAGTTTCCAATACTAGCGGGCCGCCAGTCTCGCGTGACTCTAGACAGAGACAGACGGCCCTCAAATTTCGAATAGCCTACTAGCGGTCCGCCAAGACGGAAATTGACAGAGAACCTTAATTTAGGCTTTATTACGCTAAAAGTGGAAAACAATTTATTAGTTTTGGGATGCGTAAGTTTACTGGCGTTTTACGGTATCTTTTGGTACGGTGCTAGGATGGTAGGCCTACCATGTTTTTAATGACGACACTAACCCTTACCCTGACCCTAACCGACCCTCACGACGCCTAACCTTACCCTAACCAAGGTAACTACTCCTAAGCACTCCCAAGTCCAGACCCAGGGAAATAGGTACGTTTTCAGATGTCCATAAAAATAACGGGGATAACATAAGAAAAACTTTCTGCCCTGGTGGGATTCGAACCTGAAAGCGTTAAACTTACATTCCAGCACGCTAAACACTCGACTACGGAACATCTCACAATCGTAATGAATAATATTGGATGTTATTCTGCATGTGTAGCCTTCTTTACTGCACACTTTTCATAGATTCATAAGTATTTGCACCACGCATTGTTAGATTATTTAAATTAGTAGTTTCAAACACTTTCTTTCAATTTTCTAACTCGTTAAAACTTAAAACAACACTTTTTCCTGACATATATGATCTGACACGTGACTGGCGGCCCGCTAGTTTTATAAACTTGCGGGCCGCCGGGCGAGGTCCGCTAGTCACTTCGTTTAGACAAATACAATCAGTGCCAATAAAAAATTATTAGGATAATTACTTACAGGCAGGGGCTTCTATCCCTATACAGGGCGGGCGCAAGTTGAGCCCAGTGAAAAACAGGGGGGGAATGTTTTTTTCAATTTTTATCACACTTTCTACAAGTCTTCACTCACAGTAGGCCTACTGTGAAAGACCCACTTTTCTTGTATAAATTAGTGTGAATCGGTGACATCGTCCGATTAAGTCGTTCGATTTTGTTAACACACTGAACTTAAATGTGTTATGGAGTTATCGCACTTAATCGTGCGTCTGCATAGTTGTGAAAAAAATTAACATTTACATCGGTTTCAACTTAAAAATATGCTTTCACTTACGTACATGATTGTATTTCATTAACTAAAATACTATGCCGCGTTAAAACAGAAATATAAATATCGCTGTTGTGAGTTGGCATGCAGCAACATTGTACTGTCCGACAAATGGACAGAACACTGTTGAAAGCATCACTTCAAGTTTACCCGGTTAGCGACATACCCAACTAACTGTAACCTTTACTTGACCAGTGGCGTAAATCATGGGGGGACTGAGGGAAACTGTCCCCCTCAAGTTTTGACTTGAGCTCTTCTTTCCCCCAAATTCCGGTCCTCATATAATCTGTCCCCCCAAAGTTATGTATAGATTTTCGCCTCTGTACTTGACCTTATGATCCTTATCGCATTATGAGCAACTCTCCTCTCCAAGCCATAATGCACTAATGCTCAACTTAAGTTGAGTATATTGATGAATTTGTTGCATTTCGGTGATTGCGAATGCGAGATTTTAATCTACTTAATTCACACCCATTGACTCGCATGCTTAAACATTGAACAAGTTCAGAACAACTTTAGCCCTCCATTTTAGGTGCTTTAATTATTTTGCATTGGTATCCACCACATTATGGTCAATTTAAAGTGGAAGCTGGATTGACGAAAATAATTCTTTGCCTAAATGGAAGCTGGATTGATAGAAATTTTCGCATAAATAAAAGTTGGATTTATGATATTTTAGCAGACGAAACCTATGAAATACAGACATTTATCTAATCAGAAATGCGTTAAAACAAGTCGGCAATATGGGATCTGAGAGATAGGGGAGGCCCGGACCCGGGAGGGGGAAAGAGAGGAATTGAGCCCGGTTGTTTAGGGGGATAGAAGCCACTGCTTACAGGCATCAACAGTACTCACTTCAAAGAACGTTTTAACGTTCGGTCGAAATAATAAACGTTTGACTCGTATGTTACTCAAGTATAAAAGGCATCAGTTGGGGACACTGGTCGTTTTAGACAAATACAATCAATGCCAATCAAAAAACTTATTAGGATAATTCCAGTCTTTTACGTATTGTTCGTATTTCGTATTACGTATTTCACAGTAAATGATCCAGTAATGGTTGTTCATGTTTTAAAAACTTCTATGTTTTAGCCTTCGATAGCCTTCGATAGTCCCATCGCCGATAGGACCTATGACCGACAGGACCTATGACCGACAGGCCCTATGACCCATGTAACCTATGACCGGTAGGCCCTATGACCAATAGGCCCTAAGACCAATCGTCCGTATGACCGATCGTCCTATGAACTATGACCAATCGTCCGGATACCGTCTCATTGAAACCGGAGAAGGACGGAATGGTCAAGGTAACAGTGCCACTGGGTCACAGGGCTTGTTTACTGATTAGGCCCCTACGCCTTTTCTAGGTTCTGCTGCTTGATAGCTGGAGCATATTGCCCAGGTGTTGTCCAGGAAAAGTAAAAAACCGCATAATCACCAGGTACAAAGTTGCCATTTAAGGATACAACATCGTCGGCCGAGAATCAGGTTGTTCTAACTCCACTTTTTATGTTTTGGGACATTTTGATACCGTTGAATTTGGCGCAGCTTGCTCTATCCCCACATGAAGTTAGAACATTCATAGGCATTTCGGAAGTACCAAAAACACCCAGAATTATAGTGTTCTATGTCCATTTTGACAGTATGTTTACGGACTAGCTTGTTCTATGTCCACGTTGAAACGCGGCCGACCCTATTTTTTAGCCAGGCATTGAGCGCTATGTTGTTCTATCTCAATATATAACTCCACAATTGAAAAAAAATTTAAATAAACAACAAAAATAACATAGGCAACATTGTGGCTGAAAAATGCTGATTCTCCAGAGCTATTTATTGATAGCTTACTCGCTACTTGAATGTATCATTTTGCTGTACAAAGATACTTTTGCCGTTTTCTCGAAAACAACATTTTGTCAGTTAGAACAACCTGATTCTCGGCCGACGACATGTAGCTTTACCATTTTTTATAGACCATTCAGAAGCTGTGTATAATTGATACTTTTCCCTATTAATATTTGACGCATAAATGTAATTCAGAGGGAAAACTTTATTTTTATCAGCAAATAAATATGCCTGAAGTATTGAACTCATACAAAACAAAGAAAGAAAACTACGAACCCGATTTGCAGCCTTGGGGAGCTACAAATTGAATGTTTCTTAGTCGAGATTTGAATCAAATAGGCTAAGCTGCACTTCGCGCAATCTGTCTATCAGTCATTACTGCTAGACGCTTTATAAATATCCAGAAACAAACATTCTGAGAATTTTAAAAACTCACCATTTTGACGACTAATTGATTGTGCTTTGACGTCTTCGATACCTGCTGAAGACCATGTAGAAAACTTTTCTTTATAATTATCAATGCTTTACAATGATAGGCCGAAACTAGTTCTTGCTTGCGCTCAACGAGTGATCTTGTGTAAGCATAATAAAGAAACTACAGCCTGCTGTCATAAATAATTGATTTGAAGAGATTTTGGACGTCAAGAGCTGTTTAAGGACGTTCGCAATCCACTCGGTTCGTTCTCAACAACAACAGCAAACAAATGAAGGCCTGGATATTTTCTAAATTGAATTTAATTATGCAAGGCAACGACTGTCCAATAAAAATCTATTATTGATATTAGGCCTAAATTATTTTCTGAACTTAACTGAATTAATTTTAAGTTCAACAACCGTTCCATAAGTGTCAAGAATACTATTATATCATCTTTCACATGTCTAATATTATGAACATTATTTCAATTATCACTCCAATTCAACGTAGGCTACCATTTTAATCCTTAACGTCTTGTCCATTTTGCTAAACAGTCATTCAACGAGAGGCGCTATAGAAATCCATAGATACGATACGTTTCGGCTAGATGTCGACCAGTCTAAAAGTTAGTTACTTCGCCCTTTATAATCAGAATTTCGCGTAGTTTGCTCCACCGTATTCGTGTTTTCTCTGTCCGCCATGTAATACAATGTAGGCCTATATACTTTTGTTAACATTCTAATAATACTCTGTTCTATATGTTATCCCATGACAGAAGTCAAATAAACAGGAAGATTTTGGCTGCAATGAATAAGAAACATCCTGAACAGTTACGTTTGCCATTTTTTGAGGTATAGGGCCTACTTCCAGTTGCTCGCGTACAGTTGCTCGCCGGACAATTGAACGCAAACAGCTGTTCGTCAGGTCAAATCCTCGCTGGGAGAGTTGCCTTAAAAGGTCAGATACTCGCCAGGTCAACTGTCCGACTAAGCAAATAACAGCCAAGGTGACCCAATTAGATTATTAACAACGTGAAGTGAAACACACGTATCAAACAATCCACGATTTCAACCCGAGTTATGGAACTGCTTTCAACAAGCTTTTTTCAGAGCATCTCTTCTGATGTCTTTTCATCGAAGCTGCCCTGAAACTACAGCAACTATATATAGTGCTGGGTCTCATGTCTAAGTTAATATACGATGAATTTTTAGAGATGGTGCGGACATAACGGTCAACGGATGACGGTTACAGTTGATTCGAAGAAATGTTTCATTTTAAACAATTACGACGCGGTATTCTGGCCACGTGTAGTGGCTGCTCATTTCGTCGAGCATTTAGTCAACCATATTTGAATGATAATCTTCTTAAAAACCATTTTTGTTTGGTGCCTGAATGAGCGGGAATATTACAAATGGCTGAATGCATATACGCATCCACACATGCAGATCTCTTTGTTCATAACTATGACTTGCACGACAGTGCGTAAAACTAAAATCAAAGGAATTAGGCAATAAAAATTAATGTTGAATGCATTTTGCTTTGGATGGACATGTTTAGGCCTGAATGTTCGTTGCAAACACTTCGACATAATATTCTTTGAAATACAAGTAATCTGTCTTGTCGTCGACCTCTAGGCCAGAGGTTTTCAAACTGTGGTACGCGTACCCCTGGGGGTACGCCAGGGGTCGCTAAGGGGTACGCGAAAAATTTCAAACAATTAAAATTTTCTATAAGTTTATGGACTTCATGTTCATCTTTCTTTCATTAGCTATTCCACGTCCACCGTTCGCTTATTTTTCTATAGGCCTACATTTCTATGAGTTTACGCCATCGGATTTAGTGCTGCCGGCTGATTTTTCAGTCCAGGAAATAGACCACTTTGTTGAACTATCATGTTATGGTGGATTGAAGAACGAATTCAAGAAAGACATGTGCGATTTTTGGCTGAAACGAAGAGCTGTATATGGATTAATTTCTGACCGAGCTTTAAGATTTTTGATTCCTTTCAGCACGTCATATCTGTGTGAAAAAGATTTTTCAGCTATATGCTTGCAATCAAAAACAAATACAGAACAAAGCTTGAACTCGAACCAGAGTTGCGTTTGAAATTGACAAAATTTATTAAACCAGATATTGTAAATCCGTGCTTGTCAAAACAAGCCCACTGCTCACATTAACACTTTCTAATAGTGATTTTTTTTTTCCTTTTTGTTGATATGGCTACATTCTTAAGTTAAAATTATATTACATTTAAAATTTTCTACCTATGATTAATACCCGGTTTGCACCAATGATTAAAAGGAGTTACTAATTGCAAGGGGACCTCACGCTCGCATGTTGTTTTTGATCTGACCTTGTTGGGGGTACGCCAAAATTCAATTTTCTTACCTGGGGGTACAATAAAAATAAAGTTTGAAAACCGCTGCTCTAGGCTACATGCATAAAGTAGAACGCATTTCTCTTAACATTGGCAACACTTGAAACACTTCTTCACCAGAATACAAACGTCCTATATTCAGGTGATAACAGCACGTAGCAGTCACGGTTCCGCGACAACTCGTCTACAGACTTTTCGTCTGCCGATATTCCGTCTACAAGTGTATCTGTAACCATTACGGCTAATCAAGAGAGGCCGTTTTCTTATAGTTTCGCTAAAACGTGCAATATTCTCATAAATCCAGCTTCTAATTTCTGACAAGATTATTTTCATCAATCCAGCTTCTATTGAATGGAAACTTAGTTTCATCCATGCATCCAGCTTTGTTTCCAGCTTCTATTTACGGAAAAAATTATTTCGATCAATCCAGTTTCTATTTCAACACAGGAATGTTTTCATCAGTCCCACTTCCATTTAGGGAAACAGTTTTTCTCATCAATCCAGCTTCCAATTCAAAGTGACAATATCAAATAACTTTGTAGACGAAATGTCGGTACACGAAATTTCTGTAGACGAAAAGTCTGTAGACGAATTGTCGTGACACTAGCAGCCACGTGCTCGTATAACTTGTTGAAGAAATTAAATTTTATCACCAAAAACAAATCATTGTCAGGCTGAATGCTTGCTGCAAACACTTCAACATAATAGGTCTTTAAAAGCAACTAATCTGTCAGGTCAACGACCCCTATGACCATAAACATAACCATAAATTTTATTGAACCCAAGTATAGTATTCACAACAAAAAACAAGTACTAAAGAAAAAGCAGATTATAATAATAATAATAATAATAATAATAATAATAATAATAATAATAATAATAATAATAATAATACGTACGCCGCAAAATCCCTTCTCCAGTTCGGATCGTTCGAGGTGCGGTCACAGATGGGGCCTGCTCTTCTGCTTGCCGCTTCAGCCTGCTTTGCGCTCGATGATCTCTGGCTTTCGAGTGGGGTACCTGGATGACCTCTCGCTGGGGGGAAGACCAGATGATGTTCGCCATGACCTGGCGATCATAGCTGACCTGGAAGCAACCTTAGGAATCCGACTGAATCGACAGAAATGTGAAATTTTGGCGGAGAAGGAAATATCGGAAGAAGGCTTTGACGATTTTCAGCGAATAAACCGAGAGTCCATGATACTCCTTGGGGCACCACTCTTCAGGGGAAAGGCGTTGGATGACGCACTCCAAGTCCACTCAGACACACTTGAACAGGCAGTGAAGGATCTGATGAGACTGTCAGTACAGGGGGCGTTGATGCTCTTGCGGTCATGCTTTGGGGCGGCGAAGTTGACATACTTACTGAGGGCCGCACCATGCTGGGGTCATCCCCTCTTGGGGATAATGGATGACCAGATGAGACTCGGATTGGAAGCGATTGTTAACATCAAGCTCAACGACACCCAGTGGATACAGGCCACGCTCCCAATTAGAGATGGCGGTCTCGGGATTAGAAGGGTTACGATGCTGGCATCTTCTGCTTATAATATAGCGTCAGCTGCATCAACCAGAAATCTTGGGGCCGCAATTCTCGGCAGGGAAGATTGGACGGACGACATCAGGGAGGAAATTCTACAGGCCCGCAGCACATCACTTCCGAGTGGAGATGAGACAACGCTGACCAGACAGAAGGTCTGGGACAGACCTTTGATAGACAAAGAGAAATCAGAATTGTGGACCTCACTCAACGACCCACTCAGCCGGGCACGACTTGGAGCAGTGACATCCGCACACGCCGGGGACTGGATGGCTACCGTGCCCATAGCATCATGTGGCCTGGGCCTGAGTAACGAGGCCGTCAGGGTGGCGATAGGCTTACGCTTGGGACTGGCTCTCAATGCGCCACACCAGTGCCAATGTGGCGAGATGGCGGATCAGGGAGGACACCACGGTCTGGTCTGCAAACAATCTGGGGGCGAGCCAGCAGACACTTTGCATTGAACGACATCATATGGAGAGCCCTCCAGAGAGCAGACACGCCAAGCGCCAAAGAACCGCCTGGCCTGTTCCGCAGCGACGGCAAACGCCCTGACGGAGCGACGTTGATCCCGTGGACAAGAGGCAAATACATCGCCTGGGACGCCACCAGTATCCACACATGCGCCGCATCGTATATTCATCTGACATCGACAACACCCGGGGCAGCGGCCGAATTGGCCGAAACACGGAAAAATGCAAAATACGCAGACCTCCCCGCAACCCATTACTTTGTCCCCATTGCATTTGAAACGCTGGGTCCCATCAACAGATCAGGCCTGGAGTTCTTGACAGAGCTAGGTCGGCGCTTGACCACGGTAACGGGAGACCCACTCGAGACCACACATCTTTTCCAGCGCCTATCAATATGCACGCAACGATATAACGCTGTTGCATTTAGAGGCACATTTGCACAGTTGACCGAGGACGAGGACCGCTAACTCCAGAACAAAAACAACTCTTCGGATAGTTTCTAAGAGCCTGAGGGATCATTTATACCTCGGGCGAAAAATTTATACTAATAATAATAATAATAATAATAATCTTTTCTTTATTAAGCGTCTGTCAAAAGAGGGGGTCAATAGGACTACGACTCTAAGGGAGCTAGGTGAACCACCTGTAATAAAAGCAATTTTTTGGCAGTACTATTAAATCACAAGTATGAGATATAAGATAATAAGTCTTAACTAGTTAAATAAGTCTAATAAATTTAACGAGCACAAAACAATCGGGGTGATAAGATCTAATTTTAAACAGCGAGATATTAGCTAAATTACGTGAGAGGTATAATTTATCATTCCATGTGCGGAGTCAACGCATTTTATAGAAAACATCCGAGAATAAGTCTTATCAAAATCAATCAATCAATCAATCAATTTATATAGCGCCTCTTCAAGGGTTCTACCCAGAGGCGCTCACTAAAGCTACTCTAACATTAGCTTCAGAACGTACAGGGTAGTGGCTTAGGATAGACGTAGCAGTGAAATAGTTATTGAAGACCCTTGGTAATTGATTATGAAATTCTTTAAACATAAAATCCCTAGTTTGCAAAATTCTAATCGGTTCGATATTGAGGACACGATGCAATTTAAATATAGCATCGGTCAGCATAGAGTGACGATTGCCAGCAATTACTCTAATGACCCTTCATTGTAACTTATTTAACCTCGTTAGCCTTGTAGAATATGTCGAGGCCCAGACCAGAGTATGCACAGAGCTTCTCATTTGAAAATAGAAGGCGATTTGAAAATCGATCGCGCTGGATTGCGTAGGCGATCGACCTCGAGAGCTTTTGTGTACAGCGTATCTTGTGCATCATTATTCGTATAGCTACATATTACACAGTACTAATCTAGTAGGCCTACATGTATCTCCGTTCAGTTCCGTTATTAGGCCTACCACTTCTTCTTTTGGTCTTTAGGTTCTCTGCCTTGCTAGGCAGGTTCGTACGTCCAATTTCGCCATTCATCAAGTTTTCTGGCTCTTTCCTTCAGTTTGCTGTAATTTTCCTCCATAATTGTTTTTTCATACAACATCATTTTCGCATTTTAGGTAGCTGTAGCAGATTCATTGGCACACATTTTGAGGTAAACATCATGGTGGTAGCCCACGCCATTCAAAAGTTATACCTGATATACCCGAGGCACCAGGGGGTGGGGGGGTGGATACCACCCCTTAGTTTTTCGACTATAGCTTATTGACTATTCTTCCTAGAAGAGAAACAATTATACCATTCTTTAAAGCGAATGCAGGGCTTCATTTGCATACTTATATGTTTGTCTTATGAAAACCGGAAGTGATCAAAATAAATAATAATAGGCGTAATATGCGTGAAAAATGGCTGAATGGAAGCACTCCCCTTAGTTTTTGTCTGTAGCGTATTCATTTGTCTTCCTGGAAGAGAAACAAATATACCATTCTTTAGAGGGAATGTAGGGCTTTATTTTTCCTACCTACATTTTTGTCTTTTGAATACCGGAAGTGATCAAAATAAATAATAATACGCGTAATCTGTGTGAAAATGGCTGAATACAGCATTACAACGTAAACCGATATATATGTATGGATATATATGTATGGATGTACATTTATACTATATAAACGTTTAGGGATGATTGTGTGTATCCTTTATACATAGATCAGTTTCAAAACACGCATAATCTTATATTTGTTTATCCAAAAAGTACAAATGTACGCAATAATATAAAATATCGCAAACTGAGGGGTTCCGTTGTTAAAAGTGATGTAATTTCGGTGTGCATTCACATAATGTACAGCTAAATACACCATTCTGTGCAGAAATGAATGATGAATCCAATGCTATATTACAAGTTATGATATGTGAAACCAAACACGAAATCCAGGGGTGGTAACCCCCCCCCGTAGCCGATGTCACAAAAACTTGGTAGCCCGAGGGTTAAACATTCAATAAATCATACATGAATAAAGCGTTCAATAACCTGTAAATGAATAAAGCATGCAATAACTACTAATAACAGCATTTGAATTATCAGTAAAGCTGTTTTTGAATATGATTTTATTAGTTCAATGTTCATTTAGACCTGTTTATTAGTTTTATGGCATGCACCGGAAATATTCAATATGTAATGTAATTAGTAATTTATATAGCGCCGCAACAGCCGAGGCCACTCAGTATCGCTCGCTCAATATAGTATTAATTCTTCGATATGATAGTCAACTACACATTTTAGTACTTGTAAAATATAACGCTCACTGATATGTCATTAAGCTAGAAAGATTATAGTTCAAAATTCTTGAATATTTTTAGTCGTTATCGTAAATCGTTTCTAGTCTTCTTCATCTTGCTGTGAACTCCCGCGGAATTGATGCTTAAAGAGAACTGGATGTATAGAGAAATGACCGATTCCGCACATCTCTTTGTTCCTGACGATGAGTGCATAGCCATCCATGCCCCAAGTGGTTCCCCAGCTGCAACATAATGTACAAAGATACATTATAGCTTCTTTAAGGATCTTCAAACTCTCTGTTTTGAACCGAACATAGACAGACGAGACAGTTCATGTACGCCCTGAGCAAACAATCTAGCTGGACGACAGTATTAAGTGGAGTGCCACAAGGATCAGTGCTTGGGCCATTGCTATTCGTACTTTTTATTAATGACATAGACGATGGGATTTTATCGAAAATTTCTAAGTTTGCAGATGACACAAAACTATGTAAAGCAGTGGGAAATGAAAAAGAAGCGGAGATAATACGGGACGATCTAAGAAGAATGTTCAGATGGTCACAGGACTGGCAGATGCTCTTTAATGTGGAAAAGTGCTCAGTGATGCATATGGGGAAGAGAAACAACGAATTTTCATTTTCATATGAAATGGGGGGTATGGTGTTGAAAGTGAGTGAGGAAGAAAGGGACTTGGGAGTGATTATGCACAAGAGTGCAAAACCCTCAAGGCAATGTGCTGAAGCATCAAAAAGGCTAACTCGACTTTAGGCATGATAAGAAGGACAATAGTCACCCGAGACAAGGATACAATATTGAGGTTATACAAATCACTGGTTAGGCCACAGTTGGAATACTGCATCGAAGTACCATGGAGTTCATACCTGAAATAGGACATGGAAAAGCTGGAGAAGGTGCAAAGAAGAGCTACAAAAATGAGTTGGGGCTACAAGGATTTGGGCTATGAAGAAAGTTTGAAAAGGTGTGGACTAACAACATTGGAGAGAAGGAGGAGCAGAGGAGACCTAATTGAAGCCTACAAGATTATTACTGGAAAGGAGGCAGTGCAGAAGGAGAAGTTTTTTTAATTAGCACCAAACAAGGAGACTCGGGGACATAGGTATAAATTATTTAAGAAACCGAAAGGGACATTAGGGCAGAAATTCTTAAGTGCAAGAGTTGTAGAGTTGTGGAATAGTTTGGTTGATAATACTGTCTCAGTGGACACTATCGCAGATTTTAAGAAGAAGCTAGGAAAATTGGGCTATTAATCATGTTCCAGGTTAATTGCAGTGGTTTTAACACAGACTAAACGTCTTCTGAATAACTTAAAATTCTTGTTATGTTATGTTATGTTATGAGTGTGATTCGGCCATGCGGGCGCAGGGAGTTAGGGAGTGTCTTTCCTTGGGTGTCACGACAATTATTCGTCTACAGACTTTTCGTCTACGACACTTTGTCTACAGACATTTGGTCGACAGACATTTGGTCTACGAAGTTGCTTGATTTTGTCATTTTAAAGTGGAAGCTGGATTGATGAAAACCTGTTTCCCTAAGTGGAAATGGGATTGATGAAAACATTCCTGTGTTGAAATAGAAGCTGTATTGATCGAAATAATTTTTCCCGTAAATAGAAGCTGGATACCAAATTGGATGGATGAATGAAACTAAGGTTTCCATTCAATAGAAGTTGCATTGATGAAAATAATCGTTTCAGTAATTAGAAACTGGATTCATGAGAATATTTAACACGTTTTAGCGAAGCTCTAACAAAGCGGCCTCTGTTGATTAGCCCTAATGGGTACAGATACACTTGTTGGCGAAATGTCTGTAGACGAAGTGTTTGTAGACGAAGTGTCGTAGACGAAAAGTTTGTCGAAGAGTTGTCACGGAGCCTTTTCCTGGAGGGGGAAACATATGCAGCATATGCACCGAGTTCCCAGGACCGTTTTGACGAGGTCTTCATCGGCAGTGCAGCACAGTTTTTCATATGTAGGGTTATTCGCTCGGTCCAGATTCCGCCGGTCCGCAAGCCGCGACAAGCTAGGGACGCATATGCCCAAATCCCAACTCGTACAGCAGTTCATAAATATAATGTTATAGTAAAACTAGAAGTTGGATGAGCGATGAAAACATAGCTAAAATATGTTTCAAATATTTATGAACTGCATTATTTTGTCACTAGCCAGACTTAAGAAGTGCGAAGGGTAACGCGGTATTTTACCTTCGTCCCTTGTCAATTTTCGAGTGATAGTTTTAAAACTTTTTATTCACGTGTAGACGAAATTTAGAGTTAGACTGGTACGTGTAATGTATCTTTGTAAAATATGTTGTAGCTGGGGAAAGACTTGGGGCATGGATGGCTATGCACTCGTCGCCAGAAACAAAAAGATGTGCGGAATCGGTAATTTTGCTATGTATACGGTAGAGCCCTGACAATGTTAACTTGGTATTATATACGACTATAATTAAATTGATAATAAAAATCATAATCATAACATCTATAAATGTAATAGTGGAAAAAGGACAGCCCTGCACTTATCTTTAGGGTTGTCCTGATGATGATATCAACAGATTAACTTATATATTTATATTTCGTATCATCACTGAGTTTGATTCCTTTCTGTAAGGTTTCTGTTGTTGTTGTTGAGTCAATAAACGAATAAATCAGAAAGTATTAAAATGGCTACGCGGATATGTTTTGTTGTGCAATCTATAATAATGATTAAAATTGTCTTAACCCTTTGGAGGTGAGGTGGGGTATGATACACCCCATACCTATTCAACGCTGCGTTTTTTACGGAAAAGTGGAACCAGCTTCGATTATTTTTTTCTACCTTAGTGAATGTGAAATACTGACACTTTAGGAAAATTTAAGGTTTTTTGAACGCGTATTTTATTTATTTTGTTGCATATTAAAGTGAAATTATAATTTTTCGGATAAATGCTGATTTTATTGAAATAGAAAAGCTAACGGCTCAGTGCAAAAAATTGAAATAATAAAGATATTGCAGATATAAAATATAAGATATGTAGTCTTGCATAGATGCAAAATTGATCCATTATTACGGGTAGCCTATTATATATAATTATGTCAAGTGTTCGCAGACGTTACGTGTTTCAAGGGCCACGATGATTCCATTGCAGAGGGCCGCTTTGAATTTGAGCGCCACCCAGCTGGCCATTTTAATTATAATTGAAAACAGTTATTTGTTCCCGATAATCATCGGTTTATCTGATAATTGGTTACAAAACTATAGTTTAGCTCACAATCAATGTTATGTAGTTGATATTGCGACTTGCAAGTAAAAATATGTATTGGGGTATGTCATACCCCACCTCACCTCAAACGTTCCAATGCTTCACCTCACCTCCAAAGGGTTAACTGTTAGGCTTTACTTTGTCTTTGGCTGCATTAGTTAAGTCCATATTTCTTCCATACGTTCGCGGGAATAAATTTCAACTGGATCGTTTAATATTCTTCAATATGAGAGTCATCAATCCGGCTACCAATTTTTATTGACTTTTTAATGAACCAAACATTCAGATCTCTGTATATAAATAAAACATTCAATAACCACATCATTAGAATTATCATTAAAGCTGTTTCATAGATGCACTGTTCTGAATAATGATTGCATTAGTTCAATCTTCATTAATTTAGGCCTATTTATCAGGTTAATCGCAAGCACAGGAACTATTCAACATGGTATTAATTCTTCGATATAATTGTCAACTACACATTTTATTACTTGTAAAATGTAACTCTAATTGATCTCTCATTGAGTCTCATTAAGGCTCTGGTTCCTATTTCTTGAATACTTTCAGTCGTAATCCTTTCTAGTCATCGTCATCCTGTTCTGAACTTCCGCGGAATTGATCGCTTAGGAGAACTGGATACATAGAAAAAGAACCGATTCCGCACATCTTTTTGTTTCTGACGATGAGTACATAGCCATCCATGCCCCAAGTGGTTCCCCAGCTGCAACATACAAAGATACAATACAGCTGCTCTCGTGATATTCAAAATGCTTTAACTTTAGTTAAATAATTTTCAACGTCTTCCTAGGGGCCACGCAGGTTATCCACCAAGTTTTCTTATTTACAACTTCCGAAAGTTATGCATCGTTACTTCGCTGAGTCTGCTTATATCTTTGAATTACACCTGAAAAATCACCTTAATAATAACTGTTTTCAAAGCCTGAGCGAATACCTTTCCTTTTCTCCTTTCACCAGGCCTTCATATGTTGATAGCACAGCTTTAGTTCGGTGGAATTGTCAGTCAATACGGATAAACCTCTAGAAGATCTACGCTGTTGGAGAAATGTGATGCAACAATAGAATAAAAAATAAGAAATTTTTGAATGCACACATTTCAAAGCAAGAGAAATACAGGGTTTGCTGTAAAACCTTCTGGATGCTGATAATTTCTAAACTTGATTATGACTGAATTGTGCACTGAGTGGAATGGTTATACCTGATAATAATTATACGCAGGTAGAAATGCTTTTTAAGTTGAATGTTAAAATGTTAAATTAATTGAAAAGATGCAGTGCAGTCACCTGTTTTTTATTATCCAGTAGTCTTTCTTGGTTTTGGGATCTGTTCCGTATCCTACGACTAACACTGCGTGGCTTAAATTTCCGGAGCAAGTGTCATCGTCGTAAATGCCTATAAAACGTAAACAAAAATATCAAACATCTAGTGGGTCTGGTCTATAATTATGTCGTCGTTCATGATGTAGATAAATGCAATAAATATTTCGCATCCTTCTATTGGCCGTCCAGTATTATACTTCCTCTATAAAGCCTGACGGAATTCATACCAGCTAAACACCCAGATGAATAAACCTGTCTACTAAACGTTTTAATACTTCATGTGAATAAGGTCAGTCATGACACTGCGTATTATATAACTTGTTATATTTATGGAGTTCCCAGTTGCACATATTTTCGACACGGTTAGAGCGATTTATAAATTGTTAATTTCATTCCGCTACATACGGTCGACCCGGGATTGAAGGCCTCCAGCATAAAACTAAGAATGGAACTCGGCGATAAGGAAATTGGGGGCTGGATTAGGTCGAACCGTTTACTTCTATATCCTAATAAGACAGACTTTTTCTGTTGTGCTAAGCGCAGGCGACGTAGCCAGCTGAGCAGTGCCCCCTGGGGTTTGTAGGGTGCGGTTGACGCCGTCTGGTACGCTCCATGACTTGGGAGTCCTGCTCGAGTCTGGCCTGCTGACGACGGGCCATGCAAGCCATTTGGTGGGCAGATACGTCCACCAGTTGAGGCCACTCAGGAACTGCATACGATCACTGCGGCAAAGGGTGTCACGACACTTCGTCTACAGACACTTCGTCTAACGACATTTCGTCTACAAAGTTATGTGATATTGTCACTTTAAAAATGGAAGCTGGATTGATGAAAAAAACTGTTTCCCGAAATGGAAGTGGGATTGATAAAAAAATTCCTGTGTTGAAATAGAAGTTGGATTGATCGAAATAATTTTTCCCGTAAATAGAAGCTCGAAATCAACCTGGATGCATGGATGAAATAAGTTTCCATTCAATAGAAGCTGGATTGATGAAAATAATCTTTTCAGTAATTAGAAGCTAAATTCCTGAGAATATAATAGCACGTTTTAGCGAAACTATAAAAAAACGGCCTCTGTTGATTAGCCGTAATGGATTCAGATACACTTGTAGACGAAATGTCGTTAGACGAAATGTCGGAAGACGAATTGTCGCGGAACCGCGGCAAAGGAGGCAGTTGTTCGTGGTCACTCAGGTCGTTCGTTAAAACAGCCAACTGGCGGGCGCGCCAAAACGTCTGCTTGATAGACTTCAATCCGTCTTGAATTCTGGTGTGTAACCGAAGAAAGTGTGACTCCCCCTGCAACGGCGTAGCCAGACTTAAATTCAAGAGGAGGAAACATCCAAGACTTAGTGTAGCGGTGAAGAAGTGGCCCCTGCAGTGTGCTGTAGACCATACACTTGCCCTGCTGTTGTACAAATCCCTCCATGGTATGGCACCGAAGTACCTCCGAGCATATTGTATCGGCGTGTCGTCATCTAGGTTGGGACCCTCTGCGATCTGAGGTGCTATGAATGTACGAAAATCAAAAACAATGTTTGGAAGACTGCGCATAATCTGTTGCAGTACCTTCATAACATCCTTTGATTCATTTAACCTTCGTAGGCCGAAGCTCCGTCTCGAGAAACGGAGGACGGAGTAGGGTAGTTTTCAACCCCAAAGAAATTTATATCTCAGCTCACAGGTAAGCAACAATGACAAATGAGGTGTGAAGGAATCGAACGATCGTATTGGGAATAGTGTGGGAATAGTAAGCTTACTATCCATTGTAATACTTTCAAGCTCAAGGAATCGAACTATTGCACTGGCAATAGTGTGGCAATAGTATTCATCATTCATTACGAAGTTTTATATAGCGCCCCTTCAAGGTTACTACTCAGGAGCGCTCCCGACACCAGTACGGCTGAAAAAGGACAGTTTTGAGGCAACTATAGAAAGATTCAGAGTGGATTCTGGGATGCAAGCGTAGCGTCAAAGGGAGCCCGTTCCAGAGGGAGGGGCCAACCACTGAGAAGACCAGATTCTGCTTAGTAGCTGTGCGGGCAAAAGGGACCATGAGCACGCCCCGCTCCGTAGAGCGGAGAGAGCGACGACCCGGAGCACTCAAGGTAGGGCAGCAGAGGTCGCGTAGATAGGCAGGCAGGGGCTAGGCCCAGCAAGGACTGCCAGACCAAGGCGATGATCCGATACGAGATCGGCTGAAGTAGGGGGAGCCAATGAAGCACATCCAGCATATAACCTGAGACGTGGCCAAATTTGGGAATACGTCCGCAAAGGCGTGCGGCAGAGCGCAGGACCCGGTTCAGGCACCCCAACCGACAAGCTGGGAGGCCAGCATAGAGTGAGCAACAGTAATGAAGTCGGATTGTGATAAAAGAGTGAATGAGTGTAGCGGTGGAGTCTGAAGTAAGTGAACGAGCAACAGTGCGGAACTGGCGGAACTGATAGTATGAATCACGGCAGAGGCGATTTATATGAGGGGCAAAGGTTAACTCTTATTATTCAAGATGTCGGCCAATATGGCCGCTTAAAGGGAAATATGTATATCTGAGCTCACCGGTAGGCTACAATGACAGATAAAGTGCCGAATTTTATATTTTCAGGGTCGATTACTTGACCTTGAGAGCATTACAATCGACACTTCATTTGTCATTGTAGCTTATCTGTGAGCTTAGATATACACATTTGTGTGTTTCGGCGGCCGTTTTGACCGCCTTCTTGGATAGTAAACTCTCCTAAATTAGGCAGCAATTAAAACTCAATTCCATGGTAGAATCAGCATTTTATTTCGAATTGCAGCGTTATTATGAAGTAATCTTCTATGCATACATCTGCATTGAACGAAAAGTATAGACGTCGACGGCGAATTGGGGTAGATTTCTACCCCATGACACTTTGGAGTGAAATAACTTTCTCAGGCAACATGATATTGTGATGGTTTTGGTGCGGGAATATGTCGGGGGTCTTAACTTGTAAACACATGGAACGTCAAAGTATCACTATCTACAGTTCCTCCGCAATCAACATTTAAAAACCGTTGGGGTAGAAATCTACCCCACTTCGACCTAGGCAGGTTAAGTCCAGCCTCAGGAGATGCTATTTCAAGTCAGCGTAACCTGGCAAAGTTTTTTTATTGTGTCAAGGCACCCTTGAAACGGTATGAAATTGTCGTATTCAGTCATCACCATCGCCACCAGCACCAGCACCACCACCACAACCACCATCTTCATCATCATCATCAACAACAACAATACCATCATCAACATCATCATCATCAGCAGCTTCAGCATCATCATCATCATCATCAGCCATGGTTCAACCTTACCCTTTGTTAGGGTAACGGTCTGCACAAGAAGTGGGATTGTATTGTTTACAATGAACCAAACCATGAGATTGAGCGTATCCATCTAACATTAGTCAGTTTTATCACACGTTTTCGTGGTTTAGTGATTTGAAAGGCACATTTCACGGCTTTAGCACGGTAATTGTTGTCGAATCCAGATGGTATACAAATAGCGTCGGACTAAAAACACGAATACTGACGAATGCTCCGGCCTGAGTGAGCAAGCTGCTGGCTTTATTAATATTCAAGATTATAATGAAAACGGAATCTCGTGCATCACTAAAGAAACGACGAAGAGAAAACAACCTAATTAATTAAATACTCTTCAGTGGACGGTGCATCCGGGACAACCCAGGTCAGTATCTAAAAGCTGTCTTCCATAGGATTATGGTAGATAAAGCAATTGAAAGGGGTAAGTCTTCAGTTAGGAAAGAAACTACATAAACTAAAAAATGCATGACAAGCCGAAAGGTCAGATGCAGAGGGAGAGACACAGAAGAGAGAGAGAGAGAGAGAGAGAGAGACAGACAGACAGACAGACAGACAGACAGACAGACAGACAGACAGACAGACAGACAGACAGACAGACAGACAGAGCAGAGAGAGCGAGAGAGACAGAGAGAGACACACACAGAGAGAGAGAGAGAGAGAGAGAGAGACAGACAGAGACAGAGACAGAGACAGAAAGTGAGAGACAGTGAGATTCAGAGAGAGACAGACAGACAGACAGAGACAGAGACAGACAGAGAGAGAGACACAGAGACAGACAGAGACAGACAGAGACAGAGAGGCAGAGAGACAGAGACAGAGAGAACCAGAGGGAGAGACAGAGACAGAGATAGCGACATAGACAGAGAAATAGTAATAGAGATAAGAAAACGGGAGATAGAGAGAGAGGGAAGAGAAGATACAGTGAGGAATAGTCGAGAGAATCAGAAAGAGAAACGGAGAGACAGAGAGAGTAGGCCTACAATCACGGTCCAAATTCGTATCAACTGTTAATAATTATTTTGCAAAAGGTACTTTTCTATGCATTAAAATAACACGTAGGTTTAAGTTATTTTAATTTTAAAAGTCTAAGTTCTTAAAGTATGGGCTAAACTTGTTCTCCAAGCAGAGGCTAAAACAATTGGTTGTTACTTGCCTCCTTTGTACATCCTTAAAGATTCGCTGACGTAGATGGCCACAGCGACAGGTCCAACACGAGCAACAACCGCTTGAAGTTTACTCTCGCCACGGGTGAGGACAACACTATCACAGGTGGCTGCAACTTTGTCTGGTTGGTATCGACAAGGCCCGTCCTTAGAAATTACAATAAAGAATTAAAGATATCACGCCTATGACTTACGAGTTACTGTTAGCAGTGTCGTCTGTTGAAAACGCAAGAGCAATTAAAACTCGCAAGGCACTGAAACTCACTCGATCGATCATTCAATGGATCAACCGTTTAGTCATCCGTATTTTTCAGTCTTTCTGTCTGTCATTTAGTTGGTCAGTCAGTCATTCGGTCAGTCTAAATAATTATGGTATACTAACTGTTCCTTCATAAGGATATGATGCTTCAGAATTGATTCCTCCATTGTCTGAGATATACTGGTACGTTCTTCCCGGAGCGCCACCACTGCAACCGTTGTTTGCATATTTCCTTGAACAATCGACCAAGTTCTGCGCACTCAATGGCACAAGTCGCCCAGTTGTACGAGCAATCAGTGCCTCAATGCTCCCAGCCTAACAAAACAAGGCATGTCATTATTCAATTAGAACATCGTGAATGGCGGATTGGTTTGATGACATTGGTTTGTCGATATAGTGACGTTGAAGAAGGATCGGATCTGGATGAGCTACAATCCGAATAATACAACTCAATTTATTCTGAAACCTTTATCAATTATTGGTCAATTCATTATTGTCAACTCAACCAATCTAAAGATTTAAAAAATTTCTGCGTGAGCAGAGGCGCGTTTATAGAAAACGGGGCCCCAGGCGCAAACTTTTTTTGGGGTCCTTCTGAACTTGTAGACAAAGAGTCTGAAACTGTAGTGGTGTTTAGCCTATCATGTGCTAAAACCTTAATTATAAGTTGAACTTCAAGCCGTTTGTGTCACACACGACGTTTAAAGTGCCAACAATAAATTTTTCTCGTCCTCTCAATATAACGTCATTCTTGGCAGTTTCGTCAAAAAACAAGCACGTTTTCTGCGACTGTTCGTCTTTATATTAGGGGTGGGCAACGATTAAAAATTTTAATCGAAATTAATCGCACGATTAAAATTTTTAACGCCGCGATTAATTTTTAACGCATGTCACAATAGATAACAAGTACAACTACTGTACCGACTCGGAGTAATTACGTTGAATATGCGCTATATCAATGATTGCAGTCAACAAACAAAAGCACACAATGCTTTTACTACTTATTTTTACTTTTTAGTGTTTACTTTTAAGTTTAAAGTTTAAACTGAGCGGTTTTATCAAGAATTGTTTTAGCGCATTTCTAGAAATAATTGGGTGCAGTGACAATCGCGTTAACTGCGTTAAAAATTTAATCGCGTTAATTAATTAACGCATTAATCGCGTTAATAACGCGTTAAATGCCCAGCCCTACTTTATATGCAATGCCATAGGCTAATCGCTTTCAATACCAAGTTTAAGTTTTGCCTCCGTCTCTATGTTGGGAAAATTTTCTCTAAAGTTTGAGCAAATTCTTTTTTGCAGCATTTATTCTTTGTATAAGTTGCGTACTTGCCAGCATATTTTTGATAAACAAAAATTGATTGATTGATTGCAACGAATTTCATCATATTGTCATTAGGCTAGAGCTATCTTCTTAGGCCTATAGTTTGCAGCTCCGGAATATTAGCAGCGTTTCATCGCGTCACATTGTAATCAATATTTAATCTATTAAAATTTCAATTAGGCCTAAGCTACTATTACGTACTGGTTATCAATACTAATAAAAGTTTTAAGCACTGTAAAATGACGGAATTATCAGGCTAAACCTTCAGTAATAGCCTAATAGTCCCAGGCTAAACTTTCAACACGCAGGCAATCTTTTGATTTTCGACCTTTTGATTGTCGATCTTTTGATCGTTCGAATTTTTGATTGTCGACCAAACGATCATTCGACTTTTTGATCGTTCGATTTTTTCATCGTCGACCAAATGATTTCGACCAAATGATTTCGACCAAATGACTTTCGACCAAATGATAGTAAACCGGCCTAAACTACAGCAGACGCCCGTTGCTGCTTGTTGCTAACACGTTTGGTGTTATTTAAAAAAATTATTAGCCCAATTGCTGCCCAAGTGAACAAAGCAATAATAAATTACAATAACTATTACTTTTACAATTACAATTATATACTTTTATGTAAATGCCAAGCTGTAAAAATGTATAAAAAATTATATTTGAAATAATTGTAAATTTAAAAGTTATTTTTTATTATTGAAAAAAAATATTTTCATTCGTTTGGGGGCCCTCCAAGATTTGGGGGCCCTAGGCGCGCGCCTAGTGCGCCTACTGGTAAACGCGCCTCTGTGCGTGAGTGCTTGCCCCGGAATATATCTATGGAGGAATCTATACTATCAGGCTTGACGTTCGTCCTTCCGTTTGTTTGTTTGTTTGTTTCTTTGTTAGTCCATCCCACTAAAGGCTCCGAAAATAAACGCTTTAGCGATTTTAAAAACATTGCAAAACATTCTTACGGTAATTTGTATGTAGGTAAACGCGACTATTCTCAATTCACAATTAACTTTAAATTTCGATTTATGGACATTTTAAGTTTCAAAATGATCAAATTCAACGAGGTAATATCTCACGTCACGCGCAAAGTCAGGCGGGTTTAAATATGTAAATCAGGTGCATTCATCATAAAACCAAGACTTCGCCTCGAAAATTTCTAGCGCTAACGGAACAATAAAAACTCATAGCTCCACGAGGTAATAGAAGAACGGCTGAACTTCGTCTATTATATTTAGCCCGGGGAACAAATAATACGCCTATAATAATAATATATTATACGGCAGAGATAACCCGTGCGGTACACGGGAAAAGCAACTAAGTTAACCTCTAAATTTCGTTTATATTTAGATATAGGCCTATGGATATTTAAAAAAATTTTGAAACCCGGCAGCAAATATTGTAAGTAAGTAACTAGGCTTTACTTTAAATACCGATATATGGACATTTTAAATTTCGAAATGGACAAATTCATCGAGGTAATATCTATCTCTTACATTATGGTAATATCAATAACGGCGGCCATTTGTCTCAGGTCACGCAAGGCTAAATATGCAAATCAGGTGAGAATGGCCTGTACCACACAACAAAGCTGTAATCACTCATCTTGAAGTGCTTTCTGTTGCAGGGCAATCGACGAAACTATCTTTCCTCCTGCACTGCATTGAAAATTTCATTGCCATGGCAATAACTAAGCACCTACTAAACAGATGAGCAATTCAACATGAGCAATTGGGGTGGAATTAAGTGGAGAATGGCCTGTTCCAAAGCTGTAATCACTCATCTTGAAGTGCTTTCTGTTGCAGGGCAATCGACGAAACTATCTTTCTTTGTACTGCGCCAGAGGAGTCAATTCTCTACTACTGAGCCCATCAGAAAGAGAGAGCCCATCAGATAGAGAAGTAAAAGATCTATTTGCGATCTACCTTTACCATTTAAGTGCAACGGCGTGATGTAGTTCACGGAAATCACTTGTGGGAACTGTAGGATTTAATACGATAAAGAGGTTGACAGTGGCGTCTCTAAGGCAGTCAATGTTCTCCGATCTTGTTTATTATCAATTGTTCAATTGATAACAAACAAGATCCTTTCACCAAGTGAGTTGGTGAAAAGCATTGATTTCAATGAAGTGATTCACAAGCTCGCGGGCTTTGAAAGCCAGGAAAGGAAAATTTACGATTTAGTCGAGATGTTCACTGTAAGTGTTGAAATACTTGAGCATTTTACCTGTTTTTGTATTATTTCATTCACGAGTATATTTCAATTACAGGAAATTAATAGTTTTCATTGCTAATCTGATTATACTTGATATTATTACTATAATACAAAGTTTTAAGAAATAATCAGTAAATCATTTCTTATTATTATTATTATTATTATTATTATTATTATTATTATTATTATTATTATTATTATTATTATTTCTTATCAGCAAATTATTAATTATTTCCGATTATTTTACCTCATTATACAAAATTTACCAACTGACATATTTATAACTGTAGTTATTATATAATATTCTATTCTTTGAACATTATTTTATGATGAGGTCTGTATAAGCTGCAGGCACCTTTATTGCCCTCTGTAGTTCAAACATTATATTAATTTTGCTAATATGATTTTTTAATGATATAACTGCTAATCACATGGTAAATGATTAAAATAAAAAATAAAATAAAATATGCATTTGTAGCTTTAATTCTGCTAGTTGTTTAATATGTCGCTACTATTAGGCTACCATTACATTCTGTTGTAAACAGGAATTATGATTTACGACTTACATTAGTAAAAAAAATTCTACGAATTGTGTATGGTCTGGTAAGGGTGGAGGTCCATGAGGGTGACACCATAACTTACCGCATTGGATGACACCAACCCTAGTGACGCCACTGGATTGTGAGTTTCATTCTGGTGACAACAATGGACAAGATTTAAGAAATTCGCTCTACAGATGCAGATTTACTAACTCTGCGAGCTCATTAAGTGATGGTAATTGTGTATAATTAATTAATTAATTAATTAAATTCGAACACTTTAACGTTATTACATTATTTACCTGTCAGATTGTACTGAACTGAGCTATTTAAATTTCCCGGAGCATATTCACTCATGTCTAGCTCTTTGCATGAGAGCATGTCGCCTGTTGCTACAGCGACATCGTTTGTGTTATTTACATTCAATTTGACAAGATGCACTATTTTTAGAAATCCGCGGTAGGCTCAAATTTATGGAAAAAGTTCCAGAATTCCGCTATTGCGACTGTTACTGTCAGTCTCTCTCTCTCTCTCACATGTCAATAGCCTCGAATACCATTTCATAGTGAAGTTTTTGTCTTTTTTGCAGTCAGCCCTGATATCGATTATTGGTACATATATCCTCAATTTATAGCAATTGGTGGAACCACATGTGAATTCCAGGTCGTGAGGTGCTATGCATATGGAAATCCTCCACCAAGTTACGAATGGTTTGATACCAAAGAGGACGTCAGCTTAAGTAACAATGACACTCTGGACCTGGGAGAAATTAATAGGCAATACACATGTGTAGCAACCAACACGATTCGAAATGAAGAGTATCACTACTCTTTCTCTAGTAGTCTACTTAATTTGAGCATCATACAAGACTGCAGTAAGATAATTTCTCAAATCTCAGAGCTGTTTATTGCGATTTGTTTATTTTTCATTGAATGAGCAATGTCGGTTAAACACTGTTTCTAGATTGCGCTTTAAATGACGTTCGCTAATAAGGCTGTCACCAACTCTTCTGTCCTTTCTTAGTTGTGACCTAACTCAAAACACGTTTCCTTATCTCTACATATAAATTGCTCAACGTCTTCTAACTGTTATTAGAATTAAATTGACACAGTTCTTTGAATGTTTCTTCTGTCTTCAAACACAGTTATTTAAAACTATTCAACACGTCAGTATCAAAGTTCTTCTTCAAACACAACTAAACTGTAACTTCTACACAGTGGCGGCGCCAGCTATACAATTTCAGCAGGTCGCGTCAGGGTCATGGAGTTATTCAGCAGGTCGAAGAAATTAATGTTTGAGTTTGACGCATCAAGCAGCGAAACTTATATAGGCCAATATACATGCATATATTATAACGAAGTAAATTTTTATTGAACGCTTAGGATATAGCCCAAATTATTGTTGTAGCATGCATATTCAAATAAATTTAAAAGAAGTCAGCATTAAAACGTTAAACTTTAGTTACTTTACTAAATTTGGAAGTAGGCTACTGATGAGCTACTCAGAACATAATAATGAACATGGACATGTATATAGGCCTATGCTAATAAGACGCACGAGTCGCATGAGTCATGATCCACGTTTTCAACATTTACAGAAACATCGTTTAACTCCTGCAATTCGCTAGCATTATTATCGTTCCGAACTACACCAACGTCGGCATTAGGCTAACAGTCATATCATTCTGCTTAAAGCGTTTTCCGCCAGATTTATTTCCGAAGAAATCTGCAATGTTGCAGAGCCTTATTGTTATTTATTAATTTCTTTGCTAATGTAGGCTATAATTATAACGTTGATGCAATTGGTAAAGAACTGAAAGGCATCGACTCGAAAAGGTTAGTTTCGCGAAGTAATCGACGACGCCCTATTGTATTTATTTCCACTAATTTTTGACGTAACGGCGGCAAAGACTAGGCTACATAAGCATTTCAATTTTAGAAGTTTATAACATTACTTCTGTTGACATAAACGTAAAAATGTCGTTTAGATCTAATAATTGCAATAGTGATCCTATGGGACAGATGTTGATGTTTGAAATGAAAAGAAGATATTAAAAATTCCAAAGAATTTTAGGCAGGTCATTAAGCAGGTCGGGAGCAAAATAGGCAGGTCAAATGACCTGCTGCGACCTGCTGTAGCGCCGCCACTGCTTCTACATTAAAACAACTACTACACTGTATTGTTCAAATTCACTGTCAACAGCAGTTTCTAAGTTTTTTGGCGCGCTATATGCACGTGCAAAGAGACAATCTACTGTCAGCCAATGTTTAGGCTACTTTAGGCCAAGCGCCCGAAAGCCTGCTATCCGACCGCGCAACTAAGGCCTAAGACTAAAACCGAGATTTCATGTTCAATCTAGATTATAATGGACTATATTAATGTATTCTTATCTGACATCTGACATTTTAAACATTAGTTTTCTGGCTTCAAAACAATGTGTGTCTATCAGTCCAAAGCCTCATTCTGCCATCAAATCATGCAATTCCATCGCTTGTTCCTACAGCTTAAGAGATAAACTGGTTGCCCTGAATAGTTCTGTATGCCTACCTACCTCTCTGACAGTCCGTCCGTCCGTCCATCCGTATGTTTATATGTATATGCATAAATTATGTATGTATGTGTATATACAGTATATCTGCCTGTTGCGTGAATTTTGTTCTGTTAAATTAGCTCGTCGCTTGCTGAGAGAGTTAGCTGCTACCATTTGTCTCACCATTAATTTTTCACAAAGTTATCATTCAAATTAATACTTGGACTAACCTCGCTCTCCAATTTGCATTGTGCGGAATTAATGCTACTATGCAATATAGGCATATAATCTTTGTTCAAAATTTATTTTAAGGGTTTCCTCGCAGAGAATCTACAAGAATTTCCGTCACACTTGTTGAAGGCTGTAATAACGAAACATGTGCCTGTTCCAACGGCCATGACGCATTCACTTTAATGTGCAAAGCAGACACTTACCCATGTGCAGCGTACCAGTGGATTGGACCAGATAACAGTATCATTGACTCTCAACTCTTCAAAAACGTTCATATCAATGGTATATATAGGTGCACTGCGTATTTTGACCGAGCTTCGTCAAATTACACACGAGGTGTTTTTTTCCCAAACGGAACCAGTGAGATAAATATTACAGAATGCTGTAAGTTTCAGACATATCTCGATTCTAGAAATATTTGAACATTTTGATGTTAATGTTTATCAAATCCTTCTATATGTCAAGTGCTAGAGTTGAGATTGAAATACTGAATGACTAACAAGTCATTTTTTAGCATAAACACTACCGATCTTCCATGATCACTATCCTTAAGACGTCATTCGAAAGAGTAAAAAATTTGAACTTGTGTGCCGTCCACATTATAGGACCACATACTTATGTAGGTCTATGCATTCACAAATGTACATATTATGGTGTAAATGTGGTAAAACTGCAAGGGTCTGAGCAATGAGACGTGGTGAAGTATTAGGTGGAGATGTCAACTGCATTATCAAAGCACCTTACAATTATTAATATAACCTACAGTAGCCTACAGGTAAAACTGCTTAAGTCAAAAGCACGTGCAAGTCAGAGGCGTAGCCAGGAAAATTTCGAGGAGGGTTTAGTTTTGGGAGGGGTTCCATCGGACCTGCTCGTATTTTTCTAAATTTTGTAGTTTTAATAACAGTAATGCTTTTATTTTCTTTGTGTGGGGGAGTGAAGTTGAACCGGTAATCCCTGTAAATACGCCTATGCTGCAAGTTAAAATAGCCTACAGTTGGAACGTGTGTTTTTTACATGTATTTTTCGATTCAGATGATGACGTGAGCAATACATGGTCAGATGAACTGACTGACAGTAACTACAGTGATGTGGCCATTGCAATGTGTGTTCTCTTCGGAATCTCATTCGCTGTTAACATGACTATTCTGGCCATCTGGGCTTACAGTCATCTACGAGCCAAACAAGGTAGGCATTATTTTCTCACCAAGGTAACATCCACCCGCTTGTCCACATTTCAGGGTAAAATCATTTCAATTACTGAGGACGATATTTCTGAATACACGCTTGTACAATTGTAGGCCTACACGTTGTTCCAAGCCCGCCACTTTTAACACTTTAAACAATTACACTGCAACGCTAGGGGTATGATAAAACTCGCTCTATTAAATGAACCGAAAAGTATACAAAGTTATTCCACAAGAAAACCCGTCAAAAGCTGAAATGGTACAAGAAAACCAGTCAGAACAGACACCGAAGCTAAATGTCTAAGCATAGAAAAACCTCTTGCGATTTGAGTCAAACTTAACTAACTACAACTCGAGACTTGGTGTGCTAACGTAAGAAAACAGGTCTCAACAGATGACCCTAAGATCAAGTTCTGACAATACTAAAGGTAAATGGCTTTATATTCTCCAGCCACTCCTTTTCAAGCGTAGTCACTTAACCTACCATGCATGACCAAACAGCCAAACACTTTCATTCTTGCATACCGAAAGCTACCTCTAAGCAGACTAAGCGATACCTAACAATAGACAATGCTAGAGCAATACCTAGAAGGAAGCATCTAGCAACGCATACAGCATCTAATACACAGTAGCATGTATTGTATTGTATTGTATTGTATTGTATCTATCCATTTATATAGCGCCTCTCGCAGTGCACACCAATAAGAGGCGCTCCCAGTGCGAGAGACCCAGAGAAAAGAAAGAGGTCTTGAGACAACGAAAAGAGGCACTTGGCCCACCAGTTAATAAACAGGAACATGTCAAAGAAGGAAGCAGGTTCCATAGTGCAGGGCCAATGAAGGCAAAGGCTCGCGTTTTAGCCATAGCAGTTCTCACTCACGGGACAAAGAGATCATGCCGGTTTCACTCACGGGACAAAGAGATCATGCCGGTTTCACTCACGGGACAAAGAGATCATGCCGGTTTCACTCACGGGACAAAGAGATCATGCCGGTTTCACTCACGGGACAAAGAGATCATGCCGGTTTCACTCACGGGACAAAGAGATCATGCCGGTTTCACTCACGGGACAAAGAGATCATGCCGGTTTCACTCACGGGACAAAGAGATTATGCCGGTTTCACTCAAGGGACAAAGAGATCATGCCGGTTTCACTCACGGGACAAAGAGATCATGTCGGTTTCACTCACGGGACAAAGAGATCATGCCGGTTTCACTCACGGGACAAAGAGATCATGCCGGTTTCACTCAAGGGACAAAGAGATCATGCCGGTTTAACGAGCGTAACGGGCGAAGAGAAGTAGCTGTAGACCTACTGCAGTGATGGGCACAATTCTATTTTCAAAATACTTTTCTATTTTCAAAATAGAAAATACTATTTTATTTTCTATTTTCAAAATACTTTTGAAAAGTATTTTGTAAAAGTATTTTCAAAATAGTTTTAAAAAGTATTTTGGAGAATTCAAAATACTTTTCCAAAATACTTTCCAAAATAGTTTTCTAAAGTACTTTTCAGAAATAAATCTTACAAAATTTCTGCAAAAATTATTACTTTAGTGTAAAAATGCTTAATTAATAATTTTCTGGCTACAATTCAACTATTTGTGAGTTTGTTGTATCAGGATATAGATCAGGTTTCTATTTTGGTCTTGTTTTCTTTGCATTATACATACCTATATGATGATGGCTATATCAAGAACTGTTCTTGATGAACGAGCATTTTCCATTGCCAGACCTAAGTTTTGGAACTCCCATCCTGTGTATGTACGCTCTGATCAGTGGCTTGTGTTATTTCGTTCTCAACTTAATAATAATATTGTCTCTTTGAAACCGCTTAGCCACCATCATAGCTGCCCATCTGTCTTAATGTTAAGGACTGAGCTTCTGGATATTGACCTGATTACGGCTTGATTTTGGTGTGCTATCGGTCTATTCCTTGTGCATTAAACACCGGCACAATATAAGTTAGTAATTGCAATTACAGTTACTTCAATGCTTCAAGTCATTAGAAACTACAGATCACTGTCAAGCACACTAATGCGGTGCAATGGTAGGCCTACACACTAGTGAGTAGCAATAAAAGTAGAAAATGTTGATTTCGCAAAAGTATTTTGAAAAACTATTTTCAAAAGTATTTTCAAAATACTATTTTATTTTGTATTTTCAAAATACTTTTGAAAAGTATTTTGTAAAAGTATTTTCAAAATACTTTTGAAAAGTATTTTATTTTGTATTTTCAAAATACTTTTGAAAAGTATTTTGCCCATCACTGACCTACTGTCAGTACTGTACTGCACTGTCTTGCTATAGTTAACAAATGCAGACTTACGCTAATTATCCTCAGTACCTTAACCGTGTAAAACTATAATAATACAATAATTACACAGGTCAACAAATAAAGACTGTTTTGGCAACATTGGTCTAAAGGCTGCTTTTATACTAATTTTGTGGTGCTGAATCCAAATATGGCCATTAAAATCCCGCAGCACGTACTGTTTGTTGTAATAGGCCTTATGATATTGCTGTTAAGAATAAAAATATGGGTATCCAAAGAGTTGCAATCATTATAATTGTTCTCATGAAATTGTATTTTTGTTCATAATTTCTTTTACAAACAACGTGTTTACAGACTATTTTAAAGTTGACATAATATTATAGGATACACATTTTAAAGTTGACAGATACCCAAACCATACACATTTTCAATAATAATAATGAAAAAAACATGAAAAAGATTACTCTTTTGCACCTTCCAGTTGTTCATTTCTTCCTTTAATGTGTTAATGTGTCTTCCCTCTGCAAAAACCAACATCAGTCGCCTATCATGGCAGAATTCCATCTGCCTTAGTACCTCTCCTCCATGGTTCGGATGGTTTCGCGACAACTTGTCTACAGACTTTTCGTCTACGACACTTCGTCCACCGACATTTCGTCTACAAGTGTTTCTGTATTCATTACGGCTAATCAACAGAGGCCACTTTCTTATAGTTTCAGTAAAACGTGCTATATATTCTCAGGAATCTAGCTTCTATTGAATGGAAACTTAGTTTTATCCATGCATCCAGCTTCTATTTACGGGAAAAATTATTTCGATCAATCCAGATTCTATTTCAAAACAGGAATGTTTTCATCAATCCCACTTAAAATTTAGGGGAGCATTTTTTCATCAATCCAGCTTCCATTTTAAAGTGACAACATCAAATAACTTATTAGACGAATTGTCGTAGACGAAATGTCTCTAGACGAATTGTCGTGACATCGGTTCGGATATCTTGGTGAAATCTTTCACCCTGCTCATCGCTGATTGAGAAAGAAGTCAAAGTGCGAATGCAAGAAATGAATCTTTAAAGACATCCTGCAGCCAAGCTTTTTATAAGTTCTATAGAAAATCTCAAATGAACTGACGATAGTTTCCTATGTAAGGTTATTCAGATAGGCTAACTCTTGACCACAATTCATATCAATATTTCTTCAAAGTCAGTATAATTCAGTAGCTTCCTAATCTTGGGACCAACGAAGATACCTTCTTACCTTTCACCTGTCGAGCAAGGCTAACACAGCATGCAATGCCATTAGAGTAGGGGAAATTTATGTGGCGGAGCAAGATATTACTTGTGACCGATTCATAAATAAAACCCGAATAATTGGCATTTGTTCAGCATTTTTCGTGTCGCCTACTTGACTAAAAAAACACGATTACCCTAATTTTAAGGGGCAGCTCCCCTCTGAATGGCGCCTCCTATGCTTGTGTGCAATGCAGCACACATGAAGATCCCACTTATTGTCCTGATAACCAACATTACAGCCAAAATATAAGTAGAAGGCTTACGTCACAGTCTTTGTTAAACAACGACTGTCAGATTTTCTAACAATGTCAACACATAGCAAAATTTATCTGGTAAATTAATAAACCCGCATCGCAACCCTTTTTCCATTTTTGCATTGAAATTTACTTTGAAACTAATAGTAAATGTTTTCACGGCAGTGCAGTAGACAGAAATTAAGTTAAGTGATGACTGTGTTCTATCCCACTTCTGTTAGGAACAAGTAAGAAGTGCTGGCAACCATAGCAATAATCTCTACAAAAACTGACATTTATTTTACTAAAACTGACCCATGACATAAAAATATGACATAGTGGCATTTTTACGGTTCTAGGACTGTTCATCAAAGGACGATTCATCAAGGGACTATTCATCACGGACGATTCATCAAGGGACTGTTCATCAAAGGTCTTTTCATCAAAGGACTGTTCATCACAAGAACATTTATCGTTTTAGCGTTCTTTAATATGTGCGCAATATAACATATCGCTTCACCGTTTCATATTATATGACTTTTAATACCAATGTCCATGATAACACTCATCAATCCAGCTTCTATTTACGCAAGTATTATTTTCATCAAGGCAGCTTCTAGTTTCATAAGAAATTATTTTCATCAATCCAACTTTCATTTTCCTATAAAAATTATTTTCATCATTCCAACTTCTATTTAAGCAATGATTATTTTCATCAATCCAGCCTCCATTTAAGCAAAAATGCCTTTCATCAATCCAGCTTCCATTTAAGCAAGAATTCTTTTCATCATTCCAACTTCTATTTAAACATTAATTCTCTTAGTCAATCCAGCTTCGACTTAAGAAAAATATTTTTCATCATTCCAACTTCTATTTAAGCAGTAATTATTTGCATCAATCCAGCCTCCATTTAAGCAAAAAAATTCCTTTCATCAATCCAGCTTCCATTTAAGCAAGAATTCTTTTCATCATTCCAACTTCTATTTAAACATTAATTCTCTTAGTCAATCCAGCTTCGACTTAAGAAAAATATTTTTCATCATTCCAACTTCTATTTAAGCAGTAATTATTTGCATCAATCCAGCCTCCATTTAAGCAAAATTCCTTTCATCAATCTAACTTCAATTTTAGCAAGAATTCTTTCATCAATTCAATAAACATCTTGATGAACAGTCCCTTGATGAAAAGACCTTTGATGAACAGTCCCTTGATGAATAGTACGTGATGAATAGTCCCTTGATGAATCGTCCTTTGATGAACAGTCCGCATACCCATTTTTACAGCTCATATATAAAATTAGCTGTCAAAAATGAATAAAAGGCAGCCAACATAGCTCATGTTATACAAAACCCTTTCATAATACGAGCAATTAATTCTCTACAAAAATGACACTTATTTGACAAAAAATTACCTAAAACATAAAAATGTGACGAGGTGGCCTTTTTAGAGCACAGATTTGAAATCAGCAGCCAAAAATGAGAAAAAGGCAGCCAACATAGTTCATGTTGCCGAAATCTTGTAGACTTGTGTTATTAGGCTATAGGCCTATATAGGCCTACGTGACGATTGCTTATTTTTTTATTGTACATCTTTAGATCAATTCAAAAGAACAGAGAATGTTCCTCAGCCTGATATAATGGAGGTTTCGAATAGAACTTCAGCACCTTCTGCATATGAGGAACTGAGACGACTTGATGAAGTTCAGTTGCAACAGTCAACTTATGAAAAACTTGAACCGATTCCTATAATGAATGCCAAGTAACTGTCACCCGTGAAAATTACTGCTTCAGTTTACATATTTATGGATTGTCAGGTTCATATCGTTTAACTGTATGGTATAATTTATATTGGGTCACATTCGCTAATGCAGAGCTCTAAATTTAATATGAAAATATATATATCTGCATTGATCAAACAGCTGTAGTATTGAACAAATAGTTTTCTAAGCCACTTATCGATTCGAGGTTTGTTGAAGAGTCACACACAGTCTATCTGATTAAATGGACTTTAACATCAAACATGTCTATCTGTCTAGAGATACGAATGTGTATTCGGAAACTAACTTCCTTATTGATAGCAGCAGCAGTGATAATTCAATAGGTATCCCGAAAACAGGACTACATATCACCCACAACTTGACCAAAAACAATGACTATGCTAATGAAAAATAAGCTAATCGATTATAATGCACAATATTTAGGTAATATTCTTTCAACGTAATGCAGACAAGAATCAAGCTAATAATTTACAAGATATTACCCCAAAGTCCTACCTGCACCTCACCGTGGTGGGGGGTGAACGGCTAAGTAGGGGAATGCCCGGTGAGGCTATGCCATCAGTGGTGAAAGCCCAGTGGTGAAAGCCCTGGGCAGAAGGACCACCTTGGGCGTCTCGCGAGGTGGACAGGCTCACCGGGAACCCTGAAAATAGTTGGCCAACGCAGGAGGTAGGTGCTGGAAGGACACCTGAGGGCGCAAGAGGTCATATAAGTGACCCACCGGCTTCCTTACCCTGCCAGAAGAGGATTGGTCACCGTCTGGCAAAGAGACCAAGAAACCTCAACATGACTATGTACCAAAATAGAACATTGGAGAAGCAAAGGAACAGATCAAGAATAGAGAATTCTGGAGACGACAAGTTGAGGACTCATCGTTGGCCGTGGCCTGACGGAGGAGAAACAAAGAAGAAGACCTATCAAGAAGTCATCTAACCAATTTGATGCCACAATCTTACATGATATTGATATGTAGAGATGTGAAATCAATCTGAACGATTGTCTTCTTTGTGCCCTTGGCAAGGAAGAATTGTTGGAATAAATGTATTTTTTTGGCAAAATACAGTAAGTTTTACTTGGCCTTTCATTAATTAATTAATTAATTCATTCATTAATTAGTTAATTCATTCATTGGGATGACTCATACAGCGCCCCTCACTCAGAGGCGTTCTCAACCCAAGTCTGGCGATAAAAAAACAGTTTTCCGATGCTTGTAAAAGAACACGCTGAGCACGCTGATGTGAAGGAAGGCTATTCCACGAAGTTGACCCAACCACGGAAAAGGTACGACGTTGCGTCTTAGAAGTGCCGCGAATGGAACAAGTTCACGGTTCCACGACGACTCCTCTGCAGACTTTTTATCTACGACACTTCGTCTACAGACATTTTGCTGACAGACATTTGTAGACGACTTGTCGCGAATCCCACGTTCACAACGAGACGCAGAACGAAGATTTCCGCGGCCAGTCAAAAGCGAGTTGGCCAACACTGCTGTCGCAAATAGCCAGAGGCTCTCCCTAGATGGTACCGCAAGACCCATAGGCCCTACCGAAATAATAAATTCAATGCGATGAGAAATAGACAGCCAATGGAGCTAGTCATGCATTTAATACGGGACATGGTCAGTGAAATTTTTGCCAAATCATATCAAGCAAAGGATACACGAGTGATAAGATTGTATAATGTAAAGTCTCATTTAGCGGCACTGATGCATTTATCAGTTGCGAAGGAACAAAGATAGCATACACTATCAGAAGGAGATCGTAGAACGCAGATGATTCATTTTATAGTGATCTAATTCAGTGACGGGCCGTCGTATGAGAAAGAGGGAGTATGCATGTATTTGTATGTATGTGTGTGCATGGATGCATGCATATACATGAATATATGTATGGATGTATATTTTTATGTATATATGTGCATGCAGGCTATGTATGCATGTATGTGTGTATGTAAGTATACATGCATGTATGCATGTATACATAGATGAATGGATATATGTATGTGTGTATGCTTGAATGTACTTGTATGTATGTGCTCATGCATATATGTATGGTTGAATATCTGTATGTATATATGTATGTATGTAAGTATGCATGCATGTATGGATATGTATGCATGTATGCATGTATTCACTTGTATGCATAGTACTGTGTACATGCATGTTTGCATAATAATAATGTATGGATTTATATTGGCCCGTGTATGCGATATATATGTGTGTGTATGTATGTGTGTATGCATTTATGGATGAATGCATGCATGCATGTATGCATATATGTCTAAATGTATGTGTGTATGTATGGATGTATGTATGTATTTGTATGTGTGCATAATGTATGCATATACATTATGCACACATACTAAACTATACAGAGCTGCATGCTACATACACACTGACATTTATGCATGTACATTTGGTTATGTACGTATATATATATATATGCATATATGTATGTGTGTATGCATGCATGTTTGTATATTATTATGTATGTAGGTATCTATGTATGTATGTATTTATGCATGTATATATTTGTATGTGTGTATGTGAATGTATGCATGTACATGTATATATGTACGGATGTATTTTTGAATGTATATATATATGTGTGTATAAATGGATGCATGTATGTATGTATGTGTGTATGTATGTATGTATGTATGTATGTATGTATGTATGTATGTATATATGTATGTATGCATGTATGTATGTATGCATGTGTCTGTATGTAAGTATGTGTGTATCTTTGTATGTAACATAGCCTGGAATATGTGATAGTCGATGGGCCTATCAATGTTACAGCCTGGGGTCTGTTGGACCCCAGGTGTGCTAAATATGCCCTAGGTGTCTTTATTATTTTTTTATAATTGAACCAAGAATTCTAAACTTTTCCAATTAATTCATAAATGTAGAGGGGTGAATTGCTGAGGAATTTGAATTATTTCAGATTTTTACTATTTGTATCAACGTTGCTATTCAAGGAAGTTTCATCGATGGGGTCCAATGGACCCCAGGTGTGCGTCATAGGGTTAAAGTATCGGTTTTCTTTGCATAGTCTCAACCAATTATTGCCTCCAAACGCTTATTGTGAATCTGCCTAAGTCATCAAGATCCTTTGAATAAACGAATATTGATTGATTGATGTTGACTAAAGTTTTTGTGTACTTGAATTTGACCAGGATATTTTTTAATCCAGTTTGATTACGTACATCAATGGTGTTTGCCTACTCGGAATATTAATACCAATGCGTAGGCGTACTGTAACTATGTGTTTCACCATGGTCTAGCCTTACTATTAGCAACCAACTTTGTATGGCAAATCTTTTCTTTCTTCTGCTTCTGTTGCATTACACTACGCCGTACACATTGTGTCTAATTATACGGACACCAAGTTTACACTGACTCTATAACTAAGTAAGATGGAAGTCTTTTAGTAAGCACATAATGTATGCATGTATGTAAATATGAAAGTATCAGGCTTTTAAATCAGTGGACACCTCAACAGCGCCGAAGAACTATCTCTAGAGGACGCACTGAACATTACGAGGAACTACTTCTGAAGCTAAACTTATAAAGAATTAGTCAGCTATCCACATTGGCAACTAGAACAGATTGAATGTTAGTATACGTTCCACTGGCCCCACCTAGCGAACAATAGACAAATAATTATGTAGTTTCAATACTGTTCGCGCGTAGGGCGACGAAAGTGAACTGTCCACCTTTTCGAATGCCAAGGTTAACCCTCGGGCTACCAAGGAGGGGTGGTTGCCACCCCCTAGGTTTTTTTCATCTCACACTTTTTCCGTATGGAATAAAAATTTGACCTTTTAGGTAGCTGTAGGGAGTTCATTTGCACACGTTTTCAGGTAAAATGTGAGATGATATCTCGCACCGTTCAAAAGTTATACCCAATATACCCGAGGTACCAGGGGGGGGTGGATACCACTCCCCCCTATATTTTCGACTATATCTTATCTGTCATTTAATATTAAGAGACACAAATTATATCATTCTATAGAGGGAATGTGGGGCTACATTTCCATTGTCACTAAGTTGACCTGAGACAACCGAAAGTACCCAAAATAAATTAAAATGTATGAAAATAGGTTACACTTTCAAAAAAAGTTCATATTTTTTCGATTATAACGTATTCATAATTTATTTTTGAAGAGAAATAAATTATGCCGTTGCATAGAGGACGTGTAGTGCTATGTTTTCATACTGATTAATTTGTTTTTTTGATGACCAAAAGTGTTCAAAATAAATAATAATACGCGTAATATGCGTGAAAAATGGCTGAATGGAAGGACTCCTCCCTTAGTTTTTTGTCTGTAGCGTATTCATTTGTCTTCCTGGAAGAGAAACAAATATACCATTCTTTAGAGGAATGTAGGGCTTCATTTTCATACTTACATTTTTGTCTTTTGAATACCGGAAGTGATCAAAATAAATAAAAAATACGCGTAATCTGTGTGAAAATGGCTGAATACAGCATCACAACGTAAACCGATATATATGTATGGATATATATATATGTATGTATATTTATACGTATATAAACATATGCAGGGATGTATGTGACATAGATCAGTTTCAAAACACACATAATCTTATATTTTATTATCCAAAAAGTACAAAATGTACGCAATAATATAAAATATAGCTAATTAAGGGGGTTCCGTTGTTAAAAGTGATGTAATTTCGAGGTGCATTTACATAATGTTCAACTAAATACACCATTCTGTGCAGAAATGAATGCTGAATCCAATGATATATTAAAAGATATGATATCTCAAACGAGACCCAAAAACCAGGGGGGTGGTGGTAACCACCCCCTTGGTAGTCCATGTCACAAAAAGCTTGGTAGCCCGAGGGTTAAGAAAACGAAGTCGCTAACAATGCCTATTCTCGTCGCATTGATAAATTTAAAATTGCTAACCAAAAACCAATCACATAGTTTGCTTATTGCATTGCATGCACTTGAACGCAAACTATCAAAATGAGTGTTGTAGAAGCTGCAAGCAATCTTTTATTTACACGCAGGACCTAGAACACATTGTGTGTATGTATGCATGTACACGTATATTATAATTATACACGTATACATGTATGTATGTATGTATGTATGTATGTATGTATGTATGTATGTATGTATGTATGTATGTATGTATGTATGTATGTATGTATGTATGTATGTATGTATGTATGTATGTACAGGTATGTATGTATGTATGTATGTATGTATGTACAGGTATGTATGTATGTATGTATGTATGTATGTATTGTATGTATGTATGTATGTATGTATGTATGTATGTATGTATGTATATATGTATGTATGTATGTATGTATGTTAGCGTGGTCCAAAAACACTAAGTTTCTCAGAGTTGCGCTCCACAACCCTCCTTTTGTTCTATGGCTGCCCACTATTACCTCTACCAAATTTGAGACAGATTGATGAGTATTTAGAGGTCGCTCAAGGTCAGGGTATTTTCACCATATTAAGCACGAAATCGGTAATCTGCACTAAGAACAGAAAACATAATTTGAGTTGAATTAAAACATATAGTGCAGCAATGAAAATAAGAAAAGGTTAAAAAATGTTCAATTTTGCTATGGAAACACTGGAACTGTTCTTGAGTAACACATTCTATGTCCTCTGTCATCTTCATCAGCGTGGCCTTAGAGCAGGACGGGTAGGTGTTCCTGTAGCGTTTCACGAGCTGAAGAAGGAACTGCTGCTCTTCATTCTTTGTCAACGATTAATTGATTTAATTCTACTGCTGCATCAAACCAATGGCTCTCCCAGCAGAGTCGTTCTTATCTGCCATGACTGAAAACATGTCATGACAGTTATGACCTTTAGGAGGTCCTGGTGGGAGTGATCCTCGCATCCTTATCATCCTTAACCAGGAAGCCTCGGGCCTTCTCTTTTCCATTCAAGTTCAGAATTTCAACGATGACAGTATTTCTCTCTGTGACGGAAGATGCAAGGCCAAGGGAGCTGAGGGGTTCAGGAGGATGGTTGAGGTACTTCACATAATTGATGGACTGTGAAAGGTGGATGTTTGTCACCATCAGTGTTTCACATCCACTCCAATTCTGTCGTCAAACAAGGACGTGCTGACGAAAATTTCTTAAACGTACCAGATATGCCTACCGAATGCGGTCGAGGCAACCTTTGCCACTCTCATATTTAGATATTTACTGAGCTCTTCCAGCAGCAGTAGATCGTTGAGAGGTGCCCTTATAGGCAGAGGAGCTTAATGTCAGAACCGAACTTAGACAAGGCTCACAAACAGTGCCAGCTCCTTTGCACTGTGCTTCTCTTTGGCAGTTGGAGAGAACAGCTGCTGGAAAAGAAATATTTTAATGCTAAAGATAGTTTCCACCATCATATGTGCATGATGGAATGCTCCTGGTGCCTGAAAGGAAACTCTTGCTCCCTTTGCACCACCCTGAAGATCAAACTGAGTTTCAAGAATTCCTCGGTCTTCTCTCTGATGTGACCCTTCAAGAGCTGCCTTGAAGAATTTCACCATTTAATCTCGAAGAGCAGAAGTGTGTGCATCAAAGATGTCGTCGGAAGCCATTTCATTTGTCGCCCGGTCAATGTGTGGCCAGCTTAGCTCGAACCTGCTGAGCAGTGAGCATAGTAATGGCAGACCCTCCAGTAGGTTCAGATAAAGAGGCGAAAACAGCAAGAGAAAGTTCCATGACATGATGGCGGCAAGTCATCCAGGTTAATTCTTGCTAAATTCGAATTCTCAATAAAATTGCAGGAATCATTCTTCAGGCGAGTATTGCTGGCAGTGATGTCATAGACCATATACCACGAACTAGACTCCGAAGTCAGAAGACCCCAGTCATCCAGAGTCCTCAGGCAAGCTTCAGCTTGTTCGTTACCAGTTCTGCAGCCAATTTTTGGAACTCCCAGTATATATCTCTTCTCCGTCACCTATGACTAGTTACTGCAAGTCTGTAACCAGCTCCTCGTGGTTCTTGTAGTATGATCGTCGGATGGAACCTTTGTTGGAAGATGGGACCCAGACAGTTTTTTCTGTGCCCTACTCTATAAGCCAAACTTCAGCACTACTTCTTGTCTTTGCCATTAGTGTGTCTACGAGCTATGTCAAAAACTCTAGTCAACTCTCTTCAATTCCTAAAATTCACCAATGTATTAATAAATCTGACTAAGAGTTCTTAAAAGCAATTTAAAAAATTCCAACATTTGCATGCTACATCAAAGGATAGTTTATAATGTTAGATTGGTATTTCTAAACTTCAGTTTAAAACAACAGTTCATAATTAAGTAGCAAGCGGTTCTAATAATATTTCTTGAGTAGATAACAGTCAATAACTTTCACTATGCCATGGTATTATCAAGAGAATGTTTGGCGACCTTGAGCGACCTCTAAAACTGCTCCAATCTGCTTCAGATTTGGTCCACATCTTACTTAGGAGAGGTAGAACAGATTTAAACTTGTGGAGCAAAGTTCTGCTAAAGATGAAAATTTACCATTGTGCCGTGGACCACCATAATGTATGTATGTATGTATGTATGTATGTATTGATGTATGCATCTATGTATGCATGCCATTGCTTGTATATTTTGCTGTGTTTGTACAAAATATATTATCTGCAATGTATTTTAGAAGTCTGAGAAAACTAGAATTTCTCCGGTTTATCAGTTTAACCCTCAGGCTACCTAGGGGGGGTTTGTCACCCCCTAGGTTTTTATGCATAAAATATTTTTTTCATATTGAATAAAAATTTTGCAAATTAGGTGGCTGTAGCAGATTCATTGGCGCACATTTTGAGGTAAACATCATGGTGGTAGCCCACGCCATTCAAAAGTTATACCCGATATACCCGAGGCACCAAGGGGGGGGGTGGATACCACCCCTTAGGTTTTTTACTATAGCTTATTGACTATTCTTCCTAGAAGGGAAATGGATACCACCCCCTAGATTTTCGACTATATCTTATCCGTCGTTTAATATTAAGAGACACAAATTATACCATTCTATAGAGGGAATGTGGGGCTACATTTCTATGGTCACAGAGTTGACCTGAGACAACCGGAAGTGCTCAAAATAAATTAAAATGTATGAAAATAGGTTTCACTTTCACACATTTTTCATGTTTTTCGATTATAACGTATTCATAATTTATTTTTGAAGAGAAATAAATTATGCCGTTGCATAGAGGACATGTAGGCCTATTTTTTCATACTGATTAATTTGTTTTTTGAATACCGGAAGTGATCAAAATAAATAATAATACGCGTAATTTGTGTGAAAATGGCTGAATACAGCACTACAACGTAAACCGATATATATGTATGGATATATATGTATGTATGTATATTTATACGTATATAAACATTTGTAGGGATGTATGTGACATAGATCAGTTTCAAAACACACTTAATCTTATATATTTTTATCCAAAAAGTACAAAATGTACGCAATAATAATAAAATATCGCTAATTAAGGGGTTCCGTTGTTAAAAGTGATGTAATTTCGAGAAGGCATTCACATAATGTCAACTAAATATACCATTCTGTGCAGAAATGAATGCTGAATCCAATGATATATTACAAGATATGATATCTCAAACGAGACCCAAAATCCAGGGGGGGGTGGTAACCACCCCCCTTGGTAGTCCATGTCACAAAAAGCTTGGTAGCCTGAGGGTTAACCTCGCAGGCTACCAAAGAGGGTGGTTTGCCACCCCCTAGGTTTTTTTTCATTTTCAACTTTTCCGTATGGAATCAAAATTTGACCTTTTAGTTAGCTGTAGGGGGTTCATTTACACACGTTTTGAGGTAAAATGTGAGATGATATCTCACACCGTTCAAAAGTTATACCCAATATACCCGAGGCACCAGAGGGGGGGTGGATACAACCCCCTAGATTTTCGACTATATCTTATCCGTCGTTTAATATTAAGAGATATTTTTCATACTGATTAATTTGTTTTTGACCGGAAGTGATCAAAATAAATAAAAATACGCGTAATTTGTATGAAAATGGCTGAATACAACATAACAACGTAAACCGATATATATGCATGGATATATATGTATGTATGTATATTTATACGTATATAAACATGTGTAAGGATGTATGTGACATAGATCAGTTTCAGAACACACATAATCTTATATTTTTTATCTAAAAAGTACAAAATGTACGCAATAATATAAAATATCGCTAATTAAGGGGGTTCCTTTGTTAAAAGTGATGTAATTTCGAGGTGCATTCACATAATGTACAACTAAATATACGATTATGTGCAGAAATGAATGCTGAATCCAATGCTATAATTATTACAAGTTATGATATGTGAAACCAAACACGAAATCCAGGGCGGTGGTAACCACCCCCTTGGTAGCCAGTGTTCCAAAAAATGCTTGGTAGCCTGAGGGTTAAACCTTAACGTTTGTTTGTGGAGAAAGTCAGAATATCACGTTTACAATACCTTGAGAAGAAAATGCACTCTAAAGTGTTGGCAGGGTAGACATTATTTCAAGAGTTCTGTAGGCTACTACTAGCGCTCCAGCGAATTCATAATATTATTTTAAACGAGAACATCGTCTGTACCCTGTCGGCTGGGTGCTTAAAATATAAAGGAAACATCTGGTGCCGAGGGTACGAAAAGTAATTCGTTTGTAGGCTACTTCACACCAGTGTATGCTTACTGCCTTACACAGCGAAATAATATCAATTAGGCCTATGTTATCGATATTTTCGACAGATTACGAGTTCTCATGCGTCTCGCTTTATGGAAGACAAATTAGTTAGCAAAATTATTTATCCTATGTAAGATGAAGTAAAGTCGCCGTCATTGTGTCAAATGTTTAAATATTTCTTTTATCAGGTTTTCGACAGATGCCAAGTTAAAGCAAAGTAATTCATGTTTTTAATTAGTTCGCACCGCCATTTCGATTGCCTACGAACTACTAAGAGGAGTAACCTAATAGTAATTGTTTCTTCCTCACGTAAGCTGGGGACATTTGCAGCCATAAGATGTCGCGAAGTCATTAGTAATACAGAGTGAGTCGCTCTTACAGCTTTTTACAATATGCATAGTGGTGAATTTGTGTCGGCCACAGTGGATTCACACCCGCCATTTCTTAGTGTTTTAGATATTTCGTAACAAATTAATGTAATTATTCCTAGGGAACTCCACCATTGCCCGTACTCTATAAATGCTAGTCTCATCCCGGGAGAAAGGAGGAGGGCGACGCTAATTGTTGTTGAAATCTTTATTGTAACAGCAGGAAACAAATAACAGTGAAAAACTCTCACAAACTGAAAAATGTACAGCATAGCAACTGCACAAATGGAGTGAAAAAGCTAGTGCTTATAGACATTGATCCCAACTTTCCTATGTCAGTAACACAATTTCAAAGTTCTATACTTTACATGTGCTACTCTATCAACATGACCAAACGGTGTTTAAACACAGCATAAAACTATGTTATGTATAAGAAAGTCAGAAGAGTGGAAGGGAAGAACGAACAGGAGACAAGGGCAGAAGAAGGGAGGAAAGAACGAGAGACAAGCTAGTGATAGAAATGGAGAGAAGATGAACAGAAAGCACCCAGAGTGTTTGTTGTCTTTAAGCAGCAAGTAACCAACTTTGTTCCTTATTCAGAAGGTGTTGCCCACGTGCTTGAAGATCAAATCTAGTCAATAATTTTCAACTTAAGCATTTCTGCAGAAGTTTTATATGAACAATGCTGTTGAGTTTGAGGGGCACCCTTGGCCCAGTTAACTACATTGGTTAGACCGTAGGCTTCATCTCGTGCGCTTCTGAGGGATAGCAGTTCGCTTCCCGATGCTGGCTTATTTTAAATATTTGTGACGCCAGGGGTCAAAACCCGTCACATGTCGGTTTCTGACCTTTCTATTAAGTCATATTCTACAATTAATCTGCTTCAAAATTCTTTTTACAGAATGAAAATATCTTTTTTCTAACTGAAGTTATGTGCGTTTGATTCTTTCATTGGAATAGAGTGAAAAAATCAAATAAAAAGTTTCGGAATATTCATGTCATTAAAGTCCTCAGCAGCCATTACCTGATTATTCTGCAGTTGTGGTGTGCAATAAAGGGCTCTATTCTGCATCGAATAAAACAAACGGCATCAAAATCGGATAACTCCTTTGCAAGATGTGGCAAATTCGCAGGCAACTGCTGAATTGAAGAATATTCTACATTGTTGACACCTCTCGCCTATTTCAGCTTCTAACTCAGTATCTAGGAAGCGACAAGCGACGGGTTTTGACCCCTGGCGTCACATTTATATACGTAGTTCACGCCACGGACGTTAGCGGAACCCCAGTACTACATTCACGCCCGTCGCGTTATTGGCTAAAGCCTGTCACGTGAACTTGCTCACTTCCCTTCCAATTTGAAATGGCGGACATCTTGAGAGTCGGTCAGGGTAAAGTTATGCGTCGTGAGGGTCGGTTAGGGTCAGGGTTAGGGTTATTGTCGTCATTAGAAAACATGGTGAACAATCTTCCACCGCATTCAGGATTATTCACATGCACAAAATCATGTGTCCAATTTGGTAGCGGGCGTGATTCTAGTCCCAGGTATAGGCTCACGTCGGGCGTGACTGTATCCACGGCCATTTAAATAAAAGTCTAACACAGTCCGTGAACGGGAACTTTAAATAGCGAGGAGCCAATACAAAAGGGGAAAGCTTTGGTGAAGGATCTCACCATATCAACTCATTGAAAAAGCAGGTTTGAGGTTATGTAATGTAATGTAATGTAACAAAACATTTATAAAGCGCCACTTAAGAGTCTCTCAGAAGCGCTCAACACGTGGCCATCAAACAGCTGGCAAAATGCGTCTTTAAGAGTTTAGAGAAAACCATATAGCCGCGTTTAGCACGCAAAGACTGCGGAAGAGCGTTCCAGATCCGTGGCGCCGCAATCGAGAAGTTCCGACGAGCACAGGTGGTGGTTATAAAAAAAACCGTGCATTTAAGATGATGGCCCCAAATGAATAACATTATAGTTTTAATGATAATTATTGACATAATGATGGTTAAGGGGCAATACAGTTTAGCACACGTATACGAAATACGGCTGATTTTGAAGTCAACGCTAAAACAGTATGCTCTTTGCCACCTGCCTGGCTTAGGTCCATATCACTTTATTACATTGTCATATAATATTACAGTTGACAAAATTTCAGAGAATAATTCGCAAAGTTAGACGTTAGGCAGCTCTTAGTTCAACAGCATTAACAAGAGGTCGCCCGGCTAATGATTAATCCCATTAATACCACTTGAAGCATGAACTCAACCTTATCTACGTAGTCTACGAGCACAGTTATAGATTATGAGTCTCTTCTACTGTCTGACTTAAAGTCACGAATAGTGCAATTGATGGTAAGGATATTTGCTGATGAATGTTCGTGATACATGCAATGGAAAATAATCGGAAATAATTGAAATCAACGCATCGTAACCGGAGTTAACCTAAGAAAAATTAACGAAATGTCTCTTTCACGTGGAATGCGGAAAATTATATGTCTTTTTCTAGCGACTTTACAAGGTCAGTTACTTATAAGTACAGCTACGAATTAGGCCAATAATCGGTAGAGTTACTCATTAGGGGGCCGGGGCCAAATGTTACCAAATTTTACTTGATGATACCTGAGACCATAAGTATCCAAACGCGACTATTCCCAACGCTAGCTAACGATCCGGCGATTTTATAGAAAATTTTGAAAATCTGTATAAACTCGATAGAAAGTAATCGCTTTCGCCGTGTTTATACATATTGTCGTGACGTAATACGCAGATCGTTCAAGAGTGCGCACAGGTCCTTTCTTTAGCGCAATCATATGATTTCTTTAGCGCAAGAAGTCCTGAATTTACCATTAAGCTAAAAACAAGATGCAGCTTAGGGTCTCATAATTCGCAGGTTTCTTTAGCGCAAGATTTCCTAGTCAAGTGGTTTGTACTCTTAGCCCTATGAGTTTGCCTTTATTAACTGTTGGAATAGTTCGTTGTTTTCATTATTTAAATGTAACATGACTATGTATAGCCGTCCTTGTAGAAGTTATTTATGGCTAACAGAAGTAGTGGTTCAAAGTCTGCTGAGTGATTAGTGACCAACTTATAAGTGACTGATTGGAAAATAGTAAATAGTAGTGCTACTGTTAATGTGAATGATTAGCTGATTAAATTATTCTTTATATTAAATTATTCCCCTTAATCTTATGTTCAAATTTGCAGATGACACTTACCTCCTTACTGGATCCTCTCAAGCTCATACTATTCCATCTGAACTGCATTTAATCTCTACCTGAGTTTCTGCCAATAACCTTACCTTAAATAGCTCTAAATCTAAAGAAATGATCATTTTCCGCCCTCGACACCAATTTGACCCTCCTACTCCATTACCTAATATTACCCGAGTTAAAACTTTGAAGATACTGGGTGTCATCCTTCAAGATAACCTCAAACTCACAGCCCATATAGACCACCACACAGCCACTTGCTCCTCCTCTTTTTATGCTATCAGAAAACTCAAAACCCATGGTCTTTCTTCCTCATCCATCCATAAATTAATGTAACAAAAGCCACTACCGTTGCTAAACTTCTATATGCCTCCCCATCCTGGTGAGGTCTCACCCTGACTTCCGATAAAGAACGCCTGGAAAAACTCCTAAAAAGAGCCAAACGCCTAGGTTACCTAGAGCAATCCTTTCCAACCGTCTCTGAACTTGCTAATATAGCCGATGCAAAACTCCTATTCTCCATATTGCACAACCCCAAGCATGTACTTCACCAACTCCTACCTCCACTCCGACCCCTCTCCTCTCACCAATTAAGACCTAGAACACACAACCATACTCTCCCACCCAAGGACAACTCTCAATTTATTCCCAGATCATTATATACAAATATTTACTAGTTTATTCTAAGACTTTCTAATGAATTTTAATTATCATTATGACTCATGTTAGCATTTCTGCGTTTTTGTCAGATTGTTTTTCTCAATAAAACGAATATATATATATATTGACGGAGACTGAGTAGATCCATTTTTCTGGATTTATCAATCAATCACTGAATACAATTGATCTACAAAGTTACTGACTGGTAGAAGTTTGTTTGCTAAAGTGCTTTATAAAAGTGCTCCAGGAGTAAACTGTGCTTGCAGTTTTCATAACAATATTGTGGCAGTTGAAGTATTACTAGCTACAGGATCTGTAGTACAGATCCTGTACTAATAATCACATAAGAGCAAGTTGTACAATATAGTCAAATAAGCAGAATCAAATTGGGTTTGTTATAACATGCTAAAGTGAGATTTATATTCTTCAGTGCCAGACATTTCAGTGGTCTAAAGACTGGTTTCAGTTTTGCAATTTTTCCTGTTTTCATATGATTTTGAGAAGTTGAAGAGAAAAATATGAGAAACCATATGTAAAATTTTACATGCTCACATTTCAATATAAATCTTAATCTGCTTAATGGAATCACTGAAGCTGGATTAATGAAAACAATTCCTGTTTATATAGAAGTATCTGATTTCGAACAATGTAATTGTGTTTGTTCGTACATTTATATATCCATGCATAATACTATATTTGAAGTTGCTATGTGTGTATATATATTCAGTATACAATAATTATAATATTTGTAAAGAATGAATGTGAACTGGTTGTTGAAAAAGCAAAAGCTACAACTATAACACTTGGTCCAAAAACATTTGCTGAAAACAATTTTGCAGCAGATGGTTAATGTAGGCCTATTACCTTTATATTGTGAGTGTAGATATGCGACTATCATATACTAAGTGTAAAATGTTTTCGACATCTTTAACTTACATGTACATTGCTTAAGATCCTGTTGTCAACGTGTTAACATATTGTAATTTTGTTGATATTCTATATTATGTCAAAGTTGTGACAATAAATAAATGATAAACTTATTTGTTAAAGTTTGTTGCTTTGCACAAGTGGAGAGGTCCAGTGCATCACTGCAGGAAGGCTTATGAGAAGAGGTCGAGCAGAGTAGCCTTGAGGATGTCCACATCAATAAAAGATAAAATGTAGTTTTGATGTTGTAAAAGCAGCCCTGTATATTACATAAGGACAAAGGTTAATGAGAAAATTGACAAAGTTCCTGTACTATCCTATACTAGTGTAGATCTGCAGGTACTTGTGTTAGTTATGTTTTAGGCAACTTCTTGTTACTATTGGTAACAAACAGAAGTAATAATGATGTCATTACTAATGAATATTCATTAGTAGCAACATTGCCAATTATGCATTTAGGCCTATATGTTCAGCTGACAACGCCTAGCTAAGCTAAATAAGGCTTGGAGGCCCTTTGTTAACAAATAAAACTAGAAAATTGTGCCTTTTCACTATTTATAACATTATTTAATTCACTTGAAGTGACACATTTAAATTATTCTCAAGGGAATGCATTTACTGATAACATTTAACATTTGGTTGGCCTTGCCTCTATCATAGATTTGATATATATACATATACTTATTGTCACATTTAAATTTTAAATTACTTCAAATTAATAGATACAGTACACATAACAAAATTTATAATACCCAAGTAGGCCTATATTCTGAATTTTTTGAGACATCTGCGAATTATGAGACCCTACGCTGCATCTTGTTTTCAGCTTAATGGTAAAATTCAGGGTTTCTTGCGCTAAAGAAATCATATGATTGCGCTAGAGAAAGGACCTGTGCGCACTCTTGAACGATCTGCGTATTACGTCACGACAATATATATACAGGTATAAACACTAGGGTGGTCCAAAAACACAAAGTGTCTCAGAGTTGCCCTCCACAACCCTCCTTTTGTTCTATGGCTGCCCACTATTACCTCTACCAAATTTGAGAGAGATTGATGAGTATTTAGAGGTCGCTCAAGGTCAGGGTATTTTCACCATATTCAGCATGAAATCGGTAATCTGCACTAAGAACAGAAAACAGAATTTCAGTTGAATTAAAACATATAGTGCAGCAATTAAAATAAAAAAAGGTTCCAAAATGTTCAATTTTGCTATGGAAACACTGGAACTTTTCTTGGGTAACACATTCTATGTCCTCTGTCATCTTCATCAGCGTGGCCTTAGAGCAGAATGCATAGGTGTTCCTGCAGCGTTTCGCGAGCTGAAGAAGGAACTGCTGCTCTTCATTCTTTGTTAACGATTAAAATTCTACTGCTGCATCAAACCAATGGTTCTCCCAGTAGAGTCGTTCATACCTGTCATGACTGATGCTGCCTTTAGGAGGTCCTGGTCGGAGTGATCATCGCATCATTCCTTAGGATCCTATACCAGGAAGCCTTGGGCCTTCTCTTTTCCGTTCAAGTTCAGAATGTCAACGATGACAGAAGTTCTCTCTGTGACGGAAGATGCAAGCCCAAGGGAGCTGAGGGGTTTAGGAGGATGGTCGAGGCACTTCACATAATTGATGGACTGTGGAAGGTGGAGGTTTGTCACCATCAGTGTTTTCACATCCACTACAATTCTATTGTCAAACAAGGACAAGCTGACCAAAATTTCTGAAACGTACCAGATATGCCTACCGAATGTGGTCGATGCAACCTTTGCCACTCTCACATTTAGATATTTACTGAGCTCCTCCAGTAGCAGTAGATCGTTGAGTGGTGTTCTTATAGGCAGAGGAGCTTCATGCCAGAACCGAAAATAGACAAGGCTCACAAACAGTGCCAGCTCCTTTACACTGTGCTTCTCTTTGGCAGTTGGAGATAATAGCTGCTGGAAAAGAAATATTTTAATGCTAAAGATAGCTTTCACCATCAAACGTGCATGATGGAATGCTCCTGGTGCCTGGAAGGAAACTTTTGCTCCCTTTGCACCACCCTGAAAGATCAAACTGAGTTTCAAGAATTCCTCGTAGTCTTCTCTCTGATGTGACCTCCAAGAGCTGCCTTGCAGAATTTCACCATATTTCTTCTCGAAGAGCAGAAGTGTGTGTGCATTAAAGATGTCGTCGGAAGCCACTTCATTTATATACCACGAACTAGACTCCGAAGTCCGAAGACCCCAGTCATCCAGAGTCCTCAGGCAGGCTTCAGCTTGTTCGTTACCAGTTCTGCAGCCAATTTTTGGATCTCCCAGTATATATCTCTTCCCCGTCACCTATGACTAGTAGGCTACTGCAAGTCTGTCACCAGTCTGCTCCTCGTGGTTCTTGTTGCATGATCGTCGGATGGAACTTTTGTTGGGAGATGGGACCCAGACAGTTTTTTCTGTGCCCTTCTCTATCAGCCAAACTTCAGCACTGCTTCTTGCCTTTGCCATTATTGTGTTTATGAGCTATGTCAAAAACTCTACAGTCAACTCTCTTCAATTCCTAATATTCACCAATGTAGCCTACTGATAAATCTGACTAAGTACAAAAGTTTACAGTTCTTAAAAACAATTTTAAAAATTCCAACATTTTGCATTTTACATCAAAGACTATAGTTAATAATGTTAGATTGGTATTTCTAAACTTCAGTTTGAAACAACAGTTCAAAAGTAAGTAACAAAAAAGCGGTTCAAATAATATGTTTTTGAGTAGACAGCAGTCAATAATTTCAACTATGCCATGGTATTATCAAGAGAATGTTTGGCGACCTTGAGCGACCTCTAAACATGCTCCAATCTGCTTCAGATTTGGTCCACATCTTACTTAGGAGAGGTAGAACAGATCTAAACTTGTGGAGCAAAGTTCTGATAAAGATGAAATTTTACCATTGAATCGTGGACCACGCTAATAAACACGGCGAAAGCGATTACTTTCTATCAAGTTTATACAGATTTTCAAAAATTTCTATAAAATCGCCGGATCGTTAGCTAGCGTTGGGAATAGTCGCGTTTGGATACTTATGGTCTCAGGTATCATCAGGTAAAATTTGGTAACATTTGGCCCCGGCCCCCTAATGAGTAACTCTACCCAATAATCTACGAAGAAGCTAATCTAAACATTGCTACTGTTTGTGTATCAGCATGCAAAAGAAATTGAAATGCATGAAGGAGTAACATATTTTAGGCATTCTTAATGCGATTATCAGCACACTGTGAAAATCAGAGCTGTTAGTAAAGATGTTTGGCCTACTTAATATTCGTGTCAGCCAAAAGGCCCTAGGTCAGACGCTGCAAGTATATTATAATAGTACACGTATATGCATAGATATTCGTCGCTGGTATTGAGTCTATGTATTACATACATGCTTGACGACACTAAACAGTGGTAGTCAAATTCAAGTATTTTCTCTATATGTGCTAGCACACAAAATTATTGTTTTAACTTTGCACAAGGAAAGTGAACCTGCAGAAAAAGAAGCACACCAAAGAGAAACTCTTTTCAGCTTTTCCAGTGTAACCATGAACCGTTGGCAGAGTGATGTTCATTACCTCTATACAACAAACGATAATTTTTAGATTACAGATAAAGAACCAAATGAATAGAAACTGTTTTATAACCTTTTCAAAAGGGCTAATGACCTTTAGCCTCTGTCACGTAGGTTGCGTCTGCAAAATAATAATCGTTGTTAACTTTCAAGTCCATCGAATGGTCTCCGATTCCTCACACCAAAATGAGTGCACCATTGACATTAGGATGCGCTGAAATAGGTCGATGTTGTTCATATCCCGTCGAGTGTAAAGCGATTATGCCTACACCGTATCTGTTATTAATTTTTTAGGTGATGCTGTTCGTGGGGGAGCAACTTTTGGTCCGAATGCCGTCGCTGAAAACAACGGTCAGACGATGTTGGACTGTAAGATTATGCAGCCAGTTCTACTGGCTGCATCTTACTGGAATCGTACATCGGATGGACACAGCAACTCTTTAACGATAGCAACTGGTTGCAATGTCACTGAAAACAATTCAGAGTATTACAGAACAGAACAACCAGCAGCCAACGTATGCAGACTGATTATTGCAAATGTGACAATGGAACAGGCTGGAGTCTATTTATGCTTTGATGGTTATTACACGACATATTTAAGCTTGGTCACGGTCATTGGTGAGTGACAAAAGACGTTCTTTCTTCCTAATAAGAACAAGGACTTAACTTTTATTGGCCCACTCAATATTTATTTCGCATTGTATAATGCAGCCTTTATCAATTTGGTTCAGACTACCCATGGCCGTTTCAAGCCGAGTTTTTTTTCTGTGGATCGTGACCCCACGGAAACATTGATTAGGCTATGTTTCTCTTGATTGATGAATTCCGATCCAACGCCTAAACAAATTATCTGGCCATACTTTAGGTTCACTAGTGAGAATAATCACTTCATTATACCCTATAATGGGCCAGGAGATGTTGGACTGATAACACGCTGGCACGAACATCAGATTGGGTTGGATACTCGCGAGCCGCTTACAGCTTACTCAGCTTTCAACTCCCTAGGGGCAACTGTTAAATGAGCAATAGGGTAGATAGGCGACTTGCAGGCTGCCATACAGTTAAATCCCACTCCTGTTAAACTTGTTGTCGTCATTCTGTTAGTACTAAATCATGTAATCTTACTACATAGTTGTCAGTTTCAACCAATCAACGAAAATTACTAGTATTATCATTGTTTTTATTGTTGATGTTGTTGTTGTTGTTGTTGTTATTATTATTATTATTATTATTATTATTATTATTATTATTCTTATTATTATTATTTTTTTTTTTAAATTTTTACCCGAGGTAGTACTGATCCTCAGGCTATCAAAACTAATATCCGGAGAAAGAGAGATGGTTTTCTGGAACGGTTTAACCCTCGGCAAGATCCGGTTCCGGCTGCATAAAAGAGCCACGAAAGGCGATCGCGTTAAAGCGCTGTATAGCTACTGACAGGCGCTGGAAAAGGTAGCTGGTTTCCTTTACATCTCCGGTGTTTAGGGTTATGCGATTCCCCAGCTCTCTTATGAAGTCCATGCCCGTGGTGTTTATAGGGCCCATGGTTTCGAACGCAATTGGCACGAGAAGGTGGGTAGAGATCAGCTGACTGTATTTTTCGTTTTTCCTATTGGCCGCCTGCTCCGCCGCCGCACCCACCATGGCGGCCGTTGAGTGTAGATATGAGGGTGCTACGGTGTCCGTCACTGTGACGTCCCATACAAGGCTGCGTCCGCCTCGCCAGGGAATAAGCGTCAGACCATCCGGGCGCTTTCCATCCGTTCTTGACATTCCCGGAGGTTCCTTGATATTAGGGACGCCAGCACGCGAGAGGCCGCGGCTGATGAGGTCGTTCAAGATTGCGTGTCTGGCGAGCCTGCCCGGTCCAAGCCCGTGCGATCCATCCACCGCCACCATCGCCCCGCATGGACAGATGTGCGGTTCGCAGGTCGTCGCTCCCAAGCGCAGGCACACCGCGATTCTTATTGCTTCATCGTCCATCCGCAATCCGCAGGACGACAGCGGCAGCGCGAGCAGCCAGTCACCTGCGTGGGCCGAAGCCACCGCCCCGAGGCGGGCCTTATGATATGCGTCTTATTTATTATTATTATTATTATTATTATTATTATTATTATTATTATTATTATTATTATTATTATTATTATTATTATTATTATTATTATTATTATTATTATTATTATTATTCATCGTTTCTGTTAGACTTTGGTCTGTAACCATTCGGGGTTTTCCAATGAGGTCCAACTTGATTATTTTCAATAAACCAATAGGCCTATTCATTGATTGATTGATTGAAGTAGGCAGCATTTAGACCTATTACTTAAAGTCAAACGTTTTCAGTTTATAAAATTGACAGTCGATGTAGTTAATAGCTGCTATCAATCAGGAACTGTATATTATTTCTTAATGGATTATAAAATGGATTAAAGATTGTTGGATATTTTCTGTTTTAATTACAAGATCCTGTCGCAAGTGTCGTTGTACACAACCAGTCGGCGGAAGTAGTAGATGCTGACCAGTTAAACATCTCCTGCAGCATTAATTACACTGGAGCACAATGGCCAGCGCCTTCCTTACGTCCTCTGCCTTCTTGGATAACATCACCCGGACAGATATTCATCAGTACCATAGATCATCCGTCGACAAACGTTGTCACTCTGATAGGAACAGTGACGGTACAGAAACCTACCGTTCCAATATTTCAGTGTAACACAATTTTTGAAGTTGTAGGAAATCTCAATTACTACAATCGAACTCCTCCAGCGGATAACTTTACAGTTGGCGGCACAACAGAACTAGACGTGCAATGTGAGTATTGTTCTCTGTATTACTTACGTTTTTGCACATAGCAATAGATTGTGCTGAATGTTATGCGTGTTTCATATAGCGGGAAATTACGTCCATGTGTGTTTAAGTATCATATTCACTTGAAATTCACTGGTAGCCTATTATTACAGTGACTGTCTTGGTGCTGGAAGTACCGTCATTCACAAATTCTAACTTAAATTGTCAAGAACATTATTTAGTTCCAGTAAAATTACACAGCACGACTTTGATGAAAACAGCAGATCAGTATCGCATTGTATTGTATTTACGGATTTCTAAAGCGCCTCTCCAAGTACAACCTAATCAGAGCGAAGAAAAAACGAGAAAGTCTTAAGATCACGGGCAGAGGCAGCAATGCTCCAGTTAAAATCATGGAACGAGTCATAGCAATCTAGGACTATTATATATCGCAGCGACACCGATTCATTTCAAGAGCAAGTAATGTAGGCCTATTACCCTGCAGTCACCTTCAGACCTACATTGAAGTCTTAAAAGAAATGGAAGACAACTGTAGATGAATATCATACTTGCAATCAGAAATATTAATTTAGGATAACCTCCAAATGAACCTTTGACAGACAAGCGGGAGATTTATCAGTTGCCTAATCCGTCCTAAATTAGGGCCTACAAATAGGCCATTAATAGTAGTCGGTGCTTATATTAACACAAGAATTACACACACCAGTAAAACAACAGTGAATGCGGCGGAATAGGAAACAGTTGAATCCAAAGTCAAGATTCGAGAACAGAAGTAGGCCTGAATAAGGTGAATTCAGGAAAGTCTGTGGCTATGGTGAAGTGATCCTTTTGTAGGCTCTAGCCTTTGAATGCAGTGCATTCTAGACGGATGCCATCTCCTATACAGACTTTTTGTTTTGTCGTGAGGGCTCTACGTAGACATAATAATATTCGTTCTTACTTATATCAGCATGAAGGACTTTTTTTAAATATGCATTATAGGCCTAGCATTGAAATTATATCCAGTCAAATTCACCGAATACAAAAACTGTATTTTACATTTTAGACGGTCCTGACATTACAAGCTTTACATCTTCGGTTTCGCCAACGGATAACTGTGTCTATAAACAGGAAAATCTAACATGTATAGCAGATGCCAATCCATCAGCGCAATACGAATGGATCATTCTTGATCATGAGAATGACACTAAGCTTACTACATCTAGCGGTGCTGTTAAATCTATTACATCTGGCGGACGATACCAATGCACCGCTTACAACTACATTAGGAGCAACAGACTAGAAGACCAGGAAATTGTCACCGAAACTGACTGCTGTACGTATGCACCTAATAGTAGGCCCTATTATTTTTTTGTTTTCAGTTACTTTGCTCTACTGAATAATATTCAAGCACATGTAAATAAAAATCATTGTAACTTATCATTTTGGGAAATGTTAGTGAACCCACGGCTTGAATATCACTGGTAATAATTGAGAAGTTGACTTGGAGCTTGCTTTTTGGATACAAAGAGCAATTTCAGAGACATTTTGGTCGACAATACTTCATTTGCAATCGAATAAAATTTTGCCTTAAGTGATTAATCGTGGATTTCTCTAAGGGATTGAATTCTGAAGTTCATATACATTTATAGGCTACAGTGATCTCCAAACTTCTCCTCTTTAAAATGGTGTATTATACTCAAAACGTCAAATATCCGACTTACGACTGGATTTGTGCATTGATCACATGGCCACAGGTGATCTCCAAATTTCTCACCACAAAACAATCTCTATCTGCTCATTCTTCCGCGTTGCATTCCTCTTCTCTTTTCGTTATCGACGTCTTTATAATTATTGTAGCGGCCATCTAGTCTCACCTGGATCAACTCTTTTAAACACACACTAAGCTTGTAATATTCGACAGGTGGTCATTCTTCATCTGCCAGTGTCCAAGGACTTCCATCCTCTTGCACTGTCATCAAAAAGTCAAAGTTTTACCCTGATAACTCTCTTGTTCAGACTTCCTTGTTTCACCATCTTTTCAACAAGCAAGTCGCGATAACAAAATTCATCACGACATTACGTTGAATCGAGTTATTGTAGATTTGAACTCAGGATACGCCAACAATAATAAAAATATTCATAAATTAATTCAAACAGACAAGTACGCAGTAAGATTACATGACATACTAGTAACAGATGATAAAAAAATTAACAGGAGTCGAATTTAACTGTATGGCAGCCTGCAAGGCTTCCATCTATCACAGTGCTCATTTTACCATCGCCCCAGGGAGTTGTAAGTAAAAGTAAAATAAGCAAGTTTAATTATCCATTATTGCACCAATTGCTAACCGCAGTTTTCTTTACAATCTGCAATGGCATGATCTCAAATGTTACATTTTAATTTCTAGTGTTTTTCAAACTGTGCAGTGTACAACAATGTTTTGGTAAAGAGTAAAGCATCCTAATAATAAATGTTTTAATTTTAATTTAAAACCTTTTATATATGGCTGAGTACACCCTATGTATCGAGCCCACGTCCTTATGACCTTCATGCCAGCGTGTCGCCATACAACCATCTCCCCGCCAGCTGGTGTCATTGACCTTGAAAAACTTATCTATTTATATAATTTTGCCCAGGGTAGATCTCATCAGATTTCAATTAATTCGATCTCCAGTTTTACCGCTCAGACTTGATCCAAGAACAAACCCTTGACTGCCTTTTAATCGGCAGAATTAACCGCCTTGGCTCAGATCTGATATCCATTTGTATTATAGAATGCAGATCTTATTTGAAGTAAAAGCTCTGCTACTTCGCATACTGCTGCGTAGCATACAAATTGCAATATAGGCTACAACATTGTTAAAAACATTTCAGCATGCGAACAACAAAAGGATAGTGACGATGATGACGAAGCTGACAAAGAAGATGATGATAACGGTGATGATATTGATGACATGAAGCTAATAGTGATTAATTTTGTCTGCAGCTAGTTTACATTCTTACCTGATTTCTTTCTAATACTAAAAATTGTAGATACAGTATCATCAAATAATATGACGATAAGTGGACCCAGCTGCTCAGGCGGAACTTGCAACTGCTTTGGAAGCCCTACAGTCACTCTGACTTGTGTGGTTTATAGCTTCCCTGAGCCCACTTATGCATGGCTGTTCGGCAACTATTATCTTGGAAGCAACCAGACCATTGATGCGATGTACGATGGAACCTATAGCTGCACAGCATCCAACAAATACGGCGGAATTAGAAACAACGCAACGATTTCTGTCGATGTGTCCAGCTGCAGTAAGTACATCTACAACTTATCTACGTCAACCTTTGCCATCGTTTTGCTACAACTACATACTAAGGAGCATTTTCATTTTAGATATTCACATTCCGCTGCATAATTCATTCAAAGTCCCAGCTTATGTTTAATTAATTTACTTTGTTTAATGATTCTACCTCAAGGCAGGAAAAGATACTTTGTTGTTCTTACACATTGATCCAACTTAACCTTAAGTCTTCTGTGGAAAGTTTGCTTTAGGATTACTTGTTGAACAAGATTTTCAAATGTGTGCATACATTATTTATATAGAAATAATCAAATATCATACATCTTTACTTAAGCAATGCTATTTTTTAAATAATTTATTTCTGTAACCATCAGAAAACCTTAATTTGTGTTCATAACAATAGTGTCCATTATAGCAAACCTCAAAGCAACCTTTAAGGTAACGTGAAGTATTATTGAACTAGTTAATATAAATTTTAACTAAGTTCTTAGTTAAGATCTGATTATATCGGATCTCATGTTATTTGAGCGTTTAATACAGTTTCTCTCGGACATGCCTATCGAACAATTAAATTCGAATGACTTCTAGTTGTCATTTACGGCTTTCCTGAGAAAATTCGAGTGAAGGAGATTTCGACAGAATCTGATGGCAAGAAAGGTAGGCTACTTTTATTTCAATATCATTTGAGAACAGATATTTCTAAAACTTGCTGCCATTGTTACTATAACACTGCTAATTTTCAATGATAATTTTATTTAGTCTGTACCGCGGACTTTAAGTTTTCCATTTATTTTGTGTTCCATTACTGGAACATAGGGAACACAAGGTGATGCTCAGATTCTTGTTTCTGCACGTCCCTCCAAGCCTCTTATTTGGGTGCACAGTGTAGGCCTATTTTAGCTAGGTTAACGATATGCATTCAAATTATTGTTTTTTATATTTTGCGTGATGCTGAAAGTAGACGACAGCGACCGAAGACCCTGGTCAGTTGGAAGAACAGAGTAATGTTGACGGTGTGGACATATTCATCGACCCTCCATCAAATGCAGACCAAATCGAAGAAGACTATGCCACTGATTGAACCGTTAACAATCTGAGCGACCAGTGACATCGAGGGATTTGGGTCTTGGTGCCTGCAGTGTGATTCTGGATTTGAATGCCGTAATCGATTCAAGCTCTGCGGCTCAGGATGGAGCATTATCCAGTGACTTTCTCTATTCGCTTTTTGAACAAAGAGCATGTCTAGACAACTAGTCTACTAAATGTAGGCCTCAACGTTTCTAGCCACTTGAACGTTTGTGCTGGTTACTTGACTTGAAATACATTGTGATCATTGGGTTCTTTGTGCCTATTGTTCTGATATGGCATTTCTGAAGCCATAAAATTAATTTGAAAATTAAGCTTGAAAAGCAGAAGAAACGGTTGATACAATTCAGCAGCTCCGTTTTTCAAAAGTTGTAGACTGTTACTGATTAAACTTTTCAAACCTGAGTTTCATATTAATTTTCTGATCGCAAAAGGTGAATATGCTATCTTATAATGGCGTAACCTGTCTGTCACAAAATGACCTTTTTTTCGCGAGGCCTTACTTGGAGACCAGCGTACCTGAGTTATACGGTGGGTATGAAAGAATGCTCGGTAATGCAACGGGTACGAGAGCAGAGGTCGATCTTGAGTCATTCGCTGAACATGAGAGCGAGCTGATAGACGAACATGGGAGAAGACTAAAGGGAGAAGGCGCGTCTGAAGAGAAGGATGTTGGAGAAGCAGAGGAGTAGCTCTTTCCTGAACATTGACTTCATCTTCGTAAGTATATTCCACAGACTCTTGTGTAATAATACGCTGTTTCTGGTTATGTAGTACATTAGGCTATGTAGCCTACATGTTTTTTAAGTTTACATAAAGTAGACTTTTTATAGGTTACTCGAAGTTGGTATTTCTTTTCAGTGTGTAAGTTGCACTGCGAAATTTAAAAAATCTTAATGGTCTCGTGCGTGGAAATGATAAGACCACGTGACGACGTTTTATGCAGGCGTGAGATTTGGGCAGTTCTAGGTAGTTTGGCTGCCTGAGTTTGTGGTATTCTTAAGAGGTTAATAATCGCAATTTCAAGATTACCGTAATATATATTATATATATATAATATATAAGCTTATATCTACTAAATGCATTATCTTCAACCTATACATCATTCGTTACCTCAGCTTTTATTACCACTAATTAAATGTAATTCTTCCAAATCTCTTAATTACTAGCTGTCAGAGCTCAGACAATAATTTCTGTTACACGATTTCTGCCTGACATTTGCAAAAGGTTGCTACCGTGGATAAACGAAATTGATTGATTGATTGATTTATCTCATTCAACATTTTATGAATGTTTCGATGGCTTTTGATGTCTGTTATCTTATGTCTCGCCTGCAGCTATTGACTTGTCAAGTCTAAGTGGTTTCAGGTTACATTCTGAAGAGTGTCAAACTTCATTTGGAAACAGCTAATAATATTGATACGCAATATTCTAGCCAAACAAGGTTGTCTAAGCTCATTTATCAAAAGATAATAAATTTTAATATACATTAATATACGTGTACTGCAAGATAGAATTTTGCGTCACATAAGTCTTATCTTTGAAATAGTGGGTAAACATGGCTGTCATCATTGTTAGCATTGTAAAGTAAACGGTCTCAATGGTCTAAGGTAAATGGGCTTCCTGTAATAATTGTCTTGCTCGAAATGAGGGACTGATGAGCACTTGCCAACTTGTACTCTCTATCGATAAAATAATCTTGACCTCTCCGAATCTAGATGCGGATAAAGGCGTTTGAGGTGAGGTTGAAGAATAACTATCAGTAGAAAGCCTGGAAAGTTATTCGCAACTAAAATGCGTTGAAAAAGTTATCAAGGTATATACGTAGTTTATCTAACCTACGGAACTTCAGATTACAATTCTCCAACAAATCATTATTTACTATGATTAACTTGAAGTGATCACTATTTGATTGTAACTTGATTAGGCTATAAACTTATTTATCGTGGAAAGCAAAACTTTCACTAGGAATATGCACGACAGGGAATATGCCGCGAAAAGTTTTGAAAAGTTTAGTAACAAGTTTCAATGAAGCAAGATTTCCTTACTCGTCTCTATATTTAAAACTTCTGGGAACCTCACACCCTTAGCTCACTCTCACATAAAACTGTCTACGGTGTTGTTTAGAATGCAGAGTGTCAGATAATTGAACAGAACCTCGATCTTTTGGGTGAAGCCTCTTTAGATGCCGTGGTCGAAGACCTCAGACGCCCTGATGAAATCCGTTTGCAACCGACGATCTAAAGAAAGCGATAGAAGAAAAGAATGGAATGAGAATGCAGGAAAGCCAATCTGTTTAAGGTTTGTTTAACAGCAAAAAATTAATTCAACAGCATTAAACAATTAATCATTGAGTAAACCAAAATCCCATAACATGGCATATTTCCCAAGTTGTATCTCAACTAGGGTTTGACATTTGGCATTTTTTCAATTTCTATTCCGAATTGTTAGCCTGTTTTTCGCCGATTTAAGTTCCGATCCGATTAATCGGCAATATTAATTTTTATTTGGTTCTAGGCACTGTTTGTTACTCAAAAGCCCGACTGTGCGCCATATTGATGATGCGTCGACTCACATTTTTATTATTTTACACGGACTTTCAAATTTGTTGAAGATTAAATATTACCGCAGGAGGTCGCCAAAACAGGTTACTATTTTTGTATTAATGAAAAAATGAATTGTTTTTGGTCAAAAATATTACATCTTTTGGTAATCGGATCGGTAATGCTGTAATGCGCAGATTCGTTTTAATCGGTCTAGGGCGGAAATCGGTTCAGATTCAATAATCGGTCATACCACAATCTCAACAAACCTTACCATAATCCAGAATAAAAATCCTTAAAGTTAGATTCTAAAAGTTGCAACTTCCTAATTGTTAGTAATGTGAATGGAAGTGAATTCCACAAACGAGGACCAACAGCTTGAAGACTCTTTAATCTACATACAGTGCCGGCATAGGGAATTGCATATTTCTGTGCCCTTCTAGTATTATAGGAGTGAATTTGAGATGTGTGTTGAAAGTAATTTCGAAGCCTTTAGGGAGCATATTATTTCTAGATTTGAACACTGTAATAGTAAGTATTGCAAGTTTTGCTGTATTATTTATCTTAAGTATTTTTAATGAAGAAAATATTAGATTATTTTGTATGTGCAATAAAATGTGAGTGGGAGATAATGCGAATTGCACTTTTGGAAGTTTAAGTATCCGGTCCAAGGTAAAAGTTGTATTGATGAACAATAGGCTATATAATGAACGGTTAGAGCAGAGAGTGATAGAGTTGCTTCAAGATAGGAGAACTTCGCATTATAACGGATCTTTAGAAAAAATACCTACTACCTTAGACATCGTATTGATAATAATATCTATGTGTTTTACCCATTTCAGGTCAGCTGTTATTACAACACCAAACATTTCCCCTGTATCTGCAAATATCTCGCCATAGCAATGGATGATCTCTTCGGTACCTCACTCACCGATAACATAACAATTCTAATCATCTGGCGTTGCTATCTTTTCAGAGCAAAACAAGGTTGTCGTATTTTTTCCTAACTTCCGTTTGCTTATGCCGTTATGCGCAATCAAGTCATAAAAATCTTATGTTTTGTAGAATTTAAATAGGCATTTTTGCTTGTCGTAAACAACATTTCTTAATTAAGACATAATAGCTCCAAGACGTGCATTATTTCCTGTAAGCAATAAATGAAAACCTAGATAAATTATCTCTTTATCTCTAAGATAAACCTGCAGTAACTGCTGTCTGATTAACGATTTTTCAATAAGATGATTTGTGTTTCATCGACTATTATGAATTCAGATCCTTTTAAACAGCCAGAGAACGCTCTACCACCTGAAATGATGGATCATTCGAATGGAACCTCAGTGCCATCACCCAACGAAGAACTCAGACGAAAGCCAACGGCATCACACAACCTACGAAAAACTTGCAACAAGTTATATAACGCATGATGGATAAACAATCCTGAAAACGTAATTTTATTAGGTAGCATGACACAAAACAGTGGTCATGCGGACTAAACAAAACGAGCCTATATAATGCCCGAATTTTATGTTATTTATTGTATTAGCGTTTTCATGCAGGAATCCGCTCTATAGGCCATCATGACCTTCTAATTCCTCCGTCTCGGATTGCCACAGCACAGCATCGTGCCTATGCTTCTGTTGGTCCTTTGCTGTGGAATGACCTTCTGGCTAAAACTCGTGCTCTGATGTTATCTAGGGGCACTACTGTTTCTGTCTTTTCTCTTAAGACTTTTCTTTTTTCGAGGAGCCCTTCGCACTGGAAGCGCCTCTGATTAGGTTGTAGGGGCTTTATAAATCCGTGAATATAATGGAATAGAATATAATTAATACGGTCTATGCATGACCTCTCAAAAATATCGCTTTTATCCATTTGATGGTAGAATCTCTTAGATTGATTTACATTCAGATACAGAATAAAATAATAATAATCAATCTAATAAATCGAGAGATCATCATTGTGCCTTTCACTAACTTCTGTTGGTTGAAAAAGTGTTAAGCTTTGTGTGCAAATTGGAGTACAATTGTATTGCTCCTTTCATATAGTATACGAAAGGAGCAATCGTTGCTGATCAAAATAGAAATGAGGCGATGCAATTTAAAATCTTATCATTTCCTTTAACAGGAAGTGACCTTGTTCTTCAATATGCCTTTGTTTGAGAAAGAGGAAGTCAAACGGGGATAACCCGACTGTCAAAAGCGTAGTAGTTGAGAGCCCTACTACAAGATCTGACTGTGAACTGTTTTCTAATCAATGTCTCTGTGCAAGCTGCATAATCTCGACTAATCCCTTATCGTGAGTTCGATGTTGACTAATGTATAACTATAGTGTGGTCATGATTTAATCAGTATGATGACATAGACAAAATAATGGTGTTTGCCTTCTCTGAATATTAGTACCGTACTTTCACTGCACTTTTAAAGAGCGAGCGACCGATGAGTAGAGATCAGTCATTAGCTCAGCCCTTATCAAGAGGGAGAGGTCATTCGAAATGGACGGATTCGCCAGAGCAAACGCCCGCTGTTGGTCCAGAGCAGTTCTAGTCCTGTGAACAAAGAGATTAAGCTGATCTGCTGAGCGCACAGAGCAAGATGAGGATGCAGATAACGACTTTCGCATGCAGTCTGAGATGTAGTTGGGGCATTGCCCAGCTGCGATTTCGCGACCAGACAAAGCATCTTATACTGGATGCGCGCAGCAATATGGAGCCAGTGCAAGACCCCAAGCACGTTGAGATACTAGCAAGGCGAGGGAGTCGGGTTATAGGCCTAGCTGATGCATATGAAACCCATTAAAGAGGAGAGACGCTGCCTAGAGAGGCCCATGAGAAGCGAGTTGCAGTTGTCCATGCGGGGGCAGACAAATGCATGGACTATGGTGGTAAAGACAGAAGGAGATACTGATTGTCAGATGGCCTTTGGACATCTCAGCTGAAAGAAACAGGAGTGGGTCAGTTTCGATATGTGCTCCGAGAAACGTGAGAGAGGACTCACGTGTGACACTCAAGCCACGAACACTAGAAGAGTATGTGTATGCAGAGGATTTCTCAGTCAGTAATAGAAAATAAAGCTTAGCAAGATGTCCCAAACTAGATCAATTGTGGTTTCGCAATGCTTAGGCAGAGACGGTTTGTCGACATCCTATTGTGTAGAGCGCACACAAGACAGTCAATGGAGTGGGAATGAGTATGAATGGCAAGATGGAAGTTTGAGCTTAAAGACGTTTAAGTTGCCTAGATAGAAACTTCACAGGGTCATCTGTTAATTATGTTTAAAAAAAATAGTAAGGGTTTTAAAAAGTTTAACAATTCTTGACAAGGGGGGGGTTCAATAAAACAATGCAGCAAATGAACAATGCAACAAATGTAATGTTATTTTTTGCAAAGAATCAACAAATGAAAATCATTCGTAGAAATTTGATTAATTCTTTACCCGTTGCGTCTTTCAACCAACCTACACAGAACCATCAGCATGTTAGCTTGAAGTTAAATAATAATAATATGCAAATTTTTTCGAGATTTTAAAATTAATTCGGCATTGCAGTTAGAGTAATAGAGTCTTTTACACTACTGTAACACTGCACCCTACACATTATGTAAAATTATAGGACAGTAAGTCTACGCGGACTGGTTATCTATCACTCCATAACTAAGCCAGAAGGGAAGTATGTTAGTGAGCACGTAGGTATGCATGTATGCAAGTATGAAATTATCTGGGGTTTGTAAATCGCATCGATGGACCTCTCAACACATTGAACATTACTTCTGAAGAGAAGCTTACGTTTATAAAGAATTAAACAGCTAAACAATCTACATTGACAACTATAACAGATTGACTGTTAAGATAGACGTTCTACTAGCCCCACCTGACGAACAATGGATAAATAAATATATCGTATCTTCACTGTTCGTATGGAGGGCGCGGAACGAGAACTGTCCACCTTGTCGTAAGCAAAGGTTAAAAAAGAAGTCGCTAACAATGCCTATTCTCATCACATTGATAAATTTAAAATTGTTAGCCTAAAACCCATAGGTTGCAAAATATCAAGATGCTGTCCATAGAAGAAGATAGTTGCATAATCTGCAAACAATCTTATATTCACGCATGGAGCAGAGTTTGGCATATCATATACACCCAGAAGAAACAACAGTCAGATAAATAGCCCACAATTGCCATTAAAATACATGCGTTAAATTAACCATAATGTTATTTTGTCAAGAATAATACTTTAAATACTAAATTACTAAATTACTGCACACACTGGAACATGTACTATAGATGCTAGTTAAGAAGTAGTTACAAGGAATGTGCCATCAACTCAATTCATTTGCTCTAAAATAGGCCTCTTGTCAGCGGGTGCCCTTGGTTTTCAATCACCAATAAAATTGTTACGAATAAGGCTGCCATGTAGCCTATATCATGCTTACAAAATGTAAAAATATGACATTCTATGCTGTGTTATTGCTTGTTTCTTCTTGTTTTGGATCAATAAAATTGAATTGAAATGAATTGAAATTATTATTTATAATCAGATATATCTATACAATAATTCCAATTCCATCTGAAGGAGGCATTATTCGAATTTGGTAAACTAGTTAAGGTTTTCGCTCCTGCCTGCCATAAGCAAACGTGTAATTCCATAGCGGGTATTTCGCACTTTAATACTTTTGTCCGATTATAGTCAAACAAATAACCAAAGCTTTCGATAATTAGTCCACATAAATCGATCTATTTCTGCAAGAGGCAGGCTCGTATTTGACCTTTACAGTCTAACGCACAAGACACACCTGCAAGCTTGTTCCATAATTATGTTAACCATCGTACAGTGGCGACCTCCTGCGAATGTGACTAAACGAACTCACCAACGATACTCGAATTTAACATCTCAGACCTAGATCAGGTATTAAAAAGCGACATTAATCGCTAATTGTAAAAGATTAATGCTGGTGTAGATGACCAATAGAAAAGTTCAAGGCGTAGCTGAGCACGTAAGTTAGTTTACTATTTCATGTATGAAATATCTGCCAGTGCTATGTTTACGGTCAATAAGTTAAACGGTCTTCAAAGCTGACCCAATTCGGTATTCGCTTAAACTACTTCAACTGTCATTCCAACACGAAAATGCAAAGACCAGCCAGACCCAACTCTTTGATTCCACTGCACACATAATTAGGCCTATATAAGCCTAGGCCTACATGAATTTATGCATACATAAGCTTACATCCAAATATGCCCACATACACTTCTGCTTCAATGCCAGTATACAGACATATTTAGTACAAACATAAATTAACCTATTTAATTTCGAACAAATTATGCATGTTCAAATTTGTGAACTAATGTACGGTTATGAAAACAATCTGCACCCTTTTCCCTCCTGTCTTAATTCCCAAACTCGAAGTAACCGTTCATACGTGTGCCACTTTGTTAGAACAAACACCGGTAAATTCTCTATTGGATTTGAGGGACCACTATTATGGAATAAGTTACCATGTGCTATTACAAATTCCACAGGCTTCCCTTACTTTAAGAATTCAATTCTTGCTTACAATCTAACAAACTTACAAACGGTTTATCGTCCATAATGTTTTAAATTATTTCATTTCTTTTTTTACATATTCTCAAGAACACGAGTAGGCTAACTAGCAACTTGTTTATATAGGCTAACTGGCCCCCTATCGAGCGGGACCCCGTCCCTTCTAGGTGTGCCTATTGTTCCTGACTTAACTATAATTTCGTTGTTAACTCGAAGTGTTACCTTTTTCATTAATTTGTTTGTATATGCAGTTATCTTTGTCATTGTCAACACTGTAATTTGTATCGATGAACTGGATCAGTAAATGTTTGTTTGGTTGAAACATACTTGTATGTGTAAATGTATACAAACATACCTACGTACGTAGGCTACTTATTCTGCAACTTAACATTAAGAGTAAGGAAATTAGATACAGCGTGGCAAAGATCACACATTCGCGTTAATATTTATGAATGGCAAACAACGAATGTCTACTTTAAACATCGTTAACTGGATTGAAGTATATTGGCAAATATTCAAGTACGGCAGTCTTTTATTCAACAGTAGGATCGTAACAATATTCTTGCAAACAACAGGGAGCAAGATTTAACAAGGAACGAGTGACCTCGCTAAGACTAAAGGTTGTTGTCAAAATGTTTAACTCTCAGGTGCACACGTTTCCTCACTATAAATATCAATCTCCATTGTATTGCAAACAGCCTTCTTGAGCATTATATTACTTCCTTTTTCTAAATATTGGTTTAATGAAGCTCATGGTTAAACCGTGTTTTACGTTTGCTAAATTAGGAATATTTGATATGGTCAAATTAAAATGGAAGCTGTATTGATGAAAACATTGTTTCCGTAAATGGAAGTGGGAATGATGAAACCATGTCTGTGTTTAAATGGATATTGATGGAAATAATTTTATTCGTAAATAGAAGCTGATTGATGAAACGAAGTTTTTGATGCAATAGAAGCGGGACAGATGAAAATAATTGCTTCCGTAAGTAGAAGCTGGACCCATGAGAATAGTTCTTCCAAAATAAAATACATTGATGAAAGATAGTTTTTTTTTATTAAATAGAAGTTTGGTAATTTTTTCATTGACCATGGACATAGTAGGCCTAGACTGCTTGCTTACCAACGTGAAGTACGGCATTGATGACATTCAAATACGGTTTACCTAGCTCATTAGTTCTTTCACCTTTTCATTTCACTTTTGAAGACACGACCGCAATTTATAAAGCAAACTATCTTCCTAGTACAGGGCACCATATCAGAAAAAGGAATACAAGTTATGCCACAATGACTGTCATTTCAATTCATAAACAGTAAAAGTTTCGGGAATAAAATAATCCAGTATACGATTCTGAAAAAGCAAACCAATGTTATGTCATTGTAATTAGTAATTAGTGGCAGTGTCTAATGCACAAGGCATCAACCGATGGCACAACAAAGCCATGCAGTAGTCAGGTCAATATCCGGGAGATCAGTCCGTAGACAAAGAGGTTGAATATCATGGCATAATATACGTGGACGAGAAGCAATAAGATTAATGGACATGAAAGTGAAGGCATTACAATGAAAAATTTTAGTTTGTTAAACCGACAGTTCTCCCACTATCTCTCACTTTACTAAATTAGGCCAAGTGTTTAGAAAATAAACTTTATAACTAAAATTAATAGTACTAATTTAAAATGTGCTTGGGAATTATAAAAATCAGTCTCAACTAAGAAAGGCAGTGCAGCTATTATGCATGCGCACATTGAACAACTACGATGAAAATACTTATTTAGCATTTTTAGCATTAGCATGATCAATGTTTGAAGTATAGTCGTGGATGCTGCCTTATTCATGTTTCAGGACACTTGGTTCACATACAATGGAGGTTTAAGCGTCAGTTCTTCGTAGATGGTCGGCTGCTGATGAATTTCATCAGATCGTCTGAGCTCTTCGTATGCGGCTGGTGTTAAAGAATCTGAATGATCTGGTGTCTGAGGCCCTGGAATGTTCTCTGTTCTTTTAAATGAATCTAGCAATGTGCAGAGAAAAACAATAAAATCAGATTTTTTCGCTAAAGTGTGATTGTTATTTGTAGCTCAAATTCAACCGGTGTCTTATTAAGAAGGCGTCAATCGATGGTGCACCAAAACCAAGCCATAATCAGGACAATATCCATAAGACAGTTAATATGCTGCGACACTCACAGAAGTCTGAACAAAGCGACGAGTAAGCAGATCATATTTAAAGTCAGCTAAACTCTTAATGACCTTTCCTTTAATCATAAAGATTTTTGTGACGACCTTCAGAATCTTGTCGTTCAACTTTCTGGTAAATTTATCTAATGGCTTCGATAGGGTCATTAACCGTTTAATTTCACCTTAAATGCGGATAACTATTCGGGCTTAAAGCGACTCATTACCATTCTTTCACATCACCTCAAACGCTCTTACCAAATTTGGGGCGACAAAAGTATATCTTGCCTCACGAGTCAAAAGTGGGACAAATGCATCGTTGTCCCTTTAATTCGGGTACGTACGGTTCTAAGACCTCTATGCGGATGCCTTTTGCTTATGTAATACATAAATGTGTTCTTCATAGGCCTATCCATCCATTTATGCTTGTTTAATTTGTAAATCAGATGTTCAATCTTGTGGTATGTATAATATTTTATCTTAAATTTTATATTTTTTACAAATAATATGCCTCTGTTTACATACTCTGCGCTACTTCACATGACATTGCATCGACTGTAAAAACGAACAACGGACACATACCGTGTTTGGCTTGTAGATTGTGAATTAGGATGATCAGCAAGATTATATTCACAACGAGCGAGATGCCGAAGAGAACACCCATAGCTATGGCCACAGCTATGTCTACGTCATTGTTTGTAGTTGCAACTGACTCACGTAAACAAATCGTATTACATTTGGTAGAAGATAATATTAAGCAAAGTATTTCACCTTTTCGCAGAAGCATACAGTCAGCACACAAATTCACTTGTTACATACAATATATTAGTCAAAATACTAAATTACTGATAGACTATAATGTATTGATAAGTCTGATACTAATTCACCGGTGTGCGGATTGCTCATCAAAGGACGATGCATCTAAGGAATTTTCATCAAGAGGGCTATTGCATTGATAAAAAATAGTTCTTGCTTAAATCGAACCTGGATTGATGAAAAGAGTTCTTGCTTAAATAGAAGTTGGATTGGTGAAAATAATTATTGCTTAACCCTCGGGCTATCAAAGAGGGGGTGGTTGCCACCCCCCTACGTTTTTATGCATACAAATTTTTCATATGGAATATAATTTTTGGAATTTAGGTAGCTGTAGCAGATTCATTGGCGCACATTTTGAGGTAAACATCATGGTGGTAGCCCACGCCATTCAAAAGTTATACCCGATATACCCGAGGCACCAGAGGGGTGGATACCACCCACCCCTAGTTTTTCGACTGTAACTTATTGACTATTCTTCATATAAGAGAAACAAATATACCATTCTTTAGAGGGAATGTAGGGCTTCATTTACATACTTAAATTTTTGGCTTTTGATAACCGGAAGTGATCAAAATAAATAATAATACCCGTAATATGCGTGAAAAATGGCTGAATGGTAGCACTCCCCCCTTAGTTTTTTGTCTGTAGCGTATTCATTTGTCTTCCTGGAAGAGAAGCAAATATACCATTCTTTAGAGGGAATGTAGGGCTTCATTTGCATACTTACATGTTTGTCTTTTGAAAACCGTAAGTGATCAAAATAAATAATAATACGCGTAATCTGTGTGAAAATGGCTGACTGCAGCATTGTACATGTATGCATGCATACATGTACATGTATATATATGTATGGATGCATATTTATACGTATATAAACATGTGCAGGTATGTATTTGTGTATCTTGGATACACAGATCAGTTTCAAAACACACATAATCGTATATTTGTTTATCCAAAAAGTACAAAATGTACGCAATAATATAAAATATCGCTAATTATCGGTTTCTTTGTTAAAATTGATGTAATTTCGAGGTGCATTCACATAATGTACAACTAAATATACCATTCTGTACATAATTGAATGCTGAATCCATTGGTGTATTACAAGAAATGATATGTGAAACCAAACCCGAAATCCAGGGGTGGTGGTGACCACCCCCCTTGGTAGCAACGTCACAAAAAAGCTTGGTAGCCCGAGGGTTAAATAGAAGTTGGAATGATGAAAATAGTTTTTAATGAAAGTAGCAGTTGAATTGATGAAAGTAGTTTCTAATGAAACTATAAGTTGCCTTGATGAAAATAATACTGTACTTACATCAATAGAAGCTGGATTGATGACTGTTATCATGGGCGTTGGTATTAAAATGTCTTATGTATGAAACGGTGAAGCGATATGTTATAGTGCGCACAGAATAAAGAACGATAGCCTATAACGATAAATGTTCTACTGAACGACAGTCCCTTGATGAACATGAGTTTGTGGTTATCTGCCGAGATTGTCAAGATTTTTAAATTCATATGATATCAGCCATATAAAACTCACGCGTGGTAGTAGCAGTTGCAATAGGTGTAGTAGAAATAGCTGTGGTTGCAGCGTTATCTGTTAAGATTACAATATTACATAATTATTATGATCGGTTTTTGCTTTTGTTATTGTTCATGCGTTTCTACCATTGACCATGAATTTTAGATTTTTGTAGTAAGTCTTTTCAGTAGACATACAGTTGTTTTTCCGATAACCAGTGATACACGGTCTGTCCTACTTTCAAACGCCAGGAATGATATATTTAAAATCATCCGAAACGTTTGAAGAGAGTGGTAGGAGAAGCATCTAACTTAACAGGATAGTCGCAAGTATTAGACGTTGCAGTGTGTTGCGAGGAGTCAACATACGCATTCCCTATACATAGCCGAAACATGAAAAGGAAATAATGGCAGGCATTGCCATAAATTATCTATTTGCCTTCGTGCACGCTGCAACCCGGTCTTTCATACAGGAAAAATACTATGAAGAATAAATATAATAGCCAGACTAAGGAAAGAAAGCAATGTGACTTATGGAAGTTAGATGAACCATGCATTATGGATAGCCCAAAGAATTTCATTCAAATAAAACAGCTCAAAAGTTCATCGAAATTCAGTGGACATGTTAACTGCTACAATTAGAGCCAGTTTCAAGAATAAAGGTTAATTGCAACGTAGATAAGCAGTCACCCTAAGTTCATCTTCACAAAAAAGCACAGTTTGACAAATTATTTGCACCAACATTTGCAGGCCTGGTTTCGTTTCCAATGCATATCGGGTTGAAAGCCAATGTGCTAGAATATTGTACTGTATAATTGTATTGTATTTACGGATTTCTAAAGCGCCTCTCACAGTACGACCTAATCAAAAGGCGCTTCCAATGCCCGCGAGAAAAGAAAAGTCTTAAGAGTGCAGGCAGACATAGAATATAGCTTTTATGCAAACCCAACAATCTCACACAATTATATTAGTTTATTAATCTAAGCTGTTATTCTCACGTCGTAATAAATAGGCCTACCGTGCTAGTAAATTGAGACCATAATTATTATAGCACATTTGTTCATCTTTTAACTATTTACTCTCGGGTGTAATCATGTGATATATAGGCCCTATGTTGAAGAAAATTTGTTAAGTTGCATGATAACATCAACGTAGCCATAGTGTTTATAATGTGCAACGCTCAAATAGCCATTATACTCACAGCATTTATTCACGGTTGCCTCGTTAGTTCCATTTGGGAAAATAACATCTCCAGTGTAGTTTGATAATGCTCTATTAAAATATGCAGTGCATCGATACGTGCCGTTCATAGTAACATGACCGTAAACTGGAGAGTCGGTGGATTGTACATTGGGTCCACTCCACATGTACGATGCGTTTGGAAATGTCTTTGCATTACAAATCAAAATTATACCACTGCTATCTTGTGAACAGTCACACAGTGTTCCGCTATCGCATCCTTCTACCTTAACTGAAGTCGTCTCATCGCGAGGAAATACTGCAGAAAAAGGATAAAATTTTGTATACTAATTCTACATTTTATTTACAAGAAGGTCATGAATAAAATCCAATAGAAATCTACCAATATCGTAGGTAATATGAACGCTAGGTGGAGAGCAAGAACTCAGGAGCGATTTACAGAAAAGAACGGAAATTAATAGTTGGTAAAAAGGAACCACCAGTTAGCCGATGAAAATGCATCGTATGTTTTACCTACTAAACGTTTGTCCCAAAAAATCCACAACAAAATAGATGGATGCTCTTAATTGCCAGTTTCCATATCAGATGGTGTCTAATGCACAAGGTAGAGCCAAAAGCACGGGGACCAAACCGTAATCCAGAAGATCACTTCGATAATATGGACGGACAGCCTATGTTGGATATGAAATTTAAAAAATTTGTATTAAGTAGAGAAAACAACGACTCAACTGACGGAGCAGACCGCAAAGTTGAAGGAATGGAATTAAAATATGTGAATACGAAGGCTGGCAGCTTTACATTGTTACATTGTACGGTGTGTCGATCTACTTTCCAAGCATTGGATCATAATACAAGATAAAGGCTTAAGTAAGTTGTAATGAACAAATATTGCGAATCCAAGCATCTATGCATGAAAATTGATCATTGCGAAGATTAAGATTTTGCTATACCCGGTATCTATTTCTATATTTTAGAATAAATTAATTGGACTGTAGAAATGCCCAGAAAAGGCAAGTTCTGGTGCTTACTGAAGCCTTGAAAGGATTGCAAGATGACGCTGAAAACAAAAAGTAATAATGAATACTCATAAAGATTCGCTTTGTTTAAACTTTTATTCATTTTATGCCTAATTAACCAAGAAGTTGATGGGACATGCTTGGCTAACCCAAGAGAGTTATTAGAGTTACAATATCGCGTGCAAATACCGGCACAAAACCCAATATGAAAACATCACCAATTTCAAGATGAACTCACCACAACAATCTGCAGTTGAAGTGCTGCAGTTGTCTTTTGAAACGATGTAAGTTGTTGATGCGTTGTACAGCATATTTCGAATTGTGTTGTAAGCTTCGCATTTGTAATTCCTATGTACTTCAGCCAGATCTAGAGTGTCAGTAGTACTTAAGACGTTCTCGGCCGAATCATACCATCTATAGCCCGGGGTGGGATTGCCATCGGAAGAACACGTTAAGACACTGATACCACAGGCCACACCGTTATTCGTTATTACCTCAGGTCTACTTGCTATAACAGGAGTAGAAGGACCATCTGTAATACAAACAAATCCTAGTCTGTAAATTACCAGTAAGCAAAAAAATTAAAGTTAATGTTAGCACAATAAAAATCTACGAGTTCCTCATCGTGGATTTTCAGAATGGGATATTACGGCAAATTTTACTAATGTTAATTGTCATCTATGCAAACCCTTCGACACCTAAAAGGGTTAAGTCGACTGCAGATAGGCTATAGGCCTACCTTTCAGACCGTTAGAAATTTTTAGTCTCATAGGCCTAAATGACTTCGTATTCAGAATTGCGCGTTACATTTCCAATTCAATATTATTTATCCATGTAAGTTGCATATAATATTAGGGGTGGGCAACGATTAAAAAGTTTAATCGAAATTAATCGCACGATTAAAATTTTTAATAACGCGATTAATTTTAACGCATGTCACGATAGCAAGTAGGCCTACAACTACTCTACTGACTCTGAGTAGTTACGTTGAATTTGCGTTATATAAATGCTTGCAGTCAATAAACAAAAAGCAAACATGCTTTTACTCCTTGTTTTTATTTTTTATTCGCGTTAATTAATTAACGCATTAATCGCGTCGTTAATAACGCGTTAAATGCCCAGCCCTAAAAGTAATATATATATAGAAATTTAAGTCTCATAACATTTCGTATTCAGAATTTAGCATATATATATATATATATATATATATATATATATATATGTATATATATATATATAAATGTAGGCCTAATATGTTTGTATGTATGTATGTATCAGCACACTTGTTACATCACAGTTTTAGGTTACGCACAAAAGCGACGAAGTTGACTAAAATATCAATTAGGCTAATATCTGCAACTCAAGGGTATAATATAAAAGAAGTTATTCATTTTGTCGTTCACTTACTGCAACTTTCGATCGCTTCGACCGGTTGCATGAACCCAAATTCCAATACGCACGGCAATTCATATTTATTATTTCCAGCGAGATAAGCTATTGCAGTAAAACAAGAAGTTGGTTGAGCGATGAAAACCTGCTATAGTAAAGGTAGGAGTTGGAGTTTCGGTGAAAATGCAATAATACCATGCTTTCATCGCACATCTAACTTCTAGTTTAACTATGACATAATTATTATGTCATAGGCCTAGTTAAACTAGAAGTTAGATCTGCGAAGAAAGCATGCTATTATTGCAGTAACATCAGAAGTGGGATGAGCGATGAAAACATGTTTTATTCAAACTAGACGTTGAACTGCTGTACGAATGAGGAGTTGGGTACGTTGGGCTCATGCGACTGGTTCGTAGAGGCTGGAAACAATTATTTCTTAAATTTTGATTGCAATATGCAAACAACGTAATATTCGGTAGAGCTTGTGTCATAAGGGAAATCGTAGTGAAAAGGATACTCACATTGAACGTCTAGTTCTGCTGTGTTGCCAACTTTGAAATTGTCCGGTGGAGCAGTTGCATTGTAGCCATAGGTATTTTCAGTTCCAGTTACGTTAAAGATGGTATTACACTGGAAAATTGGAACTGTCAGCTTCTGAACTGTCACCGTTGCTAATAAAGAAACAAAATTTGTCGACGGATGGTATGTGGTGCTGGTAAAATTCTGTCCTGGTGATGTTGTCCAATAAGGCAAAGGACGCAGAGAAGGCGCTGGTGAAGATGGTCCACTGTAGTTTATGCTGCAGGAGATGTTTAACTGGTCACCATCTACTACTTCCGACTGGTTGTAAACAACGACACTTGCGACATGATCTTGAAAAAGAGAGAACATTTAGGCCTAATAATAATTGTAGCGTTATTATTTTTCATCAATCCAACTTCTACTTTGGCGAGAATCCTTTTCATCGATCTTGCTTCTATTTAGGTAAGAATTCGTTTAATCATCCAGCTTCTGCTTAAACAAGAATTATTTGTCATAGAATTTCTATTTAACTACTAATTATTTTTCACGAATCCAGCTTCTATTTAAGAAAGATTGTTTTACAAGCCCACTTTTATTCGTGCAAAAATTATTTTCATCAATCCGACTTATATTTAGCAAGAATTCTTTCCGTCAATCAATCTTGTATTCGACCAACGCTGAAACCCATCCAACGGCGAACAATTAAAGGCCTACGCTTTTACCGAAGTCGTATAATTTTATTGTTAACTTGTAATCGTTCTTGTCATAGTACTGTGTACCACTGAAAGCTAATTTTGCACCCCCTTTGGCTGCACCTTCGTTACGTCACTGCATTTGTTCGGTGATTCAAGAGCGCCCTTGTGAGTTGCTTACAGTGTGCTTTACAAGTGCTCTGATTCACATATACGTACATGGAATACACTTTCCTCCAAGCTTTCGCTTCCTTAAAGAAAACCGCTTCACTGCCTCTGCCTTTGATCTCTCTGTCAACCGGACTTGGACATCAACTGGCCATCTCTGGACAACCCTCTAACAAGACGCAGCGCTCGTTAATAAGCTGGTGCCCTGTACTTAGCTTAAGAACAACGCTTTAGAAAAATAGACTTCGCGGTTAAGAGTACTAGAATACAGTTATAAAATAGAATCAATAAGTTATATCTTCTAATATTATTTCTGATGGAAACAGCGGTCCGTGGTTAGTTCAGGTAAAAAATTAACCAAATAACACCAAACACCAAGGGTTGAAAATATAGTCAGTGGCTGTGCTCTTTTAAAGTTAACTGTAATGTAAACTAAGTTCATCTTGGAAAGTAATACGTATGTTGAAACTCACCGATTATCGTTACTAAGCTTCTGTATACGGCTAACGAACCATCATAGCAATCGTAAACTCCAGCCTGTTGTATCGTCGCATTTGCAATAATCAGTCTGCATACGTTGCCTACTGGTCGTTCTATTCTGTAATACGCTGCATTGTTTCCAATGATAGAGCAACCAGTTGCTATGTCGTTATAGGTTTCTTCCTTTGTACTTCTCCACGTAGAATATCCCAATGTACGCACAAGGCAGTTCAACATAGTCTGACCGTTTATTAAAGCGACTGCATTCGGACCAGCTTGATTCCGTATTACATCACCTATAAAAGTACATAACAGTCACTATGGAGGTAATCGAAGCTTAGATTTATTTGTCACAGGACTATATTAGAAAAATCCAGTGCAGCCAAAAGCCAATTTCTGGTCGCAGGTCATTCTCATATCACCCAGAGTAGTGAGGTTGGATGAAAAAATTAAAGTAGGCCTACTGCTGCAAATAAAGCAAGTCAGTTTTTGAAACCTACCCGCGGTAACCACACAAGAAAAACTGGGTCTTTTCAGACGGAGGCTAGTGAAAAACATACGTACAGGCAATAGATACCTCCGAAGTCTTAAGCATTTTCTTAGCCAAATGGCCTTCAACATACCAACACCCTTATGAAGTAAATTACCACTTCTCGGGCTGACATTGCACGCAAATGTTTGCCTGTGTAAAGTAGCAAAAGATATCAGAGCTGAACACAAGAACCGCGATCGAAAATAATGATTCCCAAGCACCTGCGGGAATGAGGTGTATTTCTATTGCGAGATATCGTATGCAATGACAGCCAGAGCGAAGCTGCTATAATGAACCTTGGATCGATCGCCTTCCTCGGTAGAAAGAATGGGTCTGCGACCAAGGATGGAAAAACTCTGGGACTTTATAGGACACACAAATGCAATTTTATAGACAAATTACGTCGGTATAATTATACAGAAGGCAATGCATAAGACCTTAAGCTGAACACTAATGTCAAGTATTGCTAATGTATTGCAGGCCAATGTATTGCAGGCTGTCTGTTCTGTTAGTAGTTAAGATTTATGTCTTCTGTCATTTGTGTTCTTGTGAATTGTTTCAATTGCATAATTGTACACTGTAAGGTTGCGGTTTGTCAACCGGATTGTTGAATATTAACACGTTTATGCATAGATAGCCAGTGCAGAACCATGGCCGTAATCTGCTTCGCTCTGTTTCACACGGTTGCATTGAAGCATACATTTAGTAGCATTTGCGTTGAATATAATGAAAACGGGGCCAGTGTTGACACGGTTACGAAAGACCCTATCTTAATATCCACCTCAATGCTTGACACACTTAGAAATTCTTCATGTGCTTAATTTACTCAGGCGAACTGAAGTGGTCTTCAATCATGCGACGACGCGTTGCGCGAAATTACAACGTTATAGTAGGCTATGCAGTATGCATGGAATGATAACTGCAGTAATAACAGGTACTGCCTGCATACCCATGAACATTTCGTTGGATCCATATGGGCCCCATATGAGTTTCTTATGAGAATATTGGTTTCGTATAATGGGCCCCGTTCGATTGTCTTTATAGTTCATGAATTGAGTTTCAAGAAAACCTGAGTAAAAAGAGGGAGAGACGGATAGCTGCTGCAGAGAGGAAGTGTTTTACCATAGTTATTGAGACCTGTATAAAAATGTCCGAGCTCCAAACGTAGTGAAGTGAGTTATCAAAGTAGCTGCATCATCGTGCATTAGTCTCGCTGCTACGAGCATCATTTTTATTGTTTGCACAGTGCACACTGTTCCGGTGTGGCAGGTAAGGTGCACTCTATGCACAACCTACAGTAGAGCACACCATATCTAGGCACAACATACTGTAGTGTACATCATACCTAGGTATTCTACAATACATGTGTGATGTTCTACTACAGTTATCGGACTCTAGAGTACGCAATTCTGCTGTAGTTTACAGTCCATCTCGCCTCCTACTATCGTATTTGAGGATGCTGTACTCTAGAATCCACAGAGCCCACAGGTGTCATGAACTCTAAAGTACAAAATGTGCCTAGAGTCCAGCGTGCCTCCTACATCAGGGTTTAACAGGGAGCTTTGTGTCCCTGTTTCAAAAGTTAGCTGGATTGGCGATCTTTGTGCTCCTTGGCCCATGGCGATATGCAGGTGCCATGCTGTCGCACTTCAACTTGAGCCAATCGTACCTTCTCGTGTTTTGGACTTTCTGCTGGAATTTTCTGTCGCAGCGCTTACGCGTTATCTTTGACTCTGTGCAGCATACATTTGCTAATTGTCTTGAAACGCACTTTTTACATCTGTAAGATAATGATGAATACAGTGCATTTGTTAGGTACTTGAATGCGTCATATTAGTGTCCTGATATACACATACATACACTCATACATACATACATACATACATACTTACACACATACATACATACGTACATATACATACATACAATCATACATACATACATACACACATACATTAGGGTGTCTCTTAGCATATAGTAAAAAAATAGTTTTTATATTTCTCTCGCTCTCACCCATACAAGTTGTTAGGTTCATAGAAATAAAATTTTATAAAAACTTTCATTAAAATCGGATAATATTTAGAGGTGGCCCTCGAGCCGTGAAGTTTAGAAAATTGATGGTACTTGGTACAATGGGAAGTATATAATGCTACATGATAATTAATCGCCAGTTGTAGTACTAATAATTTGTATTGCTTATCTAGCAAATTATCTACTATCTACCTGTATATATATATAGGGTCTATACCCCACATAATTACGTGTGTTATAATTAATTACTAATTTCCCGGAATATGTTGCCATAAAAGTCTTTTCGTTGCAGTCCAGAAATTTACGTCGATGGTCGGAGACAACTTGGAGGAGGAATTCTAGTTGCTCCTCCCTGGCAGTCAACTTCTTAATGAGGGCCACGCCTCACTTAGCCCTGTCATTGACAACTGCCAACCCGCTGATGATGCGCAATTTCCCTCCTCGCATTCAGACGAATCCATGGCAAGGAAAGTATGAGGAAAGCCAACTATAGAAGAGTGTTTATCGCGCAGAACTACTCCAGGCCCCGGTGCCCATAATGCAGCAGATTTAACTTTTGTTCGTTTTGGTGGATGTCACTGGGTGATCCGGGGCTGGGTAGTCCATGGTGGCTAACATCAGTCTCTTCATCTCTACAGACACTCTGGAATCAAAAAGAGCCAGTCCGACCAGCTCATCAGAAAAGTACCATAGATGAAGTCCAAGCGTTTTGCTTGTTGTGCTGAAAATGGCTTCATGTGGGTATTTTAGGAGTTCAATCATAAAGTCGGAAGTCGTTCAGAGGTGCTTCAACTCCGATTAATCCAGTAATCCAGGTCTTGAGGTGCATGATAACTGCAAAAGTTGCCTGATCACGAATTCCTCTCTTCCCTGAAGCAGTCGTTTGGAACTGGTCACGAAAGAGCCAGGTTTTAATCGCATGTATAACCTTGGTCATCCATCTGGCACAATGCATGGTGCCTGGCACTTGCAAATGAACACGTCATGCCTCCAACATCGCTTATATAGAAGAACTTCAGGACCAGCAGATGCACCACTTGTCCCTTCGGATGTCGCCCAAACCACTGGCTCTGCCACATGAAGGTGACATCCAAGAAGAGCAAATCTCTTCTAAGCCTCTGCCCTGTAATCGCACAAGCACCAGAAATGCCACCGTCATTGTCAGCCTTTGGCAGGACAGTATTTTTCTCAAAGGACAACCCCGCAACACGATCCATAATGCCCCATTCCTCCAAAGACATGATGACGTCTGTAGCTTGGACCTCGGTAGTTCCGGATGAAAGTTTCGGAATACCGAGTAGCTGCTCCACTCCAGCACCTGATATGAGGATTGGAAGACGGTTGATATGCTCTGTGGAAGTAAGATCTTCCATTAGCTCCCCATCCCAATGTGCCGTCAAATGTACAGTTACAGAGAACTCTGATTTTAGCTTGTTCGACTTCGTGGAATGAAGTTTGGTCACGGAGCAATGAATTGTACTCCTGCTAAATATACAAATCAGTAACGTTCTGCCCAAGGCTACATGTAGATTAGGGATCTGGGGGTATACCCGTACCCGCGGGTTTTTCCGTACCCGACCCGTACCCGCGGGTCGGGTACGGATCGGGTAGGCATTTCACGGGTCGGGTCTGGTACGGGTAGGAGCATTACGGGTACGGGTATACCCGGCTTTACCCGCCATGGTACGGGTATACCCGGCTTTACCCGTACCGGCGTGAAGTTTTAAGGCAACAATGTCTCTCAGATTATGTTATGCAGTTTAAATCTTAACTACTAACCGAACAGACAGCCTGCAATACAACGGCGCTAATAGTAGCCTACAAAGCAAATCCGCCCAACGGGGCTCGAACTCGGTTCTTTAGAAGACACCATTGACAAAAAAGTGGAGACGAAGATCCGAGTGGCTGATCCCTGCGGTGGGAGGGACTAATTCAAGCCTGAAGGAGATATATGTAGACTATATAATGTCACCTTGCATATAATAGCGAATCTTTGCGCCGGCAAATACTTAATTGCAGTAGGTTATAACTGGCACATCTATTTTGTATTGTATTTGAACACTTGTTATAGCGCCCCTCACATATTACCTATTCAGAGGCGCTCCCGACTACTGCGCGGACGCTGATTCGGAGTTTCACGCCGAAGCGCATGAGCAATTGCGAGTGAAGGACTGGCCCAGGGTCCGTACGCGGCGGTTTTGAGGTGGATTCGAACCCGCAACCCTCCAGCTGCAAGGCACCGAACATACCCCTACACCACCGCGCCCCAGATTATTGTGTTGTAATGTATTGTGTGTTGTATTGTACTCCACGTTTATAATGCGACCGAGCCACCCGCAGTAAAGATCTGAGAAATTAATCTCTGATAAACCGACCGACCGGGAAGCGAATCCGGGGCGCCGGCGCGGCGAGCAGGGTACCAACCCACTCGGCCACTCAGGACCTCTATTTAATCTAAGTATACCATATGCCTGCACGTATTCAATATATATATACACATATTTAGTTATATACATCTACACATATATTCATATACAAATATATGCATATAGATGTATGCATTTACAAATATATATATACATGTGTATATACACATATACATACACATTATATATATACTAATTCACATATATACACTAATACACATATATGCATATATACTTTGCACATATATACTTATAGGCCAAAACATGATTATATACATATACACATCAGATTCTATCCAAATATGCATGTATATATACACATGCATGCATGGACAGTCCATATAGTCCATGCATGGCCTTCGTGAATTTAGAATTTATTGATAGTTGTCAAATTGCAGTTATAAAGTCATGTGTTTGTCTAAATGCTTTTCCACCCCGCATGTGTCCTATCTGATTTCCAGTCAAGAAAGAAGAGGTTTAGTTGTCGGTGACGTTGGAGGCCCTGGATAAACAGTTTTGTTTTTCTTACAATGGGTTGTTGCGGTTCAAATAGATTTTAAATTAGTGGCATTAGTCTTGTATACGCTTGACTGAAGAGATTCAATTCAATTCAATTCAATTTATTTATTGTTCCCAACAACAATAAGAGACAACATAACAAACATAACGAATAAACACAGCTCTATCATAGTTAAATGGTACAACATGTATGAGAAATAAAGAAGTAAAATGATCAACGAAAAGTATAACCAGATAAACAGAAGTCAAAATAAGTTACAAAGAGCTAGCACGAGTAGAGTGGAGTGGGAGCAATTAGGCACCCCAAAGGGACGAGTCCCGCTAAGAGGGGGCCTAAGATAGTGCAGTAAAATAATTGAAAGATGACGGAGGTTATTGATAAGCAGAAATAAGGGGAACGCTGACTTGTGTGTTAGATGTGGTAAAGAAAAAGTGAAAAAAGTTTACAATAATGAATATAGACTTAACTAAAAACTAAAGACTATAATACACGCTCCAGTGTGTGTGCACGTAACAGACGCTTAAACCATGGAAGGGTGTTGCAGGTGCGGATACTTGGGGGTAGGTTATTCCATAGTAGAGGGCCTTGATACTTAATAGATAATTTGCGGGTGTTAGTTCTTAAGAGTATTAGTTTATAATCATGTTTACTTCTTGTAAGGGTGGTAGATTGGATGGGGGGGAAGTAGTCGATGAATGCAGGTGGTAAGAGTTTATTATGGTACTTATACATAAATTCACAGGTCTGAGTGAACCTTATTTGTGTAATACTTAAGAGTTTAAGCTCATGAAATAGAGGTTGAGTGTGTGAGTTTACAGGAGATTTGGTTATAATTCGTAGTGCTTTTTTGTGTGCTATTTTTAATTTGTTCAAGTGAGTGGAATAAGTGGAGGTCCAGATAAGATCACAATAGGTGAAATATGGATAGATGAGTGTGTAGTATAGGTTGATCAGTATCTGAGATGGTAGCAAGTAAGATATCCGGTTAAGGATGCCGATACTCTTAGTAACTTTTTTTATTAATTTCATCAATATGTGTGTTCCATTTTAGGTGTTGATCCATATGGACACCGAGGAATTTAGATGTGTTTACTTGAGTGATATTTACTCCATCTATGGTAATGTTTTTCGTGCTGGGTGGTATTTGCTTTTTATTAGATCTGAATACTATAAAGTTGGTTTTAGTGAGATTAAGCGATAATTTGTTAGCCTTAAACCAGTCGGTTGCTGCCATTAATTCTTGGTTGGCAATTTCAATTAAGCGGTCATAAGAGGCATGTGACAGGAAAACATTCGTATCATCTGCGAAAAGAATGTAGTGTAAAAGAGTGGATGAGTTGGGTAGGTCATTTATGTATATTAAAAAAGAAGGGGACCAAGGATAGAACCCTGGGGCACCCCATAGTTAATGGGTAAAAAGTTGGATAGAACGTGATTACAAGAAACTTGCTGTTGTCGAGTTGTCAAGTAGCTTTTAAACCAGTTTAAGGCAGTACTCCTAATTCCATAGTGTTCAAGTTTAGTCAAGAGAATCTTATGATCGACCGTGTCGAAAGGCCTTTGCTAGGTCTAAAAAGATACCTAGGGAATATTCGTTATTATCAATAGCAGCAGAAATTTTATCTTGGATGTCAATTAGGGACATTGATGTTGAGTGCGCTGGTTGGAAGCCATGCTGGAGGGGGTACAGGATATTCTTTTGCTTAATGTAGGAGAATAGACGGTCATACAGTACTTTTTCATAAAATTTTGAGAAAAAAGGTAGTATAGAGATTGGTCGGTAATTGGCTATTTCGGATTTATTTCCTTGTTTATAGATTGGTAGAACTCTGGCCATCTTAATTTCTAACGGTACCATTCCTTCACTCAATGAGCAGTTTATAACTTCAGCAAATGGAGCAACCAGGAGGTCCATGACTTGAGACGTTATATAGGGATCGATGTCGTCACAGCCTGAGCTGTGAGTAGATTTAAGAGTTTTACTTATGTTGATTAGTTCAAGCGGATTAGTAGGTAAGAGGACAAAAGAGCTGACAGAGGAGGGAGGCATGAAGGCTCGAAAGTGTTTCTCAGAGGGGGAGATTTTATCGGATAGGACTTTTGCAAGCCCGGTGAAATATTCATTGAATTTGGCAGCCATGGTTTCAGGATCATTTACTAGGTCATCCTCAAGTTTTATTTCCTTTATCCGTGTGTCTCTGTTATTAGTTTTGACTAGTTTTCTAATAATTTGCCAGGTTTTCTTAATGTCATTATTATATTTTGTGAATTCGCTAGCATAATAGGTTTGTTCCGTTTTAATTCTAATTAATTTATATTTATATAACACGATTGATGCAGGGCTGCAGCGTGGGTGGCCATATATAGCCATCCACACACACACACGCACGCACACACACACGCACGCATAGGCCTATATACACATTATATGCACACATATATATACATGTATATACACACACATATAATTACATATCTGTATATAGGAAAGCTTGGCATTAAATAGGCCTACGGTTTCTTTCTAAGACTTTTACCGATAATTATGTATAGGTTACTGAACAAGTTTTGCTTCGCCACATGTTCACCTTCTTGTAGGCCGTCTTAATATTTTAAGTAAGATCATGGCGGATTACAACTCTACGTCAAATGTAAGTAATCAAGTATACTTACATTACATTAATAATATTAATTATTAGTATTAATACCATTTGTGCTCGTGAACCAGCCATTGGTGACACATTTTCTTATTTACTGTGCATTGTTTTGTTACCTGATGTAATAGTCAAATGTAAATTACATTTAGCATGCATCATATAGGCTAGCGCAGAGAAAGCGCTTTTGTGAGATACTTAAAGACGCGCTATATTAAGTGTCCTAATAAATAAATACATACATTGGTAAATCGTTTGATTGTTCAATCAATCAATCAATCATAGAATTTATATAGCGCCTCTTCAAGGACTCTACTCAGAGGCGCTCCCAAGCCAGGCCTGATCATACAGAAAAGTCTTCAATTGGGCGTAGAAGGAAGCCGAGTGAATGCGAGGAGATAACCGAAGAAAGATGGTAAGACGTTCCACGCTGTTGGACCAACAGAGAATGCTCGGCGCTGCATGGTAGCAGTGCGGGCATGTGGAACCAAGAAGTCACCCCGAGAAGAGGAACGGAGGGCTGAGCGACCCTTACAGGAAGAAGAAGAGAAGTGAAGATGGTGCATAAGTAGCGAGGAGCTGAACCCAAGACACTTTGCCAGACAAGAGAGCAAAGCCGATATAGGATACGCTGCCGGAGGGGAAGCCAGTGTAGAGTATGATGCATGTAGGAGGATACGCTACCATAGCGAGGAATGGAACCAACCAGGCGCGCCGCAGACCGATTGTTAGCCATAACTCTCGAAAAAAAGACACACCAGACAGCAGAGATCGGTAACTAATTGATTAGATTATCGACTAGACAAACAGCTACTTCTAATTCTAATTGATTAGCAAATTTCAGTTACTAATTCTAATTCTAATCGATTCGTATTTAACTCATTGAATAGCTAGCTAGTCGATTGGCTGTTTGTCTAAGTTTGGATAATTCTAACACTAATCGATTAACTACAAGATTTTGCAAATTCTAATTCAGATCGATTAGCAAATTTCAGTTGCTAATTCTAATCAATTAGCAATTTAACTAATTTTGCCCATCTCTGCCAGACAGTAACAATTGAGTTGCGCAACATGATGATACATTAACAGGTTCGCTGTCATCAAATTAATACAATATATACTGTAGCTTCTTAATCGTAGTGGTTTAGTAGAGCTGATACGGCGAGTGAGAGGACTGGCAGTGGCTACCCGCCCTCACATGCTGAGACTAGAAAATGAAATCGCTATCACTTTATACTCATGGCTGCCTCTGGGCTGACTTACTTCTTCTTCTGCTCCTTCTCCTCCTCCTCCTCATTCTTCTTCCCCTCCTCCTTCTCATTCTTATTCCTCTTCCTCCTCCTCCTCCTCCTCCTTCTCCTCTTCCTCTTCTTTTTCTTCTTCTTCTTCTTCCTCTTCTTCTTCATCTTACTCTTCTTAGTCTTCTTCATCCTCTTCTTCCTCTTCCTGCTCCTGTTTCCTTTCCTGTTCTTGCTCCTTCTTAGTATAGTAGTATAAGTATGTCATGATCATCATCGTCGTCGTCGTCACCATCAGTTGCTGACGCCAGCCATTTGGCTGCGATGGGAACGAATAAGTGTTCTCCAATGTCCTCCTGCTGCTCCTACTACTACTACTACACCTACTACTACTACTACACCTACTACTACTACTACTACACCTACTACTACTACTACTACTCCTACTACTACTACTACTACCACCACCACCACAACCACCACCACTACTACTACTACAACTACTATTACCACCACCACCACCACCACCACCACCCACCACCACCACCACCACTACTACTATTACCACTACCACAACCACCACACCACCACCACCACCACCACACACCACCACCACCATCCACCACCACCACCACCATCCGCCACCACCACCACTACTACTACTACTACTACGACTACGACTATTACTACTACTACTATCATCATCAGTAAATTTATAATTACTTCATACTGAGGTGTAAGCCTATTAGCCCGGTAGGGACTGGGACTGTGAGAAGGCATGCTAATAACGTGGCGGGTACTGTACGGGTAACGGGTATACCCGCGGGTACGGGTCGGGTCGGGTAGTAATTTTGACCACGGGTCGGGTACGGGTACGGGTAACGGTCCTGTGTTACGGGTACGGGTCGGTAGCAAAATGCTCTACCCGCAGTCCTCTAATGTAGATGCAACTTAACTGACAATGAAGGTGGCACTTCTGGATGAGATCCTGGTTCTGTCGAGTGCTAGACATTATGTTTAACCGTTCTCTCCATCGCCGGAAGCACAAGGATGGCAACCTTCCTCCTCTTCGGCAGTACTAGATAATGTTGCTGCTGTTGCTGATGATGATGATGATGATGATGATGATGATGATGATGATGATGATGATGATGATGATGATGATGATGATGATGATGATGATGATGATGATGATGAAGTGGTAGCCTGCTTCGCTTTTTCTTTAGATTGAAATTGGCAAATTAATAGGACAATCTGTCCCTCTCTTAATGATTCGAACTATGTAGCATAGTAATAAACAATGGGCCTACATTGCTAAAACTTCGACATCAGAGGGCCACCTCTAAATGTTATCCGATTTTCACCAAATTGTTTGAAAAATTGTATTTTCATGAACCTAACAACTTGAAAGGGTGAGAAATTAAAATTTTAAACTTTCATTTTTAAGAGACACCCTAACATACATACATACGTATATATACATACATACAATCATACATACATACATACTTACACACATACATATATACATACATACACACATACAATCATACATACACATACATACATACATACATACACGTTCATACATATATGCACGCAAATATACATACATACGCAAATGCACACATGCAAACACACATACCTACACACCTACATACACACATGCACACATGCAATGACATGGGATTCCCAGTGTACATCGTCAACGTATTAATGAGACTATGTTGGGAAAAGCCAGATATATATATATATATATATATATATATATATATATAACAACAAATGATTGATTGATTGATTGATTGACATGAAGAAGTGGCAGGTATAATTCTGTACAATGGTGTGATATCTCAGATGGTGTCTGGAATGTAATTAGCAACTTCTATTGCGCCGGTGTCTAATGCACAAGGCATCAACCGATGGCACATCAAAACAATCCGTAATCAGGTCAACATCCAGAAGATCAGTCCGTAAGAGACAGAGAGACAGCCTACGGTGGATAAGCAATTTGAAAGAGGTAAGTTTTTCAGCCGAGAACGAAATGACCCAAGCGACTGAGCACAGCGCACAGATACAGGAAGAGAGTTCCAAAAAGTAGGTCCAGATACTGAAAAGCTCGTTCACCGAGAACAGTTCTTGATTTAGGTATGACCAGACAAAGACAATCAGATGACCTCATTGAATAATGATAAGTCAAAGGAATAAGAACAGATTTTAAATATTGTGGTTGGCCAGATTTCAAAGTTTTATAAACTATGAGCCCCAGTTTGAAACGAATTCTTTGCTGAACAGGAAGCCAATGCAAAGATTTAAGCACAGGGGTTATATGTTCATATTTGGATGTATTAGTTATGGCTCTAGCCAAAGAGTTCTGAACCCTCTGCAGCTTCAGTATGTTTGATTTATTGATACCAGTAAGAAGCGAGTTTACAATAGTCTAGGCGACTGGAAACCAATGCATTTGCCAAAGATATTCTTGCAGACATGGGCACATAACGCCTAATTCTGCGTATGTCACGAATGAACATATAGGATGACTTACAACTACTGTTTACATGGCCAGTGCGAGACATAGTAGAATTAAAAACAACGCCTAAGTTGCGTGCAGCATCGGCCAGCTCAACAACTGAGTCACCCAGTTTCAATGACTTAAGCCGATCAAATTTCTTAAGTTGCTGTGGAGTGCCCAGTAACAGAAATTCAGTCTTTTATGGGTTAAGGAGGAGTTTATTGGATGCCATCCAGGACTGTACTTCATCAAAGACAGCAGACAACATCTGTATAGATGAGTCTGACAGACTGTCAAATGAATGTAGAATTTGAGTATCATCAGCATAGAAATGATATCTCAGCGAATGATTATCAAGCAATGCTCCTAATGGTGTGGTGTATAATGTAAACAAAAGAGGGCCAGCACTGATCCCTGTGGTACACCGCATGTCAACAAAGCATCAGATGAATAATTACCATTTAAATACACTGATTGAGTGCGTGGACTAAGATAAGTACTAAACCAATTTAGTGCAGGGCCAGAGATCCCAAACCAGTTCTCAAGACGATGAAGAAGAATAGAATGATCCACAGTATCAAAAGCAGCAGACAAGTCAAGCAGAACAAGTGACTGTGTCATTACACCAGACCTATTGAACAGCGTGGTTGTTTCGGTAGCAGAACTGCAAGAGCTGGCCGATCGCTTTCATACGTTGATGAGTTTAGCCAGGAATTTGGATTTTGTATTAATATCGACACGACTAAGATCATTGGGTTGATGGTGGGATATTGAGGCCCAGGGTGAACAGCTGGAACGGCTTGGTAGGCCTATTTTCCTGTACATTTAAATAGTGAGAAAAGTCGCTAAATGGATTTTGAATATCTTTTCCAGTTTAAAAGTTATACGTGAAAAAGTGCTCTGTGGTAAAAATAATTTCCACAAAGGTTGCGGAATGAGGCTTAACTATGAGTCACTTATTGAGGACAGCAGCAGCTGCAGAGGATGGAAACGACTCGTGAGACCAGCCACCGGAGTGAAGAGAGCTGACGCCAAGCCGAGACAAGATAAGATAACAAAAGAAACTATTGGTCTTTCCTCTCATACATTTAGATTTTCTATTCTAATGAAGTAATAAACAGCTAAATCTTGTTTTAAAGTCTTCTCACTAATTCCTCAGTAAATAACTAACCTGTGGTAGTCGATAGAAAAAGACAAACAAGTAGACGCACTCCTAGTGAAGGAGACATTCTTTTAATCCGGGTAAAAATGAATCGGTGGTAAATCTACCGGCTTATCAAAGAAATGTAGTAACCGATCTTTTCATTACACTATCTTGTAGTTTGGTGCCTCAGCTTATATCGCCAATATGCAATACGTCTACACTTCGTTAATTTTCCAATAGGCAGAACCACAAAAAGCAGATCTACGTAGTTCCTTACACATTAGAGCTATTCGGGGATATGGTATCGAAGTTAAAAGTCCCCTAATCTAAAAGCGTCGTTATTATACTGTCACTTCAGAATTGAACTGGGATAGGTTAAAATTTAAATAATTGCTGTAGCGACCCCATGCGAATATGGATGAATTAGTTACGGAACATGTAAGCTTTATTAATGCGTTCGTCAAAACTCTCTTTATAATATTCAAATGTTATAAGAAAATATAGGCAAAACCGTAGGTTAGGTTGGTAAATAAAGACTATGGTTTCAATCCCGTATTTTAGGTTAGTAAATTTTGATAGCATAAAAACTTCAGATTTACAGCGCCAAGAATAAGCTAAACTTAATCCTGTAAAACGACGTTCAAATCTCTCATGACATTGTGGTGCACAATTGCAGAAGAAAGAATATGCATTTGAATTGCTATGAATCAAAGCTTTGAAGATTTCCATTGAGAAAATAATAAACGAGTTTCGTAACTCCGTTGCAAATTAATTTTGCGATTGAAAGTCTACACTCATTGAATTCTTATTATTTACTAGAGTTGGATAAACAATGAAAAACTGCAAATACCGCTTTAAACGAAGTGAGTAATAATCGCTTTGATCAGTGGACCTCTAGTCACAAGAATTCGCTAGATGGCATAATGTCGAATTTCGTATCACCCATTTTACTTTAAATTGTAAATTTTCTATTAGATTTTGCTTTTTTAAATTTGCTGTTTGGATAATATTCGCAGCTTTCATTTGATGTTTCATAGGCACTTAAACTTTCGCATTCTACGAATAATATAGCAACGTAAAATACGGTTTTACCCGTACAATTGGACCCTATGCTCATTTAAATTGGAAAACGCTTCTTGCATAACTACTACTTTGACTTGCGAAACGAGTTGCCTAGCGCTCTAGTGTGGTACTTAAAAGCATTATTTTAAGCAACCCGACACAGACACAATGTCGTATGCATACAAACATAAGTGAAGTCGGAAGATACGTATTTTCATTTCAACAGCAAAGGCTTTATTGCAGAGCAAAATGCACTCGCACGATTCTGTATTTGTTGAAAATATTTCGATGATCCTTTTAGTAATTCTTTACTTTACTTTTCAATTATAATTTCCGTTTTCTTTCTCGTCTCCAGCAGGATGTAATATAATTTGGTATTCATGTATTTTTGTATGTATGTCGTTAGGTAGTTTGGTGAGTATGTATCTGGATACTTAAAATAGCGCAGTTTGCGTAGGTCTACCTCACGAAAGCTCTGCCTATGCTACAGTCGAAATCTTCTTTCATGTCATTATGAAACAAATCCGACATACAGCAAGCAGTGTTGACGTTACTAGAAATGTCAACGTTTGCAGGCAGACTTGCGCATACACGTTACGCATATATACGTTGAGTCCACCAATGGATGTCCTTCTAAGCTTACATATTTTTTACACGGTTTTCAGAGTTCCTGGACTGACTGGCGCCAAAGATGGCATACGCATTTCCTCGTAGGCGATATAAGAAACGGCGCTTGGACTTTACTCGAGCCAACAGATTGATCTACGTGTATGAAGGGCAGTCATTCGATTGATGGTAAATCCCCAATATGCGAAGATACAAAGTCGTGCCGTCCTCACTTCTGATCGCAAGCGTCCCGTCTCTGCCATAGTCCTGAAACGAATAATAAGCTTTATTGGGAAAATCGCACGTGTTCAGAAAACGATTTTTCAATATGATAACTTATTTTTCATTGGGTCCTTCTGGAAAAATCAGAGAACGATTCTATGACCAGAAATGATGGAATTTTCGAATAGAAACTCTGCTCCATCACCACACGAAGAACTTAGACGATCGGATGAAAGCCAAGTGCATCAGACCACCTCCGAAAAACTTCAACAAATTATATAACGCATGATGGACCAGCAATCAGGAAAATATAATTAGATATTATCATCCATAACTTGACACAAAACAGTGGCTATGCCAATTAAATGCGAACTAAGCAAAACGATCCTATATTGCCCGATATTAAAATTTTATGACATTTATTGTACCAGCGTATTCAAAGAAGAATCAAAATATTAATGCGGTCTATGTATGACCTCTCAAGAATCAAGGTGCTATTAATTTGATGATAGAATCTTTCACATTGATTTACATGTAGTGACAGTATTAAATAGCAAATTTAATAAATAAAAAGAGCATCATTGCGCCACTCGTTAACATTTGTTGGTTGAATAAATGTAAAGCTTTGTGTACAATATGGAGGACAGTGCATTTGCTCCTTTCATATCAAGCCAAGGGCAAACAAGAGATAAGAGTTTTCACGCCTCATTTCTATTTTGATCAGCTATGATTGTAAGATTAGCAGACATCAAGCACTTATCAGTTGGGTGGAGGCAATAACCGGTCGTCTTAGGAAGATAGTCACACAACGTAAAATTCAGTAAAAGCAGGAAATGACCTTGCTCTTCAATGTGCTTTTGTTTGAGAAAGAGGAAGTCCAACGGGGATAAACCAAGTGACGGAAGCGTAGTAGTTGAGAGTCCTACATCTGACTGTGAACTTTACTCTAATCAATGTCTCTGTGTAAGTTGTATAATCTCGACCAATATTGCTTACAAACGCTTATCGTCAGTTTGATGTTAACTAAAGTTCAATTGTAGTCGGGTTAAACCGTATTTTACGCTGCAAAATTATTTGATATCGTCAAATTAAAATGGATGCTCGATTGATGAAATTTTTTTCCGTAAATGGAAGTATGACTGATTAAACCATTTCTGTGTCTAAATGGAAGTTGGATTGATGGAAATAATTTTTATCGTAAATAGAAGCTGGATAGATTAAGCAAAGTTTTTGATGCAATAGAAGCTGGACTGATGAAAATAATTGCTTCCGTAAGTAGAAGCGGGACCCATGAGAATAGTTCTTTGCTTAAATAAAAGTTTCATTGATGAAAAATATTTGTTTGGTTCAATAGAAGATGGGTAATTTTCTCATTAAATGGCAGTTGGATTGATGAAAAAGCTTTTCGATGAAATGGAAGCTGGATTGATGATAGTTATCAAGGACAAAGGTAGACTGCTTACTTATCAACGATAAGTACGGCATTGAAGACATTCAAATAATTTAGCAACGTAAAATACGCCAATTTAAAATTTTGCCATGTAATCGAATGTGGCCATGATATTCTAAATCACTATAATGATAAAGACAAAATTAAAGGCGTTTGACTTCTCTGAATATGAGTAATGTGCTTTCATTATGCCTGCTTCATCGTGATCTTGCCTTAGGATTAGCAAGGAAATCTCAAGTGCAATCATAACTTCTCGATTAACCCTCATGTAATAGATATAGATATAGATCGTAAAAACAAGACGTGAATTTTCTTAACTTACCAGTACGCCTATTATCGCCCAAAAATAGGCACACGATGTTATATAAGCGGTTTCCAGTCCTGTGCATTTGAGTCATTGTCCAAGAGAATTGATTAGCATTGTTTAAGTAAGAAAGTATCAAAATAAGTAAGTTAGTAGGCAAGTATGCATTGGTGCAACATTATGTAAATAAGTGCGTGAATGTATGTATGCATGAATGTAATTGGGCTTTACGTAAACAGCTCTTCAAATTGGACACCATAACAGGTAGAATGTCAAAATACGTTTCGATTGCGCAACCTAGCAATCGCTAGATGCATCAGTTAGGCTCATAGTCCGACTCCTTCGCTTTGCTAATAATGCTTGAAGTCTTACACTGGCTTCATAATTGCTTCGCGCGTCAGGTCGCCAAATCGCAGCTGGAAAATTCCCCTTAATACCTCTTAGAGTCTTAGACTGTCATGCGAAATCCGTATCCGGGTATCTTCATCCTCATCTCGCTCTTTGCGCTCTGCAGATCAGCCTGTTCTGTAGAGCTTAAAAAATAATGGATAAGGGGTTTGAAAAGTTTAACAATTCTTGATAAGTGGGTGTCCAATAAAACAATGCAATGATTAATGCCACAAATGTAATGTTACTTTTGCCAATGAATCAACAATTAAAAATCATTCGTAGAAAATTTATTAATTCTTGACCGGTTGCGTCCTTCGACCAACCCACACAGTCAGTTTGAAGTTAAATAACAATAATAATAATATACACATTTCTTCGACATTTTAAAATTAATTCAGCATTTCAGTTAGAGTAATAGAATCTTTGGGGAACTTATTTTTGACATATTTTTACAAAGTGGTCCTTGTGTGTTTGGCAGTTGTTGACAAGAGGGAGGGGTCAAAAATTGATTAAAATTTGTTAACATAATAAGGCCTAATGGATGACCTATTATCGTATCAGAGGATTTTAAGTGTATTCCTTCTTGTGTGGCGGAAATTTTTATTAGAAGTTATTGATTGTAAAATCACCACAACAAATGAAATATTGTGGCTGGTTGTAGCATGCATGAATGGATGTAATGAATGAATTGCATACTGGCGCAGTTGTGCCTTTTGATAAAAGTCAATTATTCTGTTCGTATAGCGTGTTGTCACACCCATCTAAGTGCAACCACCTGCGGCTCTGAACGACTGATTAAAACCAATCTCGGAAAGGCGCCACGTATAACTGTTGGGCCTACCGACTTCGCAGACTTTTGACAAGTCTCTACGCCCGCCTGAAATCTATCAGATAATTATGAAGTGTGTGTGAAGTAGGCCTAGTGAGTACAATTTTGCACATTTGCATTCATTCATTCATTCATTTCTAAATTTATATAGCGCTCCTTCAAGAGGACTACTCAGAGGCGCTCCCGACTCCAGCACGACCAAAAAGTACATTTTTGAGTTTAGTACTGCAAGCTTCAGCTATGTGTCTGCTATTTTGTCACTGGCGTGAAGAGCAGTAGGTAGCGGGATCGCTTCCGCAACCCTCCCAAAGGTCCACTCAGGCTATCATTCGTGAGATGGCGCGTTGGTAAAATGAGATGTAGGACGTGATGGGCGCCTTGCATGGCTGCCGTATACAGTGAAATTCGACTCCTGTAATAACTTGTCATCATCCGTTCATACTGAATTGTAATGATACTGCGTAATTGTCAGTTTGAAAATATTAAACGAAGATTATTAGTATTTATTACATGTCTATTTAGGAGTCTACATGTATATTCATACGACAACATAATACCGCCTCCTAAGTAATTAATGTATGCGAGTAGCCTAAATACCAAACAATAGGTGACTTAAACGTATCAGTTAATTGAAATGGCGGTATTTTCAAGATTCTATTAAAATAAGGTGGTAAAAGAAGCACAGTTGTTCGAACGAGAACATCGTGAAAAACACCGCTATGCTATATTCGGGCAATAAAGGGACATTCATGAGAGAAGTGAGCAACGCGCATACAATAATCGCTGTTGTAATCTCAATGATTTCTACAGCATCCACCTTAGACAGGGTGGGAATCGGTTCAAGGTCAAGATGAGGCAGACACAGACAGTCTTTTCTGAACAATTGCTTCATTCTTTGTTTCTTATCATAAGGAAAACTTATAGGCCTAACCTATTTCACACCAAGGAGCATTGTCGAATAAATATCCACCGCTTTGATGTTCCCATCTATAAATACTTGGTTGCGTTGATCAATTATTATGTGGACCAACTGCACACAGGCGATAGATTCGACGCGTTTTGATCATTATAACCGAAGAGTTGAAGACAAACATGCACTGGCACGATTTCGTCATAGTTGAAACGGTTTGGTTTCTACTTTTAATAACAGGTGAATTTATCAATTATTGTTTTAACCAGTTTCAGCATCATTTGCTTCATTCCAGCTGGAGACATCACTTTACCTCCAAGATTCTTCTTTCATTTGATTTTCTTTTCAGATAGTTATATATCGCCACTTAGAGATGATCTAACCAGGAGCGCCTATGCTTAATTCGGCTGCAATGTCTTTTCCAGTCTATTGGTGACTTATCAGCTGTTGCAGCCAACATAGCTTTCCTGTGGTCCTCATCTTCCGGAAAGGTTCAGTATGCGCTTTCTGAATGTTACTGCGGGTGGCATGCGCGGCTGGCACCGTTTCCGTTGTTCTCTTGAACACCATGTAACTGTTGGTTCAAGTATTATCCGAACGACGCGTTTGCTATCAGCTAAGAGGGAAGGCGTTTCTTTGCGGTGTTATCTTGTGCGAAAAAAAATGAGCGCCTCTGATTTGTGTGCACTGTGAGAGGCGCCTTATAAATCTTTAAAAACAATACAATACAATACAGTACAATAAAAATAACCAGATCAATAGCCAACAGATAGACATGTTGACAAAAGCACAGATAGATAAATGGACAGTCGATAGGCAAATAGATAGGCAGATATGCAGATAGATAGACACACATACGCACACACGCACGCACGCACAAACAAACACACGCACACACACGTATGTATATACATATACAGTAGACAGATCTCTCAGCGGATTAGGGCTTAAGGTAAGCATGTCCGCCACTTGTAGCGTATGAAGTACTGTACTAATGAAAGGCCGTGAATTTTTCTACCTGCTTAACGTAGTTAGGCGTGATTCGTTTGTCGACGCTGACCACGATAAGGTCGGCACGAAGGTGAAGCGGGTGTCGTGTCTAGTCGGTGTATGCAACGTTTCTACATGTAGTGTAGACGGCGCTGACTAAGAAGTGTTAAGAGAAAGTGTATGCATATTTTAATTCCAATGCACATTGTCTTCAACACTGTCATGCACACAGAGTCGAACTGCTATTTCAATAAAATAATATCAACTAAACTATAAAAGCGCATAATTAAATTTTGAATTAATTTTCATTTCCAGGGATAACGGCAACTATAATTCAAGGACCGTCAAACGCAGTGGCAGAGATCGCACAGCAAGTAAAACTTACCTGCATTGCTGATGACCCGATAGATTCTTGGTTTTTATCGAAAGACGGAACAGCGACTGATCAGCTGGTAATCGTTGGTCCAGGTTGTTCGACAGTCAACGCTCCTTTCGTTGATCATTATGCAGTGGAGTCGTCAAGAGGAGGAGCAACATGCAACCTCATCGTTTTCAACATAACCATGGATCAAGCCGGTGTCTATAGATGTTTAGAAACACGAAACAATTTCTTCTCCATTCTCACAGTTATAGGTATGAAGCATTCTATTACATTGTTTTTGTGCCTCCATCAAATTTGTCAGAAAGTCACGTCAACAATGTAAGATTTCACGCTGATTTTGCGTCGTTAGGGTAGGCAAGCGTCAGGATTAGGGTTAGTGTCATCATTAGATAAAAAGCTAAAAACCTTCCGCCGCAGAAGTAATTTCTTCATGCGCTGCGTGGCGGAATCTTCCGCCGCAGAAGCACCACACATATTTTAACGAGTCTCGACAATAGCTCAATAATTTAGTTATATCATTGTAATAAGCTTTCAGAATGTTAAACTTTTAATTTATTTATGCTGCCCATAAAGTACCTGATGTAGATGCGTCAAGTTCCTCATGCGATTACTGACCATGAGTTGTCTCCCCGACGCCCGCGTGCTTCTGTTTCAGTGCATCGTTGGATGATATGACGCATCATGCTTTCATCAACCAGAAGTCGAAAGGATCTCAAAATAGAATCTTTTCTTATTCGCTGTGTCGCAACTCGCAAACAGCATTGATCTTGAAACTTCGCAGAACACGTTCTGACTGCTTAGCCTTCCACGAGGTGCATCATCGGATGAAGACACAATCCAGACAGTGCCGTCCCTTGATGCTTTCCTGGTATCTGTAGCTGCTGCATTTGTGCGGTCACGATGCTGAAATGATGAGCGACCCCCTCTGTAACCACGACCTCGTCCTCAACCACGTGCACCTCCTCCAACACATGCACGCACACTTCCAGAGATACGAACTTCAGTATTTGGAATGGCCTCGTAAATAAGTAAGGCTAATAATTTATTAGATATACACTAGAAAATAGGCATTTGCAGTAATAGTGTCATCGGTCAAAAATTACTCCAATCCGCCCTTCTGGGTATTGGCTGCTCTAACTCCAATACCTGACAAGGTTTTTCTTCTATGCCTTTGCGGCCACAATGCCATAGATGTCATAAAATATTTTCCTCTAATGGTTACTGGGTGCTACATGGCACGCTCGCAAAGTGCGTTATGGGTCAAAAATGACCGATGCCGACCTTCTAGTGTTAGTGAATATTCTGATGAACTGTTCGATCTGTACGTTGTGTTGGTAAATAACCAAAGAATATGCTTGACTCTGTTGTGTTAAAACTTTCGCTAAGCCAAGTCATTTCGGTTGCACAGCCGTTGACATTTGTATTCAAACAGCAGAGTTTTTCTATTAGCCTACTGAAATTAAAGAGGCACGACTTCTTCATTTTCAGATTCTCCTCCAGTTAATATTACAGTTAACGGTACGATACCTGTAGTGGAATACGATAAAGTTATATTCACATGTAGCTTAAGTTATGCCGGATCTGTCGCACCAGCTCCTACACTAAGACCGCATTTCTATTGGAAGGATTTCAATGGCGAAAATGTTTCCAGTTCCTACAACTCAACGACGAACACTACGGCTGTTTCTCAGTATAAAGTCACAGCTGATAATGACGGAAATATAACATCGTACACGTGTCATGTCTATTTAGATCTACAACTGATTCCAGCAGCGTTCTACGCCAATAACATACCTAGTGTCAATATCAGCGCTAGCTCTCCACCTATTGAAGTGCTCTGTGAGTAAACATTTTGTTATTTGTTTTAAAAGACGTTTCGTTCTGTGTGATTTACAGCAGAGAATGTAACCAATTATTGTTACTTTTACCTGTGATGCAGTTGAAAGTGCATTATATAATAAATGTATAAACTACAGCATTCAGTTGACAGGTCCTTAGAGTGTCTGTTCTGCTGTAAAGCGTGACATTGTAATAACACAATGTCATTCATGAGGGCTGGAATAGATAAATTCCGAGAAATTGAAAGACAGTAACTTTTAATGATGAAAGCATACAGCAAATCGGAACGAATGATTAAATTTGGCAGGGCCTATCCCCAATGGACTTCATACCTACATTACTAATTCTTTCTTGTTCTGATGTTTTCCCCCACCTTATTGCACTCTGGTCTTTTGCTAAAAGGCGTTTCCCATCATGCTTCAAATCTGGTCTAGTCACGCCTTTACTCAAAAAACGTGAAACTGCTCTCCTCCATACACTGGATGAAATCTTCTCGTCTAATGACAATGGAAAAGCCTGCCTCTCACTATACCTTGACCTCAGTGCAGCCTTTGACACCATAGACCACCAGCTTCTGCTTTCAAGACTCACCAAAAGCTTCGGTGTATCTGGGATTGCCTTAAACTGGTTGGCTTCATACCTGTGTGACCGGAATCAGCAGGTAGGCATCGGTATCGTTTGGTCTGAGTTCACTGCTTGCACTGCTGGAGTGCCACAGGGATCCGTAATAGGCCCTTTATCGTTTACAGTCTTTACTTTACCAATCAGTCATATAGCTAAGCACTTTGGAATCCAATTACAACAGTACGAGGATGATACTCAGCTACATATTGCTATTTCACATACTGATCAGTGGGTGGCCTGACAAAATGTCATGCGACAAAATGTCACATGACAAAATGTCGCCGACAAAATGTCATAAGTATTAATCAGTAAATAAACGATAATTCTAATAATTGATCATTTGAAAAGTAAAATCTTGTAAAAAGGCGAATAGTAGTGTCAAGTGATTGTAACAAAACCTTTTCGACGGTAAGAAAACCTCGAAAAAACTTTGTATAGTCAAAAGCAAAATCAGCTTACTGAATACTAATACAACGCTGAATAATAGTGTCTGTCAAGCGATTATAGTGCGTATGTAAGTTATTGAAATGTTCATACAACATTTATATTCAGAACTCTTGCAATGTCCCCCAAATAGGCAATGGAGTCTCTGTTACTGTAGTCTGTAACGAGAGTGTGGAGAGCTTCACTGACTATTACATATGCCTTCTTCTTCTTTCCTGGTTGAACTCCAAGTTCCAGTTGACGACGCAGGAGTTCCATACTGTGCTGCTCTTGCTGCAGCTTACGCGCAAGTTTCGTTGTTGTTGGTTGGGCAAAGCCAACAACGTTGTTGAAGGCATTGTGCCAACCTTCAACGGCGTTGTTCCTTCTAGGCAAATGTTCAAGTACACGCGCGTAGCCTTCCACGAGGTGCATCATCGGATGAAGACACAATCCAGACAGTGCCGTCCCTTGATGCTTTCCTGGTATCTGTAGCTGCTGCATTTGTGCGGTCACGATGCTGAAATGATGAGCGACCCCCTCTGTAACCACGACCTCGTCCTCAACCACGTGCACCTCCTCCAACACATGCACGCACACTTCCAGAGATACGAACTTCAGTATTTGGAATGGCCTCGTAAATAAGTAAGGCTAATAATTTATTAGATATACACTAGAAAATAGGCATTTGCAGTAATAGTGTCATCGGTCAAAAATTACTCCAATCCGCCCTTCTGGGTATTGGCTGCTCTAACTCCAATACCTGACAAGGTTTTTCTTCTATGCCTTTGCGGCCACAATGCCATAGATGTCATAAAATATTTTCCTTTAATGGTTACTGGGTGCTACATGGCACGCTCGCAAAGTGCGTTATGGGTCAAAAATGACCGATGCCGACCTTCTAGTGTTAGTGAATATTCTGATGAACTGTTCGATCTGTACGTTGTGTTGGTAAATAACCAAAGAATATGCTTGACTCTGTTGTGTTAAAACTTTCGCTAAGCCAAGTCATTTCGGTTGCACAGCCGTTGACATTTGTATTCAAACAGCAGAGTTTTTCTATTAGCCTACTGAAATTAAAGAGGCACGACTTCTTCATTTTCAGATTCTCCTCCAGTTAATATTACAGTTAACGGTACGATACCTGTAGTGGAATACGATAAAGTTATATTCACATGTAGCTTAAGTTATGCCGGATCTGTCGCACCAGCTCCTACACTAAGACCGCATTTCTATTGGAAGGATTTCAATGGCGAAAATGTTTCCAGTTCCTACAACTCAACGACGAACACTACGGCTGTTTCTCAGTATAAAGTCACAGCTGATAATGACGGAAATATAACATCGTACACGTGTCATGTCTATTTAGATCTACAACTGATTCCAGCAGCGTTCTACGCCAATAACATACCTAGTGTCAATATCAGCGCTAGCTCTCCACCTATTGAAGTGCTCTGTGAGTAAACATTTTGTTATTTGTTTTAAAAGACGTTTCGTTCTGTGTGATTTACAGCAGAGAATGTAACCAATTATTGTTACTTTTACCTGTGATGCAGTTGAAAGTGCATTATATAATAAATGTATAAACTACAGCATTCAGTTGACAGGTCCTTAGAGTGTCTGTTCTGCTGTAAAGCGTGACATTGTAATAACACAATGTCATTCATGAGGGCTGGAATAGATAAATTCCGAGAAATTGAAAGACAGTAACTTTTAATGATGAAAGCATACAGCAAATCGGAACGAATGATTAAATTTGGCAGGGCCTATCCCCAATGGACTTCATACCTACATTACTAATTCTTTCTTGTTCTGATGTTTTCCCCCACCTTATTGCACTCTGGTCTTTTGCTAAAAGGCGTTTCCCATCATGCTTCAAATCTGGTCTAGTCACGCCTTTACTCAAAAAACGTGAAACTGCTCTCCTCCATACACTGGATGAAATCTTCTCGTCTAATGACAATGGAAAAGCCTGCCTCTCACTATACCTTGACCTCAGTGCAGCCTTTGACACCATAGACCACCAGCTTCTGCTTTCAAGACTCACCAAAAGCTTCGGTGTATCTGGGATTGCCTTAAACTGGTTGGCTTCATACCTGTGTGACCGGAATCAGCAGGTAGGCATCGGTATCGTTTGGTCTGAGTTCACTGCTTGCACTGCTGGAGTGCCACAGGGATCCGTAATAGGCCCTTTATCGTTTACAGTCTTTACTTTACCAATCAGTCATATAGCTAAGCACTTTGGAATCCAATTACAACAGTACGAGGATGATACTCAGCTACATATTGCTATTTCACATACTGATCAGTGGGTGGCCTGACAAAATGTCATGCGACAAAATGTCACATGACAAAATGTCGCCGACAAAATGTCATAAGTATTAATCAGTAAATAAACGATAATTCTAATAATTGATCATTTGAAAAGTAAAATCTTGTAAAAAGGCGAATAGTAGTGTCAAGTGATTGTAACAAAACCTTTTCGACGATAAGAAAACCTCTAAAAAAAATTTGTATAGTCAAAAGCAAAATCAGCTTACTGAATACTAATACAACGCTGAATAATAGTGTCTGTTAAGCGATTATAGTGCGTATGTAAGTTATTGAAATGTTCATACAACATTTATATTCAGAACTCTTGCAATGTTCCCCAAATAGGCAATGGAGTCTCTGTTACTGTAGTCTGTAACGAGAGTGTGGAGAGCTTCACTGACTATTACATATGCCTTCTTCTTCTTTCCTGGTTGAACTCCAAGTTCCAGTTGGCGACGCAGGAGTTCCATACTGTGCTGCTCTTGCTGCAGCTTACGCGCAAGTTTCGTTGTTGTTGGTTGGGCAAAGCCAACAACGTTGTTGAAGGCATTGTGCCAACCTTCAACGGCGTTGTTCCTTCTAGGCAAATGTTCAAGTACACGCGCGTATTGGTTCCAAAGCGCGATGCAAATCCTTGGTTGTCCACGCCAACCCTTTGATGTTGCCCAATGAAGTTGTCTTCTATAGATAGTGGATAATGCATTCGAGGTCGCGATACACTGGTAGTTCAATTAGTTTTTCAAATGTGCTGATGACATCGTCCGGGGGGGGGAAGACAAGTGCAAGTTAAAACTAAATTCATGCCATGATATTTTGTCGGCGACATTTTGTCAGGTGACATTTTATCGTTATGACATTTTGTCGCTGACATTTTGTTGGTAACATTTTGTCGCATGACATTTTGTCATGGAACCGATCAGTCTGGTAAACAATACTTTAAGCGCTTTTTTATATGGCTTAACTAAAACTTTAGGAGTGCCTCTCATCTATGTATGCATGGTTTTGCTTCAATGGTTTGGCCATAAACCCAAACAAGTCTGAGGCAATTCTGTTCGGTTCATGCCAACGCCTGCGTTCTTTCCCTTCACTTTCTAGAGTTGACCTCGCAGGCACTGCTGTGCCACTTTCAGATATGTCAAAACACTTAGAGTAACCTTGGACAGTAAGCTCACAAGCCTCACATTCCGACCGTATAAAACAAACCTTTGCAAATCTTGTTTTTATCACATCAGGGCAATACGTCACAGCAGGTCGTTTCTGACTAAGAATATGTCGCAGACCATAGCCTGTTCCCTTGTCTCCTCTCGCCTTGATTATGGTAATCGGTTGTGTGGGTCTCTCAGACCTCGAGCTCAACAGGCTCCAACGCATCTAAAACTCCTTGGCTCGCGTCGTGCTGCGTGTTCCACTTCGAACAAGTTCCACACTTTTACTTCTTCAGCTGCATTGGCTTCCTGTTGAATTCAGAATTAAATTCAAATTGTCCTTTTTGACCTACAAAGCCCTCAGCAGTAGTACACCGCGCTACCTTAATTCACTACTAACTCCTTACATCCCTCCTCGTTGTCTGCGATCATCAAGTACCGGTCTTATAGATGAGTCACGATGCGGAACAGCTGTGGCCTCGCGTGCATTCCATGCCTCTACCCCCAAGGAATGGAATCGACTGCTGCCTCTCTCTCTCTCTCTCTCTCTCTCTCTCTCTCTCTCTCTCTCTCTCTCTCTCTCTCTCTCTCTCTCTCTCTCTCTCTCTCTCTCTCTCTCTCTCTCTCTCTCTCTCTCTCTCTCTCTCTCTCTGTAGCTCAAATTCACTTCCTTCCGTCAAAAAGCGGCTAAAAACCTTACTACTTCTCCCTGACTGTCAAGCATTTGGATATCTAATTGCATCTGCTCCTGGCGGCTAACTCTCCGCGCATCATGTTCACATTTCGGTGAATTTAATTATTATTGTATAATAATAATGTATGGACAATTATATTGTTATGCTATGCTCACCAGAAGGGTGTGTCTAAAAAATGAAGTTTCAAACTGAATATCGGCCAGTTTTTGTGTGTGTTCCACCTTGAGAAACATTGCCATTTGCCAAATTAGATGATAATCGGAAGAGATTTAGAACTTGCTCAAAGCCCCGGAAGATTACCACTTAGACAACAAAGTGATACATTGTAATTTTCAAAGATAAAAACGAATTTCAGCACTTAAACATAAGATATAAGGCAAAATCAAAGGAAATACTGTCAGTTAGTTGTCGTTTATTTATTCCTGTTAGTGCTTTTGGGAATTCGCTTCGATGGTACTCGACCATCTGGAGAACAAACTGTTTCTCTTCCTCATTTCTCACCAGGGCTTCATTGAAGGACTGCATGAGAGCCACTCCTTTCTCCGCCAAATCGTTCGTCACTTTTAGGGCGGATATGTTGTCTTTTGCCTCAGTGTATGACTCCCGTTGGGCCATTGTCGCGGGTCTCGATCAAGAAAAGAGTCATCCAATCCGAGAATCTGAAATATTTTGGTGGTATAAGTAGTGAAGAAATCGGGTCAAGGCATTGTCTCGAATTTCTGTGACACGCTGTGCTGCATCTTTATCCTCCAATGCTGTGCGATATTTGGCATGATCGATTTGGGGCCAAAAGTCACGGAAACGCCTAAAGAGTACTGTTCCAATTTTGGAGATCTTGCAGAATCATGCAGTGAAAACTTATTTATTTATTTATTTGAATCAATGAACAGCAAGAACTCAATAAAAGAAACATAACATACAATAAAAACAAAACAATGTACAGAAATGATAATAAGACAAGCTAATGTAAAATTGTATAAACAGTGCAGAGTTAAGATACACCAGTTCATAAGCGACAGAATAACACTAATGAGGAGAAGAAGCACAAAGTGCTTATCGAGTCATCCCCATAGGTAGAAAAACTAGATGGGTAGGGTAGGCACTAGACCCAAAACAGAGAGAGAAAAAAGCTCCTTTTCCAGAACAATTTCAGAAACGTGATGTCGACAGGTAAGGTTCAAAAGGTCCTTTCCTAATTCCGTTTCCAGCTTGATGCATACACCGCAGTTGACACGATTCTGTCTTGCGATCCCCAACTTTTGATCTGGTCCAAACTTGCATCTGAGGATGAGTCTGAATTTGCCTAATGAATAATCATGAATATTAATCTGCCTCTAACGGCAGTCTAACCCATAGATATTATATCTATGGTCTAACCAGAGACACAAAGTGCGCAGGGTAACGTGGCACACGGTAGAATAATAATATTTTCGTTTAATTATTGACCTTCCAACGATAGTCGTAAACTTTGTATTCAGGCCCACGTGTAGAGTGAAATTTAAAATTAGAATTATACTATCAAATCGATAAGTTGCACAATTAAACATTTATTGGGTAAGGCAAATCAATGTCTTGGTTTCACTGGTTTGTAGGCTATGGTAGGCCTAGTGCTGTCTCGGTGGACACTAATAGCGGCTTCTAAGTAAGTAAGTAAGTACGTGCTTTATTGAACCGCCTGCAAACGCACTGCGGGAACATCAGATACAGTATTGAATCACAAATCACAAAAATCACAAATGTCAAAAATATCATAAAAAACTATAAAACCGACATCTATGGATATAATTATGAGATCAGAGAAAGCTAGGTGAAAGACCGCTTTATAATAGCTTTCCACGTCAGAGTAGTCGTCAGTGAACTCCGATAGCCTATATTGATAGTCGGCAGGCAAAGTTTGCATATAATCGGCCATTTCGCAATTTATCAATTTAAATTCGAACTGTTTTACAAACTGGCGTTCACTGTTTACTGATTTAGGCAAGGCGCGTAGATAATGAGTATTCATGACGCCATGAAAGTTATTACTGACATGGCGGCTTCTGATTGGTCGCGAGAATCCCATGGATCAATTTCCATGTGTACTTTCGTAATATGCGTCCCGGATTGGAATTTGGGGATGGCGCATAACATGGGAATCTAGCGAATCTACAAAGGGGCGTCTTAAGATGGCTTGCAAAATTGATCGCTATCTATTACAAAATAGTACATAATGTTCAATTGTAGACTGTTTCAGAAGGATGGGCTCGTATCTGATTCTTTCCGCCTCATAAGTTGCTGCATTATAGATTGGATGCACCTAGTGCAGACAAAATGTGAGAGGCCTTCCTGCTGCTGGTTTTGGTGTGATCTAGAGCTGCTGCAACATGACGTGTAACTACAGAGATTGTTCCCCTTCGCCGCTTTGGTGGCCAAACACACGTCGAAGGTTCTGGCTCTTTGCTGAGCTATCTGATCTGACGCCTCTTCCTCGGGTAACTTTTCCAACAGAAAAACCTCCGTAGCTACAGCTGTGCTAGCACGATAACGTTCCTCACGCTCTGCAAGTGCTGCTGATCTTGCAGCGCCCAGCGCCCTCTCTTCGTTCTTTGCAAGTGTGATTTCAAAAACTGCCGATACTCTTCTATCTTAATTATTGTCATGGCATATTTTTGCGCAATGTCAAAGAGATCCTCGAAAGAATCGTGTTTTCTCTCTTCAGTTTCTGACTTCCTCCAAATATTTTTTTGAGGTTTTGCCATTCCATATGACGATCTCGTAGCTGGTCCCAAACATGATTCTTAGCCTTCGTTGGAATCCGTGCTCTTTCCCAAATTGGAAGTACCATAGCTACCGTTTCTTTCACGCTGTCATCCAAACTCTGTGTATGAAAATTGAATAGCATCTTGAGAACCTCTCCTCGGGTAGGTAGTTTCGCATAACCGAAGTGGTCTTCAGTAGCCTACTTCCTATCAACCAAATTTCAGCCTTTTTTCTAGCCAATTTTGCCATCTCACCTGCGATATGATGCATTAACGAAAACCACCACTACCCGCCATTTGCCACACGAGACCCATGACAGAAACAGCACGAGATCAGTTACACCATCATCGTGAATATTTATTAGTTGGGAACCGATCACTAAGAAGGGGTCTAAGGCTGGCATGTATTGAAATCGTGGATAGAATGCCTATAATCATAATGCAACAGGATTCCAATAATTTCGGTCGCTTTGAGCAAGTCCTAAATGCCAGGCTATAAAGATTTAATTTCGGATATGGAGTTCATATATGAATTGGCATGATAATTTGACCTGGCCGATATAAAGTCTTTGATTTGAAAATTTCACATGTACCTTAAAAACACCCTACTCACCAGGGATCATCATAAGATCTTTGTACTAGATGCACACGCTTTTCTAGGGCGACCAAATAATTGATCGGGTGAGGTAATTCATTCCGCTATTTGACCTCTGATGAACTCTTTCTTCTTAATGAATGTTGACATCATTTTCGTTATTTGGTTAGGTTCAAGAATATTTCCTAGTTCTTCTAAAGTAACACTGAACTGAAATAGTTATTGGATACTTCAGCAGCTTCTACATCATCAGAAATAACTTCTCATTTTCCCGCTTCCTTTTTCAATAGTCCTAGCATGTCTCCTTCTCTGCTTATTTCTGAAACTCCTTCTATCTTCCTTTACAGTACATTGATTTCCGCGATAACTTGTGCGTAAATAATCTTATTGCTTCCTTGTTTGCATAATAATTATTGTAGGTATGTTAAGCGTAGGACAAACACAAACAGTCTCGATAACGAAGAGGAACTTAAGTTAATTTGATTTCATTGTTGTAGGCCTTCCTAAAGTGCACCTCTCCCCTCTTCAATCTGTGCTTAATGCGGCTGCCAGGCTGCCCCGCTTCTCGCACATATCCTCCTATATGTTGGATCATTTTCACTGGCTCCCTCTCACTGCTCGTAACGCGCTTAAGGTTCTAGTTCTCATCTACCGGTCTTACTCTGGCCTAGATCCCAAGGACCTCTGTGGCCTCATTCGCCGACCTATCTCTGCCGCCTCTCTCCGTCCGCTTCGCTCACTAAGTCTTGAACGCCTTGACCTTCTCGTCCCACGAGCGAGGACTGCTATGGCTAAATATCGAGCTTTTGACTTCATTGGCCCTTCACTATGGAACCAACTCCCTACATCAACTCGCTCTTTGATATTACCTGGTGGTCCAGGTGCTTCCTTTCGCCTTCTTAACCCTCAGGCTACCACGCTTTTTTGTAACACTGACTACCAAGGGGGGGTGGTTACCACCCCTGGATTTCGTGTTTGGTTTCACATATCATAACTTGAAATATAGCATTGGATTAAGCTTTCATTTCTGCACAGAATGGTATATTTAGTTGTACATTATGTGAATGCACCTCGAAATTACACCACTTTTAACAACGGAACCCCCTTAATTAGCGATATTTTATATTATTGCGTACATTTTGTACTTTTTGGATAAAAAAATATAAGATTATGTGTGTTCTCAAACTGATCTATGTCACATACATCCCTACATATGTTTATATACGTATAAATATACATACATACATATATATCCATACATATATATCGGTTTACGTTGTAATGCTGTATTCAGCCATTTTCACACAGATTACGCGTATTATTATTTATTTTGATCACTTCCGGTATTCAAAAGACAAAGATGTAGGTATGCAAATGAAGCCCTACATTCCCTCTAAAGAATCGTATATTTGTTTCTCTTCTGGGAAAAAAACTTAATAAGCTACAGACAAAACACTAAGGGGGGAGTCCTTCCATTCAGCCATTTTTCACGCATAGTACGGGTATTATTATTTATTTTGATCACTTCCGGTTTTCAAAAGACAAACATTTAAGTATGCAAATGAAGCCCTACATTCCCTCTAAAGAATGGTATATTTGTTTCTCTTATAGGAAGAATAGTCAATAAGCTACAGTCGAAAAACTAGGGGGTGGTATCCACCCCCCCTGGTGCCTGGGGTATATCGGGTATAACTTTTTGAATGGCGTGGGCTACAACCATGATGTTTACCTCAAAATGTGCGCCAATGTATCTGCTACAGCTACCTAAATTGCAAAAATTATATTCCATATGAAAAAAAATTTTTACGCATAAAAACGTAGGGGGGTGGCAACCACCCCCTTGGTAGCCTGAGGGTTAAGACCACTCTTCTCGCTCGCGGTCTTTTGCACTGGGAGCGCCTCTAATTGATGTTCACCGTGAGAGGCGCTTTATAAATTTATTAATACAATACACTACAATTTAAACAATGACCATGGTTGTGAACCGATCGAAAAATTAAAAAAAATCAATAAAATCGAAAGATAGTTCACACAGTTCCATTCATTCTTAAACTGTGCACTTTTTCTGTAGCATGAAATAATTGTTTGTTTGAACCCGGTTGCAACATTGGAAAAGGTTACAACACCCGCCTCTTTTAAAATTGTCCAACAGATTCTGAGTTATTGAGACTTCGCTCTTATTAAGGGCAATGATGCACTAGTGACATTCAGTTATGGACATGAGTTTAATTATCTAGTAATCTAGTTATTGGTCTTTTATGTGTCAGTAAGGGACAGTCTCATGTCAGATCGCGGGTGTACGCTTCCAGACGAGCATTAGTTTGAGTTGCCATCGGTTGTTATGTGGAGGAGTTTTTGTATTTTTTGTCATTATGTTCTTGTCTTCATTTAGTTTCTGTGTTCTGCGCTGCACAAAATAATATATATATAATATATATATATAATATATATATATGGGTATATTTCACAACAGGAGGCAAATTAGATAAATTTCCGTCTTCTCCTTTCGACGGCTTACACAAAGAGTAAAATTATAATTTATAATTTTTAAATACATTGTAGGGCATGTATTAGTTATAAAAAATTATTTATATTATATTATTTAGATGATTAGTATGAGAAAAAAAATTATAAAGTCCAATTTTAGCCCGAAATTGCATTGTCCTTTCTAATGGTGAGTCAATTCAACGTTACGTTAGGGTAACAGCTGAAACGCTTAACTGATGTTTTACAATTTTTAGATCATTAACTTACATACATCCATTGCTCTATATGGTTTTATTAACTAATTAACAAACTATATAATTAAAAAATAAATAAAACCGTCTGTCTTCAAATATTGGTTACAACACCGTTACGAGTGGGTTTCTGCCATCTGGGGAATAAATTGAAAACTCTCGGTTTTTGAATTGGCATCTTCGATAGCAGGGAACCAGTCTGCATTGATTTTACCAACAAGAAATCAATATGGAAGTCTGCTTCTGTTGACAATTTTCGGAAATTTATCCGGTAATGTAATAGTATAAAAAAGATTTACAACTCCGTGACTGTAATTATTGCATTTTGCGTATATATATAATTTTTTTATTTCGAAAATAATATTGAAACTGGCAGCCTGGCCACTATAAACTTACTATTTTTTTTATCTTAACTCGTCCGGTAAGCCTGGAGACCTAATTATGAATATTTTACAACTCCGTTACTACAACTTCGTTACATTATTTTTCTATTAAAATGAATTTATTTAATGGTAGATGTAGATAATTTGTCGTCAAAATAATTTATGTTGCTGTGTAATAATTTAATGCACACTTAATACTAATTAATCACTAATTATAAACAGTGGCGGTATATTATAATGTGTATTTATTGCGTAACGGAGTTGTAAATAATTAGGAATCAAAGTTGTATGTGTTTCACATAGTAAAAAACTAAAATGAAAAATTAGGCCAAATCTGTCAAATTTAAGCTCTGCTCAATATCAAATATGCTTCAGGACGGCTAGTAAAATATTTGTGTAAGAATTTTTTTTATTTTGCATGACTTTCTTTTTCTCTAATTCTATTTCTGAATTTGACGCCTGTTGTGAAATATACCCATATATCTGAGGACAAACATATTATGTCCAAATTTAACAAACGTATTATGTCGAAATTCAATACTTTCGAGAAAAACTGAATTTTAAATTTCAAATGCAAATTAAAAATATAACATAGTTACGTTGTGATATTTTCTTGGTGTCATTGAATACCTCTTTAACCTTTATTTAACCAACGTTCCATTTTTGGAACATAATTTGTAATGTTAAAAAAAATAATTCGGCCTTGGTAAATTTATTATATTTGCACATCAAATGAAAGATCTAAGAATCGACAATGTAAAACAGTGGTAATTGTCTGATTGACTTTATTTATTTTTGTGCTACAGATGCGTAATTTTGACGAATTTTGTGATTTTTGAAAAAAATCTTTTAGGAAGTTGAAATAAATATTTGTGTCATAATTTTAGAGGTGAGACACGTTGTATTTTATTGATTGATATCTAAAGTCATTGATAAAAATCAAAATTACTGAAAAAGAAGCAAAACTCTAGAAGAAAAAACCCATTTTTGGGACGTTGGGGCACTCTCATTAGTATAATTCCAATATGAGGAGAGTGTGTTCCTTGTTCATAATTTGCCAACATATACTGTTGGATTGTTGCATGTATCATTAATTTGTTTTTTAATATTATGTTTCATTTAATTTATTTTTAACCAGGGGCGTAGCCAGGAAAAAAATTCGGGGGGTAAGTTTTCTGGGGTTTCCATTGGAAATGGTCGAAAAAGTTCAGTTTTTGTATTTTGCATATAATTGCATAGAAAAATGTCGGCAATTTATTTAGGATGACCACACCCCATAAAACCCCTTATATATGCCCATGTTTAAACACTGATTTTGTAATAATTAGTACATAATTATTATTTTAAATTGGAGTTTTAGAAAATAACGCAATAACTGCAACACAGTTGAGTACCTGATGCACTCTAATAGCAACTGCAATGTCTAAATCCATGATAGGAGGATGTTCTGCCATGCATGCAGCTGACAAGAGATATCTGTATAATGGCACAGTGTGCACGATATGATCAGTAACACAAATCTTTGCAATTTGGAATTCTTCATTTCAAACTTAGCATTTATGAGTCGGTGGGTGCCTAACTATGGACATCATGGGTTAGAGATGCTTATAAGAGGAAAGCCAATCAGATTTAGTTATAAGATCTGGATGTCTTATTCACGAATAAGATGTTCATCCATATCAAGCAACAATTTATTGTGGCAGGAGTAGGCGACCCACATTAACGACTTTTGATGAGCGCGCTGCCATGAATTTTGCCTAACTCATCAAAGAAAACCATATCACATGTTATTATTTGCCAATCCTTTTACTAGTTACAGTCTTCTGTCTAAGCTGAGGTGTGGGGCAGCAGTGATTCAGAGGTGCTATTCCAGTTCGACCATCATGGACATGACGTCCGTGATGGTCGAACCGGAACAGCAGCTCTGAATGACAAGAAAATGTTTGCAAACAAGAAAGAGGTACATTTGAATACACATGTCATGCCAAAATTGTTGTTGTTAGGTAGTCAGATAACAATGTATTAGGATTTCCAGCAGTATCAATACTGTAAATCCTGTGAAAAAGTGCTCAGGCACGTCAAAGGTTGCCATGACACATTGCGATGGGATCGAGCAATACATTCCGCTCATTAGTCAGGCTCATTGTTTTTTTTCATTTTTTGAAGAAAAACACTACCAAAGAATATGTCAGGTGCCTCAAAATACTTCAAGTGAACTCTTTTGAAAGTTTTCATACCTTTAAATAAACCTGGTTTTCAATAAATTATGCATAAACCATTATTGTATCGTATGTTCATGTTGAACTGCCATTATTAAAAAAATGCTAGTGGGAATGACCCACTGTTCCATTTTTGGAACATCCCAAAAAATTACCTTAAATGTCAAATATCACTAAAAGCTTGTCATTTCTATTTTAACACTAGAAGGACGGCTCTTTTCTACCACCTAAAACGACGGAATGGGTCATTTTGACCCATACAGTTTCATTGATAGAAACCATGTATTTTTGAAGGAAAATTCTTCTGCAGCGGAAAATTCCGCCCCAGAAGTAATATTTTTGATACAATTCCTCGACAGAAGACCTTTGCGCATGCGCAACCTTCGGCGCATGCGCTTTGTCCAAACTGCGTTACTTCTCTCAATTGGCGTCGTGAGGGTCGGTTATGGTGAGATTAGGCATTGTGAGGGTCGGTTAGGGTCAGGATTAGGGTGAGTGTCGTCATTAGATAAAATGCTAAACACCTTCCGCCGCAGAAGTAATTTCTTCATGCGCTGCGTGGCGGAATCTTCCGCCGCAGAAGCACTATGCATTTTTGAACAATTCCTGAAAATAACTGAATGATTTACTGATCTCATTGAATAAGCTTTCAGAATGCTAAACTTTTAATTTATTTATGCTGCCCCTAAGGTAGGCCCCTACCTGGAGGTATAGGCCCTATTTAGAGGCTTCAAGTTCCTCAAACGATACTGGCCATGAGTCATCTCCCAGACGAGCCAGTGCTTCTGTTTCAGTGCATCTTTAGATGTGACGCATCATGCCTTCATCAACCAGAAGTCGAAACGCGCTCAACATAGAATCTTTTCTTATTTTGTTGTGTCGCAAACAGCGTTAGTCCTGAAATTTCTCTGAGCATGGTCTGACTGCATAGCCTTACACGAGGTGCATCATTGGGTGAAATCACAATCCAGAGAGTGCCGTCTCTTGACGTTTCCCTGGTATCTGTAGCTGCTGCATTTGTGCTGTCACGATGTTAAAATGATGAGCGACCCCATCTCTAACCACGACCTCGTTACCGACCACGTGCACCCCCTCGACCACATGCACGCACACTTCCAGAGATAGGAACTTCAGTATTTCTAATGGCTAACCATGATCATTTTCGACACTTGAAACAGAAGAACTTCTACTGGCCTCAACAGACCAGTTTTGTATTCCGGTATCTGAGACAGAGGCCTCACTATCATTGTCTTCCGATTCGCCTAGAAGTGTCATCACAGATTTCTTGAATAAAACGAAGGGCTTAGTTTGCTGTAGGCCTATATCGCACACGACGACTCATTTTAGCACAGGTATCGATAACCCTCAGATATAGCTGTTTTTATATCAATTGTGTTTGAAACAATAAACAAACTGTTTACAAATGGCGGGAAGAACGTGAGCTTTGCAATGCCGTCATAAATAAGTAAGGTTAATATAAGATATACACTAAAAAATATAGACATTTGTAGTAATAGTGTCATGGGTCAAAAATGACCCCAATCCGCCCTTCTAGGTATTAGCTGCTCTAACTCCTACACCTGACCAGCTATTAATAAGATTTTTCGCCTATGCCTTTGCGGTCACAATGTCATAGATATCATAAAATATTGTCCTTTAATGGCTACTGGGTGCTACATGGCACGCTCGCAAAGTGCGCTATGGGTCAAAAATGACCCATGCCGTCCTTCTAGTGTTAATACCATCAATATACAACACATATCTAAGGGCCATCTCAAAATTCCACCTAAAAGGCATAGTGGGTAAATAAAGGTTAAAAAGGTATTCAGACTATAAGCAGATCACTGGTATCACATGACATGAAAATAATATGAAATAAAGGGTTCCGCGACAACTCGTCTAACGACATTTCGTCTACGACAATTCGTCTAACGACATTTCGTCTACAGGTGTATCTGTATCCATTACGGCTAATCAACAGAGGCCGCTTTCTTATAGTTTCGCTAAAACGTGCTATATATTCTCAGGAATCCAGCTTGTAATTACTGACATGATTATTTTCATCAATCCAGCTTCTATTGAATGGAAACCTATTTTCATCCATGCATCCAGGTTGATTTCCAGCTCCTATTTACGGGGAACATTATTTCGATCAATTCAGCTTCTATTTCAACACAGGAATGTTTTCATCAATCCCACTTCCATTTCGGGAAACAGTTTTTTCATCAATCCAGCTTCCATTTTAAAGTGACAATATCAAATAACTTTGTAGACGAAATGTCGTTCGACGAAATCTCTGTAGACGAAGTGTCGTAGAAGAAATGTCGTTCGACGAAATGTCTGTAGACGAAGTGTCGTAGAAGAAATGTCGTTCGACGAAATGTCTGTAGACGAAGTGTCGTCGAAGAAATGTCGTTCGACGAGTTGTCGTGACACCGAAATAAAGCTCCTTTGTAAGGGAGGAGTGTCTAAACACGGACATGCAACATTTGTGATCCACAAAAATCTTTATAACATGGACGTATCATATGTAACAGGTCATTGCCAAGTATGGTAACTGCTTTTATGCTGCCTGACAGGCCACAACAATGTTCACCAAACCTAGCTAGAAGAAAATTATACATGTAAACTTATTTTAAAAAGGTTTCTGTGCTCAATTTATGGACATACTACATTTCTGCTCTATGGATTCTTCAGAAGATGACATTCAACTTTTGTATCTTGTAGAATATGCCATTGAAAAACCTTTAATAGGACATAATTATAACAATTGTTCTGCTCTGAAGCCCTTTGCCCTGGCCTATTAGAAAAGCTATTAAACTTAATTTGGGCAAAAAGTTGGACATAATGTGTTTGTCCTCTATACAATCGATATATTAATCACTAATCACGTGGAGGAAGTCCTTGTCTCCTGTAGTGGAGCTTTACACGCTCTCAGAATACTCAGGTCTAATGGTCTTCCCAGTGGCGCCCTTTGCCGGGTTGCTGAGGCTACTGTCGTCTCTCGATTGACTTACGCCGCTCCAGCCTGGTGGGGTCTTACAACGGCTGAAGACCGAAAAAGACTCGAGAGACTTCTGCAGCGAATCAAGCATGCTGGATATCTTCCTCCTAACTCACTGGATATCGATCAGCTGGTGTGTGATGCTGACGCCAGTCTACTAAAGGCAGTGATAAGGAACGATTTCCATGTGTTACGTTCACTGTTTCCACCAATAATTACTCGTCATTATAATCTGCGACCCCGGCCTCATGATTTTACTCTGCCGGATAGGGATGATCGAAATTTCATACCTAGAGTAGGCCCTACTTTATGGTGTATTGGCTAAACAATCATTTTCTTCAGCAATAGGTCTTTGTCACTAATACATTCCTAACCCTCTTATCTATTTGACTATTATTTTGTTGTCTAATCGATATCTAAACTGTTGATTTTGTAATCTTGTTGCGTTTGTGTCAACGAGTTTTTGAAATAAAGGAATAGTAGTAGTAGTAGTAGTAGTAGTAGTATATATATATATATAATATATATATAGTAGTAGACGTTTCTACCCGGCTTTGCCCGGGCGTTTTTTAACCCACACATAAATAAAGGCTACTTACTTACTTACTCTATATGCTGAAGGGCTTCAAATATTTTAAATGTCGACATAATTATTTGAACGATATTTAGAGGTGAAAATAGTTTTTCCCCGTGTATTTGAATTTTATTACCTGTGACTCAGATGCTGCCTCGTTTAGCAAAATAATAATAAGTTGAAAATAGTACCGCACGGGTTATCTCTACCTTTATATAGCCCTATTATTTGTTTCCCGGGCTAAATATAATAGTTATTGCGATTGTAATTTTTCGGAGCGACCCGCGTCTTTTAACGAAAGCGCCTGATTTGAAAATTAAGCCCGCGCGACGTAAGATTGCACATTTAGCCCGCGTGACGTGGACAAAATGGCCATACTATGGCCGGTATTATAAGATAGCCTCGTTGAAAAAGTTGGAAATTTAAAATGTCCATATAACGGCGTTTAAATAAAATTGCGAGCTGAAAATAGTCGCGTTGACCGAGACATGGCGTAATAATGGTTGGTAAAATTTTGTAAATCGCTAAAGCGTTCCGTTTCGGAGCCTTTAGACAACAGACAAACAAACAGACATACAAACAAAAAACCGAAGGACAACGTAAACAGACTTCGCCTTATAATATAGATATTGTCAGCTACCGGGATCTCCGCTAAGGCCAGACGGTCGATTGGCCGTTCAATCGTAGATAGACTGGAATCCCTCAACGGTCGGTCCATGCAGGAATCTTTCGCTGTCTTCCTCTCTTTCTTCTGGTATCCAGGGATGGCGAGTTCAGGATCCTTTGCCATTGGGATTCTGGCAGAGGTTTTCAGGCGACGCACTACTGACGACGACCAGTCAATACTTCAAGAAAGACGACAGTTACACGTTTCATCGTAACTTCGTATTATTAACGAAACTAATTAAACGATGTCATGAAAGAGCTTACAACCGAACGACCCTCCGCTCATCTATCTCTTGTCTGTCCAACAATGATTCATGATTCATAACTTTACTGTAGAGGACTTAAGTCTATAGTGTTACTGCTTAAGGCTGGCTATATGCACTCCATAAGCCCTCTAGCATTGCGTAATGCACCCAGCGAACCCGCTACAATATATACATGTATATATATGTTGGCATTTAATTTTATATATATAATACATTAAATACGAACACTTTGAAGTAATTACATTATTTACCTATCAGATCCTAGTTAACCTTCGGAGGCCGAAGTGGATAATATGCTGATTCGCCGAGCTTCTACCTTTCAGGCTAGTATATCAAAGCCACTATCACCTACGGGCGTTTCAGCGCCACTTAAATCCCGTGAAACGGGCTGATCAATTATATGCGCACGCCTGCTACAATTTGATAGTTTCGCGTTAACAAGGACTTAACTGATAAATTTCGTACTTACAATATCACCTACAGGCGTTGCGATGCCCGCAAAAACTGGTGCGTTTCGCGTTGCTTGCCTGGCGTCTTCGCGCCAATTCACCAAACGGGCGTTGAGCGCCACGCACAAGACATAAATCGATGGTACTCCAATTGACGCAGTGGTAAACAAGTGTAACCCGTATTAGAACAGTTGATATCAAGTAGGCCACGAAAGGTAAATTAGCTAAAGAATGTGAGAATAGTTTAGAAAGTTCAGACAAGAATAAGTGAAAGAAGTTTCATTTTATCGTAATGATTAATCCTGCTACATAAATTGTTTATGCAGCAGGATTAATCATTGTCTTTCAGCATAGATTGCGATTTTACGAGTTGTTACAGATATTGTAATGGAAAGGTTGATATTTATAATCAATTGTGGCTCATGCCCGTGTGCTTCTACGCAAGATAGTATGTTGTTTGTTACATTTGGACTTACTCAGTAGTTATTTAAGCCGCTAAACGGAATCAAAATCATTTGCTGAATATTGCTGAGTTTTGTCTAAAATGCCTAAAATTCGTGTAGCAGTCGTTGACTGGGTCTCATTAAAATTATAAAATATGTACTACAGAAATACATCTCCCAAAATTACACTAAACCTACAATATCATTCCTCTTATAATATTTCAGGTTAGCTGTTCAAAGAAATCTATTGTATTGAATGCTAAAAAAAATGTATGTGATATACGGTAATAGGCCTATAATACATATTGTGGCGCCCCGGGTGGTCCCTGGGTTGCCTTTGCTTGGCCCCCTTCTTCCCCGCCGATGGCGCTCTAGGCTTGGTCTCCTGGCTTGGCCTCTTCTAGGCTTGGCCTCTCTAGCTTGGCCTCCTAGGCTTGGCCTCTTTTAGGCTTGGCCTCTCTAGCTTGGTCTCTTTTAGGCTCCGCCTCCTTAGGCTTGGCCTCCTAGGCTTGGCCTCTTTTAGGCTTGGCCTCTTTTGGCCTCTTTTAGGCTTGGCCCCCTTAGGCTTGGCCTCCTAGGCTTGGCCTCTTTTAGGCTTGGCCTCTCTAGCTTGGCCTCTTTTAGGCTCCGCCTCCTTAGGCTTGGCCTCTCTAGCTTGGCTCTTTTAGGCTTGGCCTCTCTAGCTTGGCCTCTTTTAGGCTCCGCCTCCTTAGGCTTGGCCTCTTTTGAGGGCTCCGCTGATTGGCTGGGTTAACTATAAATAGAAGCGCCCCTGTGTAGTTAAGGTTCTGTCTGTTGAGTTTGGAAGAGATAAATCGGTTGTATTTGAGTGTGGACGTGAGAGTGACTTTGATGACGTCATAGTGTTTGTGATTTGAATAAAGATCGTTAGTTTAACTTCCTGTGTTGAGTCCTTCGGTGTTTGACATTGCTTGCGACGGCTCATCGGCTGGCAGACGCGAAACCCACCGATAGACGACGGTGGCCGTACTTGTGCTCCCATCCTGAGCAACACGCGCCTTACACTCGCATCCAGAGACGGTGAAAGGCCGAGTTCCGTCCCAGAACACGGCAAACTCCTATTTCCGCTACATTGGTACCAGAGCCGTGGGGTTTTGTCCGAGAGTTCCTGCCGCCGACGACGCCAGAATCAACCGAAGATGTTCCAGGGAGACGACGACGACGACACGATAGCCTATCCGATGCCTAGTCAGATCCGCACGCGGGCCGAGACGTCAACGCCTGCTGCCGGGAGAGCAACCGCCGAGACGCGACCGGACAGAAGCCGTTTCTTCGAAGATCTCGCTTTCCCAGCCTAGAGATGTCCGCACGCCCGCCGACGCCTTGACGCCGGCTGCCGGGAGAGCAACCGTCGAGACGCGACCGGACCGAAGCCGCTTGCTGACAGAAATCGACTTCAACGACCCGACGCCGGTGAAAGCGGGCTTCCGCGAAAAGATGAAAGAAGAGACGACCGTGGAGCCGGTGAGATCGAGCTTCCGAGGAAACACGGGCGAATCGACGACGGAGAAGATGAAATTGAAACCGAGTTTCCGCGAAGAGACTGAAAGACCAGACGCACCGGGGACTTCGATGCCGAATTTGCTGGAAAGTGTCAGTGGTTTCCTGCGAAACCGCCCGACACAAATGAAGCCAGGCAAGTTCGATGGGACGGGATCGCTAGAATCTTTCCTGGTGCAGTTTGAAGTCTGCGCGAGGCACAACCAGTGGACGGCCGCGGACCGGGTCGACTATCTGCGATGTTCGCTGGAGAAGGCCGCTACGCAACTTCTCTGGGACTTCGGCGCTCAACCGAGCGTAAGTTACGAAGAACTCGTGGAACGCCTCCGCCAAAGATACGGGACGGAAGGCCAGGCGGAAACCTTCCGTGCCCAGCTGTACTACCGACGCCAACGCCCGGAAGAAAACCTGAGCGACCTTCTGCATGAAATCCGACGTCTGGTTGTCTTGGCCTACCCGGTGCCCTCCAACGAGACCACGCAGATCATCGCGAAAGACGCCTTCTTGGAAGCCATGAGAGACCGGGAGCTCTCGCTCAAAGTACGCGAGCGAGAACCGAAGAATTTGGACGAGGCATACCGGACAGCGCTGCGTCTGGAGGCCTATCAGCGAACGAACGACTCCGACGATCGCAGAAGACAGCCGAACCGAGTGCGCGGGACTCAGGAAGCTGATCTGAGTGCCCAGCTCCAGGCGCAAATGGACCGGTTTCTGGCGACGCAGAAGGACGAACAGCGGAGATTTCAGCGAGAAATTGAGAGAAGAATTGACGAGCAATTCCGCGAACTCCGCCAGAGAAATCCGCCTGAAGAAACGACCCGAGACGCCCGGCCTGAGCGAGACCGCGCGGGCCCTCCGGAGAACCAGCGACGCTCAATGACCTGCTTCAACTGCGGACGAGCCGGTCACATCGCCCGCAACTGCCGCCAAGCTCGACGCCAGAACCGCCAGAACGAGACTGCGACGACCGAGCCCGATGCTTCGACGCCACCGGACCCGGTGGTCATGAACCATACGACACGCCCGAAAGTGCCGAACCGCGCCACTAGCAACGCCGTCTACATTCGCGGAGAGATCAACGGACGACCGCAGCTATGCCTGATCGACACTGGATCGGAAGTCAGCCTGGTGCCTTCATCTACTGTCGACGGGTTAGAACTTCGCTCTTGCAATCGCTTTTTGATGGCTGCTAACGGGTCAGATATAAATGTCCTCGGGGAGGTGCGGGTGCCCAGTAAGATATTTAACGGGTTTTATATCCAGACTTCTTTCCTTGTGTCCGACCAGATAACAGAGCCCATGTTAGGCATGGACTGGTTACGGGAACATCGCTGCCGCTTAGGATTTGGTATGGGATCCCTATTTGTGAGGCGCAGGCGTATCTCTTTGGTGAGGGGTAATGGGTCCACGTGGTGCCGGCGCGTGATCGTCGCCGAGGAGGTGTTGGTGTCCCCTAAGTCCCAGAGGGATATTCCGATTAAGACAATGTACGCGGATCTAACGACCGTAGCGCCAGCCTGGATGACGGAGGCTAGGGAGATCCAACCTGGGGTCCATCTTGCCCGCGTAGTTGTTGGAGACCACGCAGATGCCCGGGTAAGGGTGGTAAATTTAAGCGAGGATCCGGTCCGGCTACCCAAGAATCAGCCACTAGGGGATTTGCACCCGGTGCAGGTAGAGCCGAACGAAAGGAACCGCGGGAATGGAGACGCGGTTGGCCATGCCTCGCCGAGCGAGAAATTGCTCGCGGATTTGCCCGAAGAAGTGACGCCCGAGATACGGGAACGATTGGGCGCTTTGCTTGTTGAATATAATGATATCTTTTCCGCGACTGACCGGGATTTAGGCAAAACTTCTGTATGCACCCATAAGATAGAGACCGGCGACGCGCGCCCCGTAAGACAGCCATTAAGACGACAATCGCTGCCGCATAGGGTCACGATCGATACTCAGCTTGATAGCATGTTAGCCGACGGGATAATTGAACCTGCTGTAAGCGAATGGGCCGCGAACGTGGTGTTGGCACGCAAGAAGGACGGCTCGCTAAGATTTTGCATTGACTATCGGCAATTAAACGACCGAATACGGAAGGATTCGTATCCGCTGCCCAGGATAGATGAGTGCTTGGACGCGCTTGCGGGTGGAGGTTGGTTTAGCACGCTGGACCTGAGAAGCGGGTACCACCAAGTGGCTATGGACCCGAGAGACGCAGATAAGACCGCGTTTGTTACGCGAAGAGGCATTTTTCGATGGAAAGTAATGCCGTTTGGCTTGTGCAACGCGCCCGCGACCTTTCAGCGCCTAATGGATATTGTTTTGTCAGGTTTGAATTTTGAGGTTTGCTTGGTTTATTTGGACGATGTCATTATCTTTGGGGAGACACCGGAGCAGCAGTTAGACCGGCTGGAGCAAGTGTTTCAGAGATTGAGAGGCGCTAACTTGAAATTAAAGCCGAGTAAGTGTCAGCTGCTGCGTAGAAGCGTGAATTTCCTGGGCCACATAGTGACGCCGGAAGGAGTAGCAATGGATCCATCGAAGATACGGGACGTAGTAGAATGGCCGATTCACCAAAGGTTACGCGACGTTCGGGCCTTTTTAGGATTATGCTCGTATTACCGACGCTTCGTGAGAGAATTCTCGACAGTGGCGGTCCCGCTGTTTGCCCTGACCAAGAAGGGAAGGATGTTTGCCTGAGATGAGGCCTGTCAGGAAACGTTTGACCGACTGAAGGCAGCTCTGACAACCGCCCCGATCCTGGCATTGCCTCGGGACGAAGGGACCTACGTCTTAGATTGCGATGCGTGCGACGTGGGCATAGGCGCCGTGCTGTCACAGCAAATAGATGGCGAAGAGCGAGTGATCGCATATGGGAGTCGCCTACTGTCGACCGCGGAGAGGAATTATTGCGTCACCCGTAAGGAATTGCTCGCGGTCGTCTACTTTACTAAATTGTACAGGCAGTATTTGCTGGGACGCCCGTTCGTCCTAAGGACTGACCATGCTGCTTTGCAATGGCTGCAACGCACGCCGGAGCCAATCGGTCAGCAGGGGCGATGGCTGGAACGCCTCGCCGAATTTGAGTTCCAGGTTCTTCATCGACCTGGCCGGAAACACGGGAACGCCGACGCGCTCTCGCGTCGACCGTGCCGCCAGTGCGGGTTTGAAGATACGGCGACGGTGGCCGCAGTAACCGAGGCGTCAGAACCGCTTCCGTTGAGCGCTGACGCCGATGGGTTGGACTCCATGGAGAGAGCCCCGCGAGAAGATGCGGAGCTCGGCATCGTGCGCGGCTGGTTAGAGGACGGAGCGGAGGCGCCTGATCTAGTAGAGATCCTCCAGGAGAGCGAGGCTGTGAAAGTCTATTGGTTCCAGAAAGATGCGCTGAGTTTGAGAGGTGAGGTAATGTACCGACGGACGCCAGATGGCATGGATCAGGTGTTGATGCCACGGAGTAGAAGGGAAGAGTGCTTAAAGTTAGCTCACACCGGGTTGACGGGGGGCCACTTGGGCGTTCGCCGAACGCGTTGGCAGGTAAGGCGCCGGGCATACTGGGTAGGTTGGTCCAGGGATGTGAAGCGGTTTTGTCAGCGATGTTCCCCCTGTAACCAGTATCGTCGGGGTCTACCTCCGAGGCAGGGTCCCCTCCAGCCGTTACCCTGTGGAGAGCCGTGGGAGCGCCTTAGCATCGATATCACGGGTCCCCATCCCAGGAGTAGGCGTGGCCACATTTATATACTGACCGTTATGGACGGGTTCACGAAGTTCGTGGAAGCCATTCCGATGGCCAACCAGGAGGCGACCTCGGTAGCCCGGGCCCTGGTAGAAACGGTGATTGTTAGGTACGGGGCGCCCCTTCAAATTCTGACCGATCAGGGGACTAACTTTGAAGGAAATCTTTTTCGGGAATTGTGCCGGTTACTGGGAATCGATAAGCTGAGAACTTCCAGTTATCACCCTAGTTGTAACGGGTTAATTGAACGGTTTCACCGGACCATGAACGCCATGCTAGGTAAGGTTATCTGCAGCCATCAAAGGGATTGGGACGAGGTTTTTCCCCATGTCCTCGCCGCCTACCGGGCTTCACTGCACGAAGCTACTGGTTTCTCTCCGAACTACCTGATGTTCGGCCGCGAGACAAGAGCGCCGATAGACCTTGTCTACGGGCGACCCCCGGGCGATGAGCGTGTCGACGCTACTTACTCCTCCTACTCCCGAGATTTCGCTGAACGGATGGAGAGCTCTTACCGCCTGGTGCAAGAACACCTACGAGTTGCCGCTGAGCGACGGAAGCGCAACTACGATTTGAAAGTGCATACGGCCGAGTTCGCGCCTGGCGACCTCGTGTGGTACTTTACGCCGCGCCGGTACCAGGGACGGAGTCCGAAATGGGCTCGCATGTACACTGGCCCATTCACGGTGATGGAGCGCTGCGGCCTCGTTAACTACCGGCTCCGCAAGACTGTGCACTCCAAGCCATTCGTCGCCCACGTCGACAAGCTGAAGCCTTGCTTCGAAGATGGGCCGACCGACGCCAGCGAGAACGCCGCCAATGATGACGGCCTGAGAGACATTCTGCCGGACGCTGACGCGAACCTTGCGCGCCCGAAGAGGACAATCCGCCGTCCTGCCCGCTTCGAGTAAGCGAGCCGCTGAGACTGTGAGCGCTTGTCTAGCGCGACAGCGCCTTGTTCGACGGGAATCTTCCCTAGCGTCGCGGCCGACGGCGACTGTTTGCCTTCCGTAGAGACAGGACTCCACAGAAGGCACTGCCGTACCTCAAGAATCTGAAAGACTTAGTCTTTTTCCCCCTTGTGCGAGACTTTGTTGCCCCGCCCTTTTCGAGATTATGATGGACTTTGCCGCTCAGAGAGCATTGCTTATGATTGCTTTGTTGCCAAGAAACGGCCTTGAATGTTTTCGTTCACTGTGTTGGTCCTTGCGTATTTTCATGTGCCGAGCTTTCGGGCCCGTTGGCCACGATTGTAATTGAAATGTATGTTTTGCGGACTTGATGGACCGCGCGTGTTAGCCGGACTCTGGCTAGAAATTTGGGAACTTGGCTCGTTGGCCACGCGAAATTTTAGAAGGACAATTGTCTCTTGAGACTTGGCCGATGGCCGCGTATGTTTTGTAGGGCCTCTTGTTTTGTGTTGGCCCGTTGGCCATTTTCTGTATTTGGACATTGTGCGCTGGGGTCCTTGGAGAGCTTGAGGTATGGGGGCATACCCATTGTAGCGGGGGGAGGGTGTGGCGCCCCGGGTGGTCCCTGGGTTGCCTTTGCTTGGCCCCCTTCTTCCCCGCCGATGGCGCTCTAGGCTTGGTCTCCTAGGCTTGGCCTCTTCTAGGCTTGGCCTCTCTAGCTTGGCCTCCTAGGCTTGGTCTCTTTTAGGCTTGGCCTCTCTAGCTTGGTCTCTTTTAGGCTCCGCCTCCTTAGGCTTGGCCTCCTAGGCTTGGCCTCTTTTAGGCTTGGCCTCTCTAGCTTGGTCTCTTTTAGGCTCCGCCTCCTTAGGCTTGGCCTCCTAGGCTTGGCCTCTTTTAGGCTTGGCCTCTCTAGCTTGGCCTCTTTTAGGCTCCGCCTCCTTAGGCTTGGCCTCCTAGGCTTGGCCTCTTTTAGGCTTGGCCTCTCTAGCTTGGCCTCTTTTAGGCTCCGCCTCCTTAGGCTTGGCCTCTTTTGAGGGCTCCGCTGATTGGCTGGGTTAACTATAAATAGAAGCGCCCCTGTGTAGTTAAGGTTCTGTCTGTTGAGTTTGGAAGAGATAAATCGGTTGTATTTGAGTGTGGACGTGAGAGTGACTTTGATGACGTCATAGTGTTTGTGATTTGAATAAAGATCGTTAGTTTAACTTCCTGTGTTGAGTCCTTCGGTGTTTGACATTGCTTGCGACGGCTCATCGGCTGGCAGACGCGAAGCCCACCGATAGACGACGGTGGCCGTACTTGTGCTCCCATCCTGAGCAACACGCGCCTTACACTCGCATCCTGAGACGGTGAAAGGCCGAGTTCCGTTCCAGACTACACGGTAAACTCCTATTTCCGCTACAATATGCATGAATATAATTAGGTATATATTAATTTATTTTGACATTTGCGAAACTGATTATATGTTTTTATTTACAAAACGTGTTTATAGACCTATAAAAGCGCTTGAAACTTTTCAGATAAGTTGTTCAAAGACATCTATTATATTGTGTGCTCAATCTCAAACTCATGTCGACGTTTTGCTTCACGCATGCATGCCTGGATTACAATACACCGCATGAATATTTTCTTTGGACCAAATCCTATGCTATTGTGACCTCAACGGTCTGTAAATGTTTGTGTATGGACTGATTGTGTGCTAATCTACAGAGACCTGGGCTTCAGATGAACTTCCTGGTTAGGTAGAATTAGTAAGAGGGAAGTATGAGCTTAAAGAAATTTTAACTTTAAGTTGCGTAGCTATGAATTTCGAATCAGATGATGCATTTCTTCTTCCACAATTTTTAGTTTCAGCATTTTGTTGTATGATCACTATAAAGGAAAATATTGTTGCTGGTTATTCATAGATAGATACAAAGCCTTTTGACGATATTTAATTCTGATCGTACAGCGTGTTCTTTGTTTTTTTTAATTAGGATAACGTAAAACAATCAACAATTTATTGTTCATATCCATCTGACTGCAACCACTTGGTTGCAGTTAGCTCGGAAAGATAGAACAAAATCAATCTTTCAATGGCTTCACAGACTGTTGACAAATCTCTGGGCATGCCTGAAAGCGGTAAGATATGAATGTAGTTTGTACAGTTATACGCCATTGAATGCGTCCGCGATTTTAATACTGGACATGAGCTTTGCGTATGGGAATGTGCTGCTGCTATAATAATTGTGGGTCTGTTTCTATATCTGTTTTCTCATATCGGTTTCCTATGGCTTCTCATAGCGGCAATAGTGTGCGAGTGTTACTTTCCAAGATGGCGGCCAATATAGCCGTCAAAGCACAAAAATCTGTAGCCTATATCTCAGCTCATAGTTTTGTTTTGGCTGCCATATTTGCCGTAATCTTGGAAAGTTACATTCGCACACTATTGCCGCCACCATAGGTCGAGTCCTAGACCTTGAATATATGAAATTCGACACTTCATTTGTTATTCTAGCTTAACTGTGAGCGGAGAAATGCATGTTTTTGTGTTTTGGCGGCCATATTTGCCACCCTCTTGGAAAGTAAAACTCGCATACTATTACCCCTAAAATTAATCAACTTATTGACCTTGAAACCATTAAATTCGACACTCTATTTGCTATTCTAGCTTACCGACGAGCCGAGATATGGGCTACATGTTTTTTGGGGGCGGCCATATTGGCCGCCATCTTTGAATGCAAACTCTTCGACATTATTGCAACTATTGAAATTCAGTTCTACGGTAGACTCAACACTTTACTTCCGATTGCAGGTTACTTATTAATATATCTGTCAAAAACACATTTTCGTTATGAACGAAAATATTACGACGTTGAGGACGAAGTGAGGAAAATATTTACAATTTGTAGTAAAAACTTCACAATTTGTAGTAAAAAATTTTTTTACCACAACATGGCATTGTGATGGTTTTGGTCTCAGAATACGTCAATGTAAACCTGTAAACACATGGAACGTCAAATTATGCCTACCTAGAGTTGCTTCGCAATCAACATACACACACCGCTGGGGTAGCCCTAATCATTTACCAAGGCATCCTGTGAAGGTTAAACAAGTGTAAAATGCATGGATTTAGGCATCTTTATTACATCTCTCTTTAGTTACCTATAATTTATTAGTACGACAATATATATAGGTTACCGCTTCCTAATCAATTTATGTTAGCGGGTAAATGCCTGACACTATTCGTAATGTTAGACTTTAAGTTTCTAAAGCGTTGCTCTAAAGTCAAGAGCAGCTTACTAATGAGCGATGAACAGGTTGCTTAAAAGTATCAGTTTAAGTGGAATAAAACAGAGTCGTTAGAACGAGGACATGAAAACACTGCGGTATTCGGGCGATACGGAACATTCATGAAGGAAGTGAGCAACGCGCATATACATGTATACAGCAATCGTAGTCGTAATCTCAAGATTTCTACAGCACTCAAAATAGATAGGGTCAGAATCGGTTCCAGGTCAAGTTCACTTTTCTGAACAATCGCTTCATTCAATATTATCTTATGAGAAGGAACACTGATTTCTCAAGATGGCTCAATACTGAATAAAATCCACCGCTTTGATGTTGCCACCTAGAAGTAGGCCCTACTTGGTTGCGTTGACGTATTGACCAAATGATGCACGGGAGATACGCATTTTGATTATTATAGGCAAGGAGTTTGATGAAAAAAATGCACTCACACGATTTTGTATTAGTTGAAGCAGTTTGGCTTATATTTCTAATAACAGGTAATTTTACCCACATTTTCCCCATTTAACTATCATTTGCTTGATTCCAACTTGAGGCAGCACATCACAGTCATGGTTCATCTTTGCCTTTGCTGTCCAAATGGTTTCTTCCACAGAATATTGTATCTCGAAATGCCTTCGTATCGTCAGATATACAGTATATCCAGGGTTGGATCTTGTTCGACACTTGACAGAACCTATCGAGCCTTATGAAGGTTTCGAGATTATTGACCTGCCAACAGATCATGGATTCCCAAGGAAACTTACGGGCAGCGTTACCACGACTAGTATTGGACATCAACCGCGAGAATAATGGCGACGTTGCTGAGAAAACGTGCGAACATTCTGAAATTTCGTTATTCAACTTTGTCCCTTCAAGGAAATGAATAATTTTGGGGTTGGGTTCATATAGTGGGTGTAGTGGAAGTAGTCATATACCATGACAACCAATCCACAGCCAATGTCCGCCCCAGCAGAAGAAGTGTCAGAGAAAGTTTCTTCATATTCAAATTCCTAATGCATAATTATTATTGTTTCACACTGCCCTGTAGGCCTACGCCATGTCAGACTGTTCTTTCTATGAAACATGATCAAACTAAGAAATAGAAGATGTTATTTGAATGAATTGGAATTTGCAGGGATACCCGCATCGATAACTCAGGGACCGTCAAACACAGTGGCAGAGATTGGACAGCAAGTAAAACTTAACTGCACAGATGGTTCGGTGATAGATCATTGGTATTTTTCGAAAGACGGAACTGACACTGGTATACTGACAATCGTTGGATCAGGTTGTTCGGTCAACTCTCCATTCGGTGATCATTACAGAGTGGATCCGTTGGGAGGAGGAACAACATGCAACCTAATCGTTTTCAACATAACCATGGAACAAGCCGGTGTCTACAAATGTGAGGAAATACCAGATAATATATCCTCCATTCTCACAGTTATAGGTATGAAGCATTTTATTTCATGGTTTTTTTGTGATTTTATCAAATTTGTCACAACGTCACGTCAACCTTTACGCTTTTTAAAGGCATACAATATTCAACAGGGTTCTACGTCAAATGGTTCTCTGCCAAAAGGTTCACGACACAAGGTTGACGACAAAAGGTTGACGACAATACGACAAAAGGTTCACGACAAAAGGATGGCGACAACAGGTTCACGACAAAAGGTTTACGGTAATCCCGTAGTTTAGGTTTGTAAATTCAGACTATGCTTTCAATCCCGTACTTTAGGTTGGTAAATTATTTGAATGTCTTCAATGCCGTACTTCACGTTGGTAAGTAAGCACTCTACCGATGTCCATCATAACTATCATCAATCCCACTTCCATTTCATGGAGAATTATTTTTAATCAATCCAGCTCCCATTTAATGAAAAAAATGAACCAACCTCTAAGAAATATTTTTCATCAGTGGAACTTTTATTTAGGGAAAGAACTATTCTCGTGGGTCCAGCTTCCACTTACAGAAACAATTATTTTCTTCAATCGAGCTTCTGTTGCATCAAAAACTTAGTTTCATCAATCCAGCTTCTATTTATGGCAAAAATTATTTCCACCAATCCAACTTCTATTTAAATGCACAAATGGTTTCATCAATCAAACTTTCATTCAGGGTAACCATTTTTTCATCAATCCAGCTTCCATTTTAATTTGACGATATAAAATAATTTAGCAACCTAAACTACGGGCTTACCATTATAAGTATAGGCCTACTACGATTAGATTACTTATTTTAAAATGTGCCTCTGATTTGTTGATAAGCTGCACGCGAGCGAGCGACACATTTTCATTAAAGTTTCGAATTTTTAGTGAACCTTCTGTCGTGAGTGAACCTGTTGTCGTGAAACTTTTGTCGTCAACCTATTGTCGTCAACCTTTTGTCGTGAACCTCTTGTCGTGAACCTTTTGTCCGTGAACCTTTTGTCGGTGTACCATTTGCGGTGAACCATTTGTCGTGACACCATTCAAAAGGCCTGGATTAACCACAGGTCCAGTGTCCACAGACCCAGGCCTAAGTAAAAATTCACAAAGAAGGGGCCTTCCATTAGCATGTTGCCTTACAATATTATTATATACAATCTAATACTGTCTTACTATTACTTTGCATTTCAAATTTTACATCGTTGACATATAATAACTGAATTAATATTATGTTTAAACACGTTAGCTTACTGCAAACAAACATCGATTAGTCACTTGCAGCTCGAATATGACAAGAAGCCTAACGGCGTTAACCCTCAGGCTACCAAGGTTTTTTGTGACACGGACTACCAAGGGGGTGGTTACCACCCGCCCCCTGGATTTCGTGTTTGGTTTCACATATTATATCTTGTAATATAACAGGGGATTTGGCATTCATTTCTGAACAAAATGGTATATTTAGTTGTACATTATGTGAATGCACCTCGAAATTACATAATTTGTAACAACGGAACAAATAATTAGCGATATTTTATATTATTGCGTACATTTTATACTTGTTGGATTATGTGCGTTTTGAAACTGATCTATGTATCCAAAACATTTTAAACATAATGATGCTTCATTTTTAACAATAACCTACAAACTAGTCTGTTTAGTTGTAGCGAAATCTAAAGGCAACATGAAACAAGACTTCACGTTATTGTTCACGGCAGTCAAAAATGTCGGAGGTCCTTGCAGTTACTGCAAATTACTCCCGTTGTTTTGTACGAATGCTTCCTGTAAACTGACTTCTCACTTCATCTTCAGTATCTGTTTCAGCTAATATAAGTTCTAAATCTGTTACAGTAGCCGTCCACAAAAGTTTGTGTAGAAATATCTGTTAACGCTGTGATGTTGCATTCAGCCATTTTCACACATATAACGCGTATTATTATTTATTTTTATCACTTCCAGTGTTCAAAAGACAAATAAGCGAGCAAGCAAACCAAGCCCTGCTTTCCCTCTAAAGAATGGTGTATTTGGTTCTCTTCTAGGAAGAATATTGAATACGCTATGGTCGAAACGCTATGGGGGTGGTATTCACCCACCTGGTACCTCGGGTATTTCGAGTATAACGTTTGAGCGGCGTGAGATACCACCATGATGTTTACCTCAAAATGTGCCCAAATGAATCTGCTGCAGCTCCATATGAAACAAAACATTTTATGCATAAAAACGTAGGGGGGTGGTAACCACCAGCCCCTTTGTAGCCCAAGGGTTAAGAAACTCCGCCACGCTACACTACATCTAACGTGCCAGTCCCAAGCCTGGATCAAGGAGGAGGGAAACCTAAGGGAATCCAAAAGACAGAGGAGGGAAGAACCTCATTAATATTCAGATTCATACACACCAACGGAAGCCAGCAGCCGCGCAGACAGACCCACACAGACACAGGCAATCAACGGGCGATGCAGCTGGGCGGCGAAGAAGACGTGCTGCGTAGAGAACTACCGCCTCCCCCACACACTGCCTCCCACAGCCGTACAGTAACTACACCGAGGCCAGTCGACACGCAGTCAACGTATTTCCTTCAGCCGCCAGCAAAAGAACACTGAACACTTATAATACTATCCAACAATGGAGATAATAAAACATTTCAATTCAAGAGTGGAAGTGGAAGGGAGGTGACATGAGCCAGTGCTTCACCGTCGACTGAGATTACAACAACCTATCCTTGCCAGCGCCTCGTCATCTTCCGACCGCACGCTCGACTTATATTACATTACAACAAGGCTGATGACTTCCACCTATTCACCGACCTACGGGCAACTCCGCCACGCTACACTACATCTAACGTGCCAGTCCCAAGCCTGGATCAAGGAGGAGGGAAACCTAAGGGAATCCAAAAGACAGAGGAGGGAAGAACCTCATTAATATTCAGATTCATACACACCAACGGAAGCCAGCAGCCGCGCAGACAGACCCACACAGACACAGGCAATCAACGGGCGATGCAGCTGGGCGGCGAAGAAGACGTGCTGCGTAGAGAACTACCGCCTCCCCCACACACTGCCTCCCACAGCCGTACAGTAACTACACCGAGGCCAGTCGACACGCAGTCAACGTATTTCCTTCAGCCGCCAGCAAAAGAACACTGAACACTTATAATACTATCCAACAATGGAGATAATAAAACATTTCAATTCAAGAGTGGAAGTGGAAGGGAGGTGACATGAGCCAGTGCTTCACCGTCGACTGAGATTACAACAGCCCAAATGAATCTGCTGCAGCTCCATATGAAACAAAACATTTTATGCATAAAAACGTAGGGGGGTGGTAACCACCAGCCCCTTTGTAGCCCAAGGGTTAAGGAACTAACTGTCACAAGTATCATTGAAGAGTCTATATAATTATATATATAATTATCTGTGTAACCGTTACCTCCGTTAGGCCGTTAAGGTTTTGTGAACAGTTTACTATGCTGAGGCTGCTAATAGTCTCTTCCGCCCAGTTAGGCCTACTGCCGTCTGTGCCACCAAACCATCGACTCTCCAATTGTTATAAATAATGAAATAGTCCACGAAGATGACAAAGCCACGATATTACTGGGTGGAGATTTCAATAGCCTCGATATCGCTTAAATAACTGAGCTTACTGGACTTTTTTCAACCCTCTCTGAACAAACTCGTGCACACGGAGACCATGGTTTCAATGCCAGACACTTATAAGATCAAAGTCATTTCCTCGATGGTCCGTTCAGACCACAAAGCAATATTCGCAACTTACCTGTCAGGATGCCATCAATCTACCCTTGTCGAGCTGTCACCTCTAAAGATCCGGCATACATCTCTCCGGACATCAAACGCATGCTTCGTGCTAAGAACAAGCTGATGCGGAAGGCTAAGATTGTAAAAGCTGAAACACTTACCAGTTTTATTGACAGGGCTATATCCAAAGTTAACTCGGCATTCTTTAACAGTATTAACCCCATGTACGTAGTCAAAGTACTTTGCAGAAAGTCAACCTGCTCACAAAGAAAACTATCTCGCTGCCCAACCTACCTCACCCGGTGCAGACGAACAAAACAAATATTTTGCTGCCAAAGCAATGGAAAGAAGCCATTATCCATCCTAATGCCAATACTACCAATCCTATTTCACCATCCAACTTCCGTCTACTCTCTGTATTGCCAGTGCTCTCTCGACTTGTTGAGCGTACTGTGATCCGTACCTATCTGTACCCTATCTTTGAAGATATGCCTCAACCAATGTCCCTGCAAGACCAATATGTCTTCCGACCAACTGGTTCAACCACCAGTTGCTCTAATATCCATATCCATTATGCATCATGCTTCTGAGCTACTCAAAAGTAAAGAGCACGTTGTAATCATATAGATGAATTATTCAAAAGCCTTCGATTCCATCAAACACTCTGCAATAACCAATTTACTTGCAGCTTTGGACATCCCTGACAGTGCTGTAGTGGTAAAATGAGAGGTGAGTACACGCTACAGTATATCCTATCACCTATCAGTGGCTCCGGACAAAAAAATGTCCGATGACCTTTTTTTTTTTTTTTTGCTTTTTTCGTCTTTATTGTAGTTTTTATAGCCTTCAAAACTTAACGATTTTTATGTAAAAGTACGTTCTGGAGGCGAGTAAACGCTGCACAGGTGGGTATACTAAGGAAAAACTTTTTTGAGGTGAGTACACGCTGTATACCCGCGTATACCCTCGTCTCTAGCCCTGAGTATACTAAACAAAAACTTTTCTGAGGTGAGTACACGCTGTATACCCGCGTATACCCTCATCTACAGCATTCCCTGATTGTATTTACAATTGGTTTGTCAATTACCTACACGGCAGGACACACTCAACTCACTTCAACTGAGTTACATCTGCAGCTATAACCATCAACACTAGCGTCATCCAGGGATCAGTTTTAGGCCCAGCCGATTGCATAGTTGGAACGTCTGACTTCCATCCTGTTCATCCCCAGAACCGTCTTTCTAAATATGCCGACGATTCCTACCTCTTCATCGGTGATAATCACTTACCAACTACGACAGATGAGCTCCAACACATTACTAACTGGTCTAAAGAAAAGAACTTACGGACAGTGTGATCCTCCTTACAGATTTTATTTTAGTTATAGTTACAGTTATAGTTAATGGTTTTTTTTATTTTAGTTATAGTTATAGTTATAGTTAGTATTATTTTTTAGTTATAGTTATAGTTATAGTTAATGAATTTTTATTTTAGTTAATTTTAGTTACTACTTAGTTACAATAATTAAGGCTATAAGCAAAATTGTGCGTATTAACGCGCTGTTTCACAATTTGCTCAGAGCTTTGAAAGCCTTTGAAGCATGGGTGGATTCAGCTTCATGAAAACACGAGTTTCCAAAGTAACTGACAAATTGCATAATAAAAATATCGCATTTTTCGTTCTCATTTATGTCGAATCGTCCATATTGCACTTCCTATTTTAATTTTTGTATTAACGAAAATAAAGATGAATTTTCGTTAGTGTTATTTTCGTTATAGTTATAGTTATAGTTAATAATATTTTTTAGTTATAGTTATAGTTATCGTTAACGAAATCATTTTATTTTCGTTAACGAACATTTTCGTTATCGTTATCGTTAACGAGAATCACACTGCTTACGGATCAACTCTGCCAAAACGCGTGAAATGTCTATTGTCATTAGGCAGGGGAAGTGTTGGATTCAGGATAGGATTTGTCAAAAAGCAGTGTTTTCAGTTTCGAGTGAAAGACCTGTGGAGAGATAGCGAGCGGTGGAGTTTTGGTGACTTCGTAGGATGGGTCAGATATTTGTGGTAGTGCTGGCGGAAGTTTGTTCCAAAGAGGTGGAACAGCTATGATTATGGAGCGATTTGAAAATTTTAGTGATGAGGTGACGGAAGGGCGGAGCAGCGTTAGGGAGAAGGAGGAGCGGGTTGGACGAAGTGCCTGGATCGTGAACAACTGACGGAGATAGGAGGGCGGGGAGGTTTGAAGTGTGTTGTAGGTGAGTGATATGACTTTGTATTCTATTCGTTCAAGAATTTTGAGCCAGTGGAGTGATTTGAGGACAGGAGTGATGTGATGGTGTTTGGGGTTTTGGTGACAGCACGGGCTAGTGCATTCTGAATTGCTTGGAGGCGGTTTATTTGAGTGATATATATATGTTTAAGAAAAGAGATTAAAGTAGTCTAATTTAGTGTGAACTATCGATGTAGCGATTGTGGATTCAGTTTTGAAGTCAAGCATAGGGTGGATTCTACGAAGGTCACGGATATGTACGAAGCAAGAGCGAGAGAGATGGGTGTTGTGATCGGCGAAGCTGAGGTTTTGGTAAAAAATCACACCAAGGCTGCGGACAGGAGAATTTGCAGTGAATCTATGGGTAGCTGCAGAGTCAAGGATGATGGAAATAGATGGATCTGGGATTTTCTTGAGTTGCTCACGGAGGCCTATAAGCATAGAACGAGAATTCGTGACTTCAGGCTATAATATTCGTAAATATTCGTAAATATTAGGTCATTTTTAATATTCGTAAATATTCGTAAATATTCGTTGATGACGTCACTGTTTTTGCAACTAATTTAAGACTACTAATTAACATGTGCGATGGTTTTGCGGCGATATACTTAGTGCTGTGGTCCGTAAGGGATAGGCTTCTTAGTTCTTACTCATATTTGCCCTACTTTTGAGGAACTCTGTAAAAAGCCGACCTTGACCAGTGGTCCGGGAACCTAGAGAGCCAAAAGAGCCGAAGCTCACACAAGTGTCGGCTTTGGGGAGCCGAGGCCGGAGCGTGCTCACACAACGTGTTTGGAAACATTACTATCATTTTCGCGCTAAATTTTAATGGTGCGCAGGGGTGCAGGCCGATCGGATGTCAAATGAAACAAGGCGATTCAGAGCTCTCTCTCCCTGTCTCTCTCTCTCTGTCTCTGTCTGTATGTCTGTCTGTCTGTCTGTCTGTCTCTCTCCGATCTCCCCCGTCTCTCGCTGTCTGTCCGTCTGTGTCTGTCTGTGTCTGTCTCTCTCCGGTGTCTACTATAATCTGAAACCCAGTGTCGGCTCAGCTCGGCTGACGGATAATTATAATGAATGGAACTGTCATATTAAAGTCGTTGGCTGTTGGCCCATATAAGCGTTTGAAAATTGGAATTGCTGGTATTTGCGCCAAATAGCTATATTTGTAGGCCCTATACGCCACTTGATTAATGTAAAGTATAATTTTACCCACCTTAGGTCTGTACTTGTCTGAGTAACTGTAATATGTAACTGATCTTATGCATATTTTTGGCACTGATATTTTTACAATTAATCCTGGATTTTGAAGAATTAGGAATTAAAAGAACTAAAGAAATTTAATATTTTTAATATTCGTTGGCCAGTTTTAATATTCGTCAATTTCTAAAAATCTTAATATTCGTAATATGCGCATACTCGTTCTATGCCTATAAGTATAAATTCAGATTTAGAGGGGTTCAGGCTCAGGAGATTTGATGTCATCCATGAAGAGACTTGGGTAACTACTTGGAGAAGATGATCTATGGAGTCGGAGAAGCTGCTTGGAGAGAATTAGATGAATAACAATGGGTGTCGTCAGCGTATTGGTGATGGTCAACAGAAGGATGCTTTGATGAGTGAGCTGAGTGGAGTAGTGTAAATGATGAACAATAGGGGCCCGAGAACAGAACCTTGCGGAACACCACTGGTGAGAGGACATGCTTGGGATGAAGTTTGGGATGTCTTAACGGAGAAAGAGCAGGAAGACAGATAGGACTGAATCCAGAGGAGAGCAGTGTCAGTAAAACCGAACCAGGAAGACAGTCTTTGGAGTAATATGTTGTGGTCGATGGTGTCAAAGGCTGCAGAAATGTCAAGAATGCAGAGACAGGAGATTATTTTGTTGATCAGAGACAAGTTTTTTGTAGAGGACAGTGAGTAGAGTTTCGGTTGAATGTCGCTTGGTAAAACCAGACTGATGTTGGTTAAGGAGTTAGTTGGAAGTCAGGTAGTCATTGATCCGAGACAGGACTATGCGCTCAGTTAGTTTAGAGATGAATGACAGGTTGGAAACAGGTCGGTAGTTAGAAAGGTTTTTGGAAAGGAATGTTTTGGAAAGGAATGTTTTGGAAAGGAATGTTTTGGAAAGGAATGTTTGCATTGCTCTGCGAATATATCTTATACTCCCTGTGTCTAACTGCCGCGGTAAAAGATCGTCTGGCTACCTATAAAACGCATCAAAAAAGGTGGTAGAACTCATAATTTGCTGATGACTCCGATAAAGAAGTATGCAACTTGGTCGCGGAGGATGTCGAGGTTTCGAATCTGCAGTAGATGAAAAGGTGGAGACGGATGTTATTCAGATTGATTCCACCGGTACTTTGTGCTACAGGTGACAAAGTTATGGGACTGTGAGATAGCAGCATAACATTTGCATTCCTTATCATGGGCTGCTGTTTCCACTGCGGAACCTGCGTTTTGCGATGTTAAATGCTCGTATGACGCAGCGAATGTGTCCGGCACCGTGACATCCCAGGCCAAGTTACGACCTCTGTACCAAGGTATGATGGTGACTCCATCGGGCCGTTTGCTGTCAGACATGGAGAGGCCATTGAGCTCTGTAATATTTTTTGCTCTGGTAAAAGCCCATCAAATTACATCATTCATTATTCCATGCCGTTGTTACTTTCCCGCTCCTTTGATGCAAAAGAATCCGTGATGGACACTGGATTCTACTTTGGCGCAACATTTACGTGAGTGTTTTTCACATAGCGCAGTGCCAAGCCGTTTGCGGTTGCTATTCTTATCACCTCTCCTGACATCCGTATTCCGTCGTCCTGCTGTAGTTATCGGAAATGCATGAAGCCAGTCTCCGGAGTGCTGCGATTGCACGGATAACAACCAGGCTTTAACAGCAGACTAACTAGCTGTTTCTGATAGACCTTAAAGTGCGTGCGAGATCAATGCGCTGTCCCATTCTGCCCCTGCTCATTGGCTCGCGAAACGTCAGTTCTGCCTAGAAAGAGCTCCGGAATATCCACTCTTGGGCTGATGGCAAGAACCTGCGTATCAATTCCGCCAAGACCCGCGAGATGATTTGGCCCTATTCTTCGCTGCAACATGCCCTTCGCAGCCATCGGTCTCTGGTGTTAAGAGAGTGACGACCATGAAGATCCTCGGGATAACCATCGGCGAGAAACTGACAGTCACTGAACATGTCAACAACATCCTCAGCTCTTGCTCTTCATCAAAGTACGCTCTGAAAACTCTGCGTGGATGTGATATGCCAGCACAGGCTTTGCACATGGTGACGTGTGCTGCCACGATGGCGAGAATGATGTATGCGTCTCCAGCCTAGTGGGTACATGGGAGCAGGAGATCGAGTTCGCCTGGAACGTTTCACAGAGCGACTGAGGAGTGCGGGGTTTCTGCCGGGAGATGCCCCGACTGTCGATGGCCTGGCCAGCCGAGCTGATGACGTGTTGTTCAACGCCATCATAAATGATCCCGGGCATGTCTTACGTCGAATGTGCCAGGAGCGACCGATAAGTCGATATGACCTCCGACCTAGGCCCCACCCTTTCGTCATTCCAGCAAAGGACAGCAAGAACTTTCTACCGCACATGCTGCACAAAAACACTTACTAGCTGCCCCGTGTAGTCTTACATTCCATATAGTGTATAACAATCCAACACGCTAATAATACGTTATGTATGGATATTAACATTGTCCATGTCTATAATTAGTCTAGGCTCCTTTATTATAACCATAAGTTACTCACTTTTGTCGTTTGCTGCGTAATGACAACCAGTTTGAATAAACGAAAATACATGTACAATAAAATACATTACAATTCTCTTAAGTAATGGTATCTAAACCGAAGCCATTTCGATTATAGTCATGATATTTGTACTGAAACTGCTGAGTTTTACTATTATTGAAATTAAAGAGACAAACATTCTTTATTTTCAGATTCTCCTCCAGTTCTTACAGTTAACAGTACGCCACCTGTAGTGGACACTGATAGAGTCATAATCGAATGCAGGTTAAATTATAACGGATCTGTTTCATCAGCTCCTACACTAAGACCGTACTTCTTTTGGACAACTCCAGATGGAGACAATGTTTCCAGTACCTACGATTTAACGACAGACAAAACCGCTGTTTCGCAGAGAGCAGTCACAGCTGGTCATGGAAATATTACACCATATACATGTCATGTCCAGTTGCGACTTTCGCCACCAGCCACTGCGTATTACGCCAACAACACTCCCACTGTCGAGAGCAGCGCTAGCTCTCCTGTTATTGAAGTGCTCTGTGAGTAAACATTTTGCTATTTTGTTTAAACTGAAGTTTCATTCTGTGTGTGAGTTACAACGGAGAACGTAACCAATTTTCAATTTTACCGGTGACGCAGTTTAATGTGCGTGTAGGTCTTTATAGTTGACAAGTGACTGTGGTAAGGGTGATATTGCTGGCCTAATAACACATCTTGCTGGCTGACATTGATTAAATAGGTCGGTTGACATAAAAAAATAAGTAAGAAAATTAATACAAAATTAATCGAACAAGTTGAAATTAATCGATTAAAATTTATAACGATTAATCGATTAATTAATCGCTAAAATTCGCAGCCCTAATATATATATATATAATATGTTACAGTGAATATGCATTATCAGGGAATGTGTATATATCCGGAAATTTTCAGGGTAGATGCATATTCCCTGATTCATCGGGGAATGTATACATTCCCTGAAAAAACAGGGTATAATCCGGTATATACATATCCCATGAAATTTTCGAGTGATTTCTATACACTTACCCTGACTACAATAACACATTAAGCCAGATTTCTATACACATACCCTGAAAATTTCAGGGTATGTGTAACATTTTCTGTTAAATTTCACACCATTTGATAGGCATCTGCCGGTTCCAAGGCAGTTATAATACCTTAACCGCCACACAACGATTTCATCTGAACCGCGGTTCACAGAGCAACTTCTTCCTCTTGGAGACGTCAGTATCCAGCAGAAGCTCGTTTTCTCTGAGTTTTAATTTGTTTCTGATTTGGTTCTGTTGCCACTTCACCTGACGCTTGAGAGTTGTCTACGGTCGAAGTATAATCTGCATGATGTCAACTACTGAGTTGATAGGCAACCTCAGCCGCGAGCTTTGTAGACAACGGACGAAAAGCACAGTATTTGGTCAGATGATTTTGATATGCCATGATCCATTTGTGATGTCCACTGTTATAATAGGCATAGACTGCATATCAATCAGGTCCACTTGTCCACGTGAGCCACAGTCCGTCATCACTCGTTATGTTGGCCTACTTAATTGACCGCCAATACATAAAACAAACAGATGCACATGCCTCAAAGTTCTTGTGAAATGGAACAGTAGATGTTACACATACCCTGAAATTTTCAGGGTATGTGTATAGAAATCTGGCTTAACGTGTTATTGTAAAGCCTTTCAGGGTATGTGTGTAGAAATCACATGAAATTTTCAGGGTATATGTATATACCCTGTTTTTTCAGGTAATGTATACATTCCCCGAGTGAATCAGGGAATATGCATGTACCCTGAAAATTCCAGGGTATATAAGCTTACACATTCCCTGATACTACACATTCACTGTAACATATATATATATATATAATGTTTGAGGTTCCCTACTAAATACCTAGGCAACTCAATGGCTGCGCTAGAGGTATGATAAAATCTCGCTTTATTACAAGAACAGAAAAAATACACACGTAATCCATGTGAAAACCGTCAAACGTTGAAACGATACAGGAAAACCAGCGAAACCATTGCAGCTCATCGTTCAGCATAAACTTCAAAACCGCGACGAAAGATAGAAACTACCTTAAATAATTAGCTTACAATACAATGGGAGACTTGGACGCTAGCTTGCACTAAGAAACACGATCCCGTCGCATCAACTTAAGTCCAAGCTGTGACAAACCCTAAAGAGTTACTGTAGGCTGCGTGGCTTATATACTTCAGCAACTGCTTTTCAAACAGACAGAAAACTCACCATGCATGACCAAACTATCATACACGTTCACTCTTGTATACCGACAGATACATCCAGGCAGACAAAGCAATAGCCTACCTAACAACACCGAATCCTAGAAGGCAGCATGTAACATACCTTCCCGTCAAAACGCAAGAAAACACAGCCGCGTTTTGACAAAAACACAAAATTCACAGCGAAAACATCACACACGAAAGCACAACAGCAACTCCTAATGAAACACCACATCAACTTAAGCACCATAATTCTAATAGGCCTATCACAAAACCAACTAATGCGCCATAATCACAACATCATCTAATGTACACTAATGTCAACTAATGCGCCATGATTCACAATTCGAATACAACGCAACTTCAACTAATGAACCCTAATATCAGAACATGCACCAATACGGTGTACTTTAACCGAGTAAACCCAGGGTGATGTTCCTGGATAACATTGACTCAATGTAGTGGCGCTATAGAAGTTCTCGTGTCAGCTTAAACGGACGAACATCACTCTCATAAGACCTTCTATGTTTTAAGATTTCTATTTTGAGAATCAAAGTCTTTACAGATTACTGGCATCGCTGACATCTGAAGTTTATTTTTTCCCTCTCCCTCTGTTTCTCTGGCATAGCAATCAATTCGTAACTCGAATCCTTCACAACATCCACTAATGCATCACACTTCATAATTCTAATACATCACAATATAAAAAATGAACCATAATATCAGAACTTCAACTCTAACACAACTTAAGACAGTTCATCCAAAAATAAAGCAGTCCAACACACAATCAACAGTTCACTAGAGTTACAGAACTATTTACACAAAGTCCATAACTATTAACAAAGATGTACAATCATTTCCAAAAGACAAAAATCCAAACTGCAGAACTAAAAGTCCATTCGAGTTCCAAAACTACATTAATCACCAAAAGCAAATCGACAAACTAAATCGGGTAACAAATTCACACGACCCTGTTTATGTCGCATGTTCAATTGTTCATTGTTCAAGGAACCTTGTGACTCGTGACAGACGTACCACGAGCCAACAGCACCAAAGTAGTCATCACCATCCACCGAAACACGAAGTCGCACACGCTCCTCGACTCTCGTCTCATAGAAGGTCTACGTGGTTGACCTTCATATCCAACCGGCAGCTCCATATGGTCAACACTCTGCAAACAAATAATTTCCGCACACAACTGAGACTCATCACCAACTGCCACAATATCTGGTGAAAGTACTTCAGAGAATCATTTTCACAATCGTGAACAAACTCATCTGAGAAAAATTGAACTTCTCAACCACACTTTCCATCTTCAATGCACACTCCAGTGTTTCTCACTTATCAGTGCATACTTCAACCAACCATTCTCCTGTCAAGGACACACGACAACCAAACATGTCATCGTGCAACGACTAACGCACGTGTGGACAGGAGCATTGGTGGATAGGGTGCATTAGATGATGTTGTGATTATACTGACAACTTGAGTCAACACATCATTCACCACAGCATCAGTCGACCCATAAATGCCATAATCCACCTGAATACAAAATTGCAACAACACAACATTCCTCACAAGAATCACTCTTTCACCAAAGTCCACAATCTTTCACATCAGTGATTCAGTTGAAGTGCAACCCAAGAACTAGCATGCAAAATAGTCTCCCAAACAATAGTTGTGAGCACAGACTCCATAGACAACACTGCCTTAGCACTATCATGCCACGATGGAAAAACACGAAACATTATTATGTGACACAATATTATTGTTTGTTTCAGAAGTCACATTTGAAGAATTCAACAGTAAATCTCCTAATGTGCCTCAACCAGACAGAAAGGCCTTTCCAATTCCCCATTCATGCATTCACCTGTATTCACTATCTCAACGTATACATGTAGGCCTACACCTCACACACAGTGTCACACACTCAACTTCGCTCTCGTGTGAATCTCACAACTCACAGCAACGACAGTGTGAGGCAATACAAAACCAATTTCGTCAGCATTCTCTGCTGACTGAATCTCAAACAGTTCAGCTCGAGAAATACAATCAGACAACATTCGCACTTCCTCGTTTGAGCCCATAACCATTCCAGACAATTCACCTGCATTGGAACAGTCGTTATCAAAACCTGAAATGGTTCTTCTGACTGTCTTTCACACAATTCGACACACGACACGGACTCAGAAACCACCTGTACACTATTACACGAGTCCTCAAACATAAAACACAAATCACCATCGTGCATATATGCATGCACTTGATTCTCTGCCAGCGGATCGATACTGAAATTAACACATTTAAAATTTAAATTGCCATTCGATGTATTTGGAAAATGTGAACTAAATAAAACAGAGAGGGTGCGCCAATTTTATAGTTGATCCCCGTCGCAAAATATCCCAGCTACGCCTCTGAAAATAATGATCTATAGTAATTTCGATTTTGAAATGTAAAATACTATATAAAAATTGTGCGATAAGATTTAGAATTCTAATTTGGCGACTGTTAGTCGGTCATACGTAAAATAGCATTGAATACCATTATTTTGATAATGAAGTATTTGTCTTTCTTGCAGACGGTGCTCATATTTTTGATTTGGAATTCTATAATTATCAATTAATAGCGATTGGTGGAACTAACTGTGAAGTATCGGTCGTGACGTGCAATGCTCATGGAAATCCTCCACCAATTTACGAATGGTTTGATACCAAAGAGAACGTCATCATCAGTAATGAAAGAATTTTGGACCTGGCAGAAATTAATAGGAATTACACATGCGTTGTGTACAATACGTTTCTAAATGAGGTGCATCGCGACTCTCATTCTGGTATTCCACCGAGTAAAAGCAGCACACACGACTGCAGTAAGATTATTTCACAAAACTGATAGCCGCCTAATTTGATTGAGCATATTATTACGTTGGCTAATACGGCGAATCATAATGTAGACTACATTTTTATCGTTGTCATCTTGTAGCTATCCAAGCTAAACAATTGAGCATCAGACCTTAAGACATGTCATTATTCCCAATTGTAGATGTGAAGTCTGGGCGACCTCTAAAATTTCATAATTCAATCTAGATTGAAGTTGTTAAGTTTTATCAGGATAGCAAAAGGAAACTTTTTGGGCCTATAAAAATTATTTTTTCGGACACACCATTGTGTACGAAACTGTAAGGAAATATTAATAATATAGCCTACCGTAGGCCTATTCTTATTTATAGAGAGTTTAATTAACCATAATTTTCCTAGTTTCAAACAACTTGAGTCTTTCAGTTCTAAGCCGTCCATCATGCAATTCCATCGCATGTTCTTCCTACAGCACATGCAATACGCTGATACGCTGGTATATACATGTCTTTCCGTATATCTATTAATCTATCTACAGACAAGCAAAAGCACAGAATTGGTTCTCTTAAGTACAATTAGCCTGTCGCATGCTGAGGAAATTTAGCTGCTAACATTTATCTCACCCGATCACAAAGGTTGCATCTAAATTATTATTGTTGACCAACATTCCTCTCAATTTGCATTGTGAGGAATTTCTTAACAATATATAATTTTTGTTCAAAATTTATTTTTAGAGTTTCCTCGCAGTGAATCTACATGGATTTCTGCCACACCTGTCGAAGGCTGTGACAGCTGGGTATGTGATTGTTCCAGCGGCTATGACGGATTCAATTTAACGTGCAATGCAAATAGTTACCCAAGTGCAGCTTACCAATGGATTGGAGCTGACAACAGTGTTATTTTCTCTAAAATCTACGAGAATGCTCACATCAATGGCTTATATCGCTGCACTGCGTACTTTGACCAACCGTCGTCAAGTTACACTGGAAATGTTACTTTCCCAAACGGAACCACCGTGCATAATGTCATAGAATGCGGTAAGTTTCTGACGCATATGAATTCTAAGACATAGGCTATTATGAACATTTTTATTTAATGTTAAGGACATCCTCCTAACTGTCAAGTGCTAAACAACCGAATGACTGACCGACCATTTTCGTACCTTGTAACGATGTTCCATAGCAGCCATCAAACGACGTCTTTCAAAGAGTCCAAGAATTTCTTCGTGAGTGTGAACTTCTGTGTCGTCGACAAATTAATGTAGGTCTGACAGGCATTTGGAACCGAAAGAAAATAGATATAATATCATGCGCAAAGTGGCCGTGTGCTTGTATCATACAGTAAGGAAGGTGACTAAAGAGAGAATGATATTCAGTATACTATGGATCAGTGTTAGAACCGCTTCTTTGTCTTTCCCAGAGACAGTAGGCCTACTACCATTCAAGGTCTTGCAAATCTTCCATTCTGCAGATTGACAGAGCGCCTCTTAAAGAAGTTATATGGTTGTCGCATCTGCCCTTCAGACTATCAGGTAGCAGTGAAGAAACTGTTGTACTTATAATTGAATTATGTCAGATAGTTAAATGTGGTAAGTTTCTAAGCAAATAAACGTTGTGAAATATTAGTGGAGACTTCCACTGCTTTACCAAAGTATAATTATTACTAATAGCATACAGTGCAGGAAAAATTCCTTGAAACATCGTTCCTCGCATGATCACGTGGTTGCCAGTTAATATAGGCTTACAGTTGGAACGTGTTTTTTACAAGTATGACTTGTGTTCATTCAGATGATGAGATGAGCAACACGAGCCCATTTGAAATGCCTGACAGTAGCAGCAGTGATGTGGCCATAGCAATGGGTGTTCTCTTCGGCATCTCCGTCGCTGTTAACATAGTAATTCTGGTCATCTGGGTTTACACTCATCTACAAGTGAAAAAAGGTCAGTATTTATTCACCTAGGCAAAATTTCAAGGTAAAACCATCTCAAATACTGAGGAATTAACAAAGACAATATTTCTTAGGAAATGTTTGTATCCAGAAACTATAACGCTACAGAATGTAATTAACAAATGCAGACTAGCTATCCTCTTTTCTTTAACCTCGGTAGGTTAATCAGGCAAAACTTGAATAAAATAGCAAAAGTAATAGGCCTATAATACGCGATGATTTCTTAATAATAAATTATGTTTTCGATTGTACATATCTAGATCAATTCAAAAGAACAGAGAACGTTCTTCGGTCTGAAACGCTGGATCTTTCGAATAGAACCTCAGCATCATCTGCATATGAGGAACTCAATCGACCCGATGAAACTCGGATGCAACAGTCCACTTATGAAGCACTTGCACCAAATCCAACAAAACACGTTGAACCAAATATCGAGAAAGCCGGATTAGATATCAACCATACGTTGACCCAAGAAAATGAGTATGTTAATGCAAAACAAGCTTAACGAGTCTCTAATGCCTAATACTTATGTCGCATTATTTCCGTGTATGCAAAAAAACAATACATTTACCTGACATTACCTATCAAGGACGTCGTTTATACCAATTTAAATGGTAGTGTCTTAGTTTAATTTTCATGACTTGTAGACAGTGAAAAGTAATATATCTAATCAACTGAAAGAATATCTGCATTGTGCCCTTGGTTAGTTCCTGTGTGGTGGAATAAATAGAAAGCTTTCTGTGCAAAATACAAGACCATTTAGTTGCTCCTTTCATTCATTGATTCAGATGACTAATCTAGCGCCCCTCCAAGATACCTACTCAGAGACTCTTCCAGCCCAACTCCGGCGATAAAAAAACAGTTTTTATGTACTTGTACAAGGTGTGTGCAGGGTGTCACGCTAAAAGAATACGCAGATCTGAAGGAAAGCAATTCGACGTGGTCGACCAAACAACTGAAAAGTCACGACGTTGCGTTAGAAGTGCGCGCAAATGAAACAAAAGTTCGCCTCGAGTAAGATTTTCACAGCCAGCCAAACCTTAGGTGTGTGACCGTGTGGCAACAAAGCTACCTCAAGTAGGCAGGGACTTTCTTTAACTGGCACCTCCAGACCCAGACCAAGATCCTAAATTAAATTCAATGCGCTTGGAAACAGGCAGCCAGTCAAAGCTATTGCGAGACATGGTCAAATTTTGACCCAATCATTTCAAGCAAAGGACACACCAGTGATAAGTTTTTAAATTTAAAAAGAACGATTAAAAGTCAACAAAAAAATTAAAAGGGGCATGGTCATCAACCCTTGCCGTTGGGCGCTGAAACCCTTCGTTGCGCCACTGCTACTGTGCTTCTGGACAATATCAAAGTACAGTTGCATTGTATTTTATCTAAATTATCCACTCTGTTTTAGGTTGAATTGTAGTACTTGAAAATAAGATCTAAACAAACAATTTAGTGCAATTCACTTTACATTTGGTGTCTTTATACGCCTGAAACTAGAAACGCTTAGAGCGTAGGAAGTAACGGAAAGTCAAATAACGCAAAAAGAAGAAAAAGTGAATGGAAAAACTCAAATAACTTTCCACGTGTACCAAACGTTAAAACTGCTCATTTGCTTTTGAAAGAATCTGGCATATTAGGGATAAAGTGATGCTTCAAATTAAGAAATTGGCGGGGTCGTTTACGACCCGAACAATCATTCGCGGATACAGAATGATCATGATATAAGTTGAAACACGGTCAGCATGCGACAAAAAGACAAAACCTCCTGACATTAGTTGGTATTTATACACCGACTCCAGAGAGATTAAATCGGTAGGCCTATATGAATTAGTTATAAGATGTGAGTTAGTGCAAATCACTTAGTATTCCATGTACATTGTACAAACACCTATTTACTTTGCTAACCAAATTCGGTAACGCGAAACGCTGCTTGCCAACGTAATATGCATAAGATGAAGCTAAGCCAATAATAATTATTCATAACCGCTATGGCACAGATTCTTATCCTCAAGCACTGTCTGTTCAGGATATTGTCAATATTAACTGAGATTGATATGACACCCTAATCTTGTATAAAACTCACTATAATATTTAATCCTCAGAAACTTAGCTGCACTAATGGATAGCGATAGGTCTATAAAAATAGTCAATTTTATAAATATAAGGTTTTCTTATGGTGTCGTCATTTTGTAATCCGTTACTCCTACTATTTTACTACACGCAAATGCATTGCGATTGAAACCTTTGCATGTAAGGATCATATTTTTGGCTTCTTTTGTAGGTATACCTGCTATAATTGCATTTTTACACGAGATTAATTTCAGCATGAATTGAACTCTAATCAGCTGGTGTTTCAGTAGGCCCTACGTTGTTAGCAATAATTGGTTGCATGTAGGCCTATTATTTGTAAAACTATGAACGTGAAAGCCACCCATTTCACTGCTACAGTACTCTATTATTGTCAAAGACTTCGTGTGCTTTGTGTTATCTCGATCAATGTTATCTGAAAGGCTATGATTGAGAGCCTGATATTGACTTGAATACAACTTCTCTTGAATAAGGCTAAGGTATTTCAACAAAGTGTTTGCGATGTTTCGGCGTTGACCTGTCACGAATATTAATACATGTGTGCTCTTTGGAACACTGCTTTTTTTTGTCTGGACATTAATTATTTTGCTCTGAAGCTCCTTAAGTTAATGATAACTTCTTACGTGTAAACGAGCACGTACTTGCGTCCGTACGCATACTGTACCTGAATGTACATTATGTATATATTTACATGTATTTATTAGGGCTGCGCGTTAATCGCCGTTAACGCCCGCGATTAACACGTTAAAAAAATTTGCGATTAATTATTTTTACGCAAGATTAACGCGTTAAAATGTACGTATAAAATTAAAAATTCATATTTATAATCGGTAGTTTTCAAATAATCGGTCATCGGCTAGCGCTACAAAGATGCGCCGGAGATTGACGTGGACTCTTGCCCACTTCATGAGTGGTGGAAAGAACATGCTGTAGCCCACAAAGTCCTAGCTACTCTAGCAAGAAAATATCTCGCTTCTCCGGCCACAACTGTTCCATGCGAAAGATTGTTCTCTCTGTCCGGGAACATTTTGAACAAAAAGCGAGCATCCATGTCAACTGACAATGTTGATAAACTTGTGTGCTTAAGCAACTGGCTGCATTTGCAGCTTTAGATTGTTGCAGTTTCTAGTGATAAGGAGACACAGACATTAGACTAGTGGTCTATATAAACGTTTTAGGGTTGTCCCTTTGACAACACTTAGACTAGTGGTTTATATAAACCTTTTAGGGTTGTCCTTTTGACAACAGAAGACAAACAGTAGTATAAAGTCATATTATAATTGCACTCAGCTTGTATTATTTGAATTTGAAATACTTGATTTAGAATATTGACTCAATTATTTGAATTCTGGGCCCTTAAAAAGAAAACTTTAAAAATGCAATGAATGTGCGATTAATCGCGCGATTAAATTTTTTAATCGCGCGATTAATCGCGATTAAAAAAATTAATCGAAATGCAGCCCTAGTATTTATGACTCTGTTTATCTATAGGCCTATGTATTATGTATATATGCATGTATGTATACATGTATGTGTGTGCTTGTGTGCATGTGTGTACGTACATATGTTTGCATGTATGCACGTACAGCATAATATTATGGGAAGTTATGCGGGTTATTAGTCTCATTCAACTAATTAGAAGTGCACTATACCTAAGTTTAAAACTACTTAATTTCTTTATGCGTGTGAGTAAATAAGTCAGAAAATGTGTGTGACCTCATGTATATGTGTAAGTATGCAAGTAAGTGCGTATGTATGTATGTATGTGTGTATGTATGTATGTATGTATGTATGTATGAATGTATGTATGTATGCATGTATGTATGTATGTATGTATGTATGTATGTATGTATGCATGTATGTATGTATGTATGTATATGTATGTATGTATGTATGAATGTTGTATGTATTGATGTATGCATTTATGTATGCATGCCATTGCTTGTATATTTTGCTGTGTTTATACAAAATCTGTGTACGTATCTGCATTGTATATTAGAAGTCTGAGCAAATTAGAAGTTCTCCGGTTTATAGGTTTAATTCAAAATATTTAATTGTGGAGAAATTCAGATTACCACGCTTTCAATTCCTAGTTAAGAAAATGAACTCAAAACTTTATAGATAAAAGCCAATAAACATTGGCCAGGCAGAAATAATTTCAAGAATTCTCTACTACTGGCGCTCCTAGCGAGCTCATCTTTTAAACGAGAACATCGCCTGTACACTGTTGGCTAGGTGCTCAGAAGATAAAAGAAAGGACTGTACATCTGGCGTCATGTGCCGAGGTTGAGAAAAGGAATTCGTTTGTAGGCTACTTCACACCAGTGTATGCTTACTCCCTTACACAACGAAAGAATTTCAATTAGGCCTACGTTACCGATATTTTCGACAGATTACGAGTTTTCATGCCTCTCGCTAGATGGAAGACAAACTAGTCAGCAAAATTATTTGTCCTTTGTAAGATAAAGTGTCAAATGTTTAAATATTTCTTTTATCAGGTTTTCGACAGATGCCAAGTTAATTAAGCAAAGTAATTTATGTGTTTAAGTAGTTTGCACCGCCATTTCGATTGCCTACGAACTACTAAGAGGAGTAACTTAATATCAATTATTGTTTCTCCCTCACGTAAACTGGGGACATCTGCAGCCATAAGATGTCGCTAAGTCATTAGTAATACACAGTGAGTCGCTCTTTACAATACGCATAGTGGTTAATTTGTGACGGCCACCGTTGGTTAACACCCGCCATTTCTTAGTGTTTTAGATAGTTCGTAACAAATAATTAATGTAATTATTTCTAGGGAACTCCACCATTGCCCGTACTCTATAAATGCTAGACTCAACCTTGGAGAAAGGAGGAGGGCGACGCTAATTGTTTAATTTGAAATCTTTATTGTAACAGCATGAAACAAACAACAGTGAAACACCCTTACAACTTAAAAACGAACAGCATAGCAACTGCACAAATGGAGACAAAAAGCTAGTGGTTATAGACATTGATCACACCTGTCTTAAGTCGGTAACACAATTTCAAACTTCTATACTTACATGACTGTGCTACTCTATCAACATGACCAAGCGGTGTTTAAACACAGCATAAAATTATGTTATGTATAAGAAAGTCAGAAGAGTGGAAGGGAAGAAAGATCAGGAGGCAAGGGTAGGCCTAATAGAAGAGAGGAAAGAACGAGAGACAAGCTAGTGGTAGGAATTGATAGAAGATGAACAGGAAGCACCATGAGTGTTTGTTGTCTTTAAGCAGCAAGTAACCAACTTTGTTCCTTATTCAGAAGGTGTTGCCCACGTGCTTGAAGACCAAATCTAGCCAATAATTTAAAACTTAAGCATTTCTGCAGAAGTTTTATATGAACAATGCTGTTGTTGGTTTGAGTTTGAGAGGCACCCTTGGCCCAGTTAGCTACATTGGTTAGACCGTAGGCTGCACCTTATGCGCTTCTGCGGGATCGAAGTTCGTTTCCCGATGCTGGCTTATTTCAAATATTTAAATACATAGTTCACGCCTCGGACGTTAGCGGAACCCCAATACTACATTCACGCCCGTCGCGTTATTGCCTAAAGCGTGTCACATGAACTTGCTCACTTCCCTTGGAATTTGAAATGGCGGACATCTTGAGGGTCGGGTAGGGCAGGTTAGGCGTCGTGAGGGTGAGATTATGCGTCGTGAGGGTCGGTTAGGGTCAGGGTTAGGATTATTGTCGCCGTTAGAAAACATGGTGAACAATCTTCCACTTAGTTCAACAGCTGCATTAACAAGAGGTCGCCCGACAAATGATTAATCCCATTAATACCACTTGAAGCCTGAACTCAACCTTATCTACGTAGTCTATGACCACAGTTTTAGATTATGAGTCTCTTCTACTGTCTGACGTAAAGCCTCGAATAGTGCAATTGACGGTAAGGATATTTGCTGATGAATGTTCGTGACACAAGCAAGGGGAAATAATCGGAAATTATTGAAATCAAAGCATCGTAACCGAATATAACCTAAGAAAAAATAACGAAATGTCTTTTTCACATGGAATGCGGATAATTATATGTCTTTTTCTGGCGACTTTACAAGGTCAGTTACTTACAAGTTACTTATAAGTACAGCTACGAATTAGGCCAATAATTTACGAAGAAGCTAATCTAAATATTGCTGTGTGTGTGCATCGGCATAGGCTATAGGGGAAAGTGAAATGCAGGAAGGAGTAACATATTTAGGCATTCTTAATGCGATTATCAGCACACTGCGAAAATCAGAGCTGTTAGTAAAAATGTATAGGCCTACCTAAAATTCGTGTCAGCCAAAAGATCCTATACAGTGCTGGCCATAGCATTAGAAACACATATAAAAATCATGAAAAAACACTGAAATTAGCAATTAGCATGCTTATTTCTAGCCAGAACACACTCGAAGAACAATTAAGAGTTGCTTATAAGATAAAACTGTGTCTTCTGTCAATAGTTAATGATTTTTTATCAGCGAATTTTTTTAGACATTATAGATAGCTTCCAGCCGAAATACATGAAATGTGCATGTACGAAAGTACATTTTGTACATGTCGTTCAAAGTATGTCACTAATCATTATGCAGTGGGGTGTCAATGTTAACTTCAATACTTTGTGTAACCACCCTTGCTGCTAATGACTTGAGCCACACGCTTCGGCATCCTCTCTATCAGGCGTGGACACATGTCGCGGATGTCTTGATCATGATGCCAGATTTGCAGTATGCATTCGATCAATGAACGCTTAGTGGTGGGTTTCATTGCATTCACCTTGCGTTTCAGGAGATGCCAAAAATTCTCTATCGGATTCATATCCGGTGAATTGCCGGGCCAGCTTAACAGAGAGATTTTCTCCTGTCTGAGGAACTGAATGACTCGTTTCGCGGTATGGCCCGGAGCTCCGTCTTGCATGAAAACGCCTTCGCCGTTAGGGAACCATTCGGCCATTTGGGGAAGCAGCCTAGCCCGCAACATTTAAATGTATTGGTCTTGGCGCATGATTCCGTTGACGATGTACAGACGGCCTGGACCTTGAGCAGAGATACCCCCAAACCATAACAGAAGTCGGATGCTTGACGGTTGGGGAAACACATTCTGGAAGAAGATCTTCATTGCTTCGTCGTCTAACGAACATTGACGACTCCCGAAGGATATCAATTTTGCTCTCATCACTAAAGCACACCTTCGTCCAGTCATTGGCAGTCCAATTTTTGTACTGTTTTGCCCATAGCAATCTCTTCTTCATCATGGCCGGTGTGAGTTTGGCTTTCTTAACAGGACGCCGCGCAGTTAATCCAGCAATACACAACTCACGTCTCACAGTTCTGGGTGAAACCTTTACGCCATACTCTGATACCTGACGAGAGAGCTCGGAACTTGTTGCTCTACCATTGGATTTACAGAGTCTGATCAGAATTCGTCTGGTCCGAGTACAAAACCTTGATTTCATGCCGCTACGCTTCCTGTTCTTGGTTCTTTCTTCACAGAAATCTTGACCAAGGTCTAATTCTCTTTTAACTCTGTTAACAGAAGCTGCAGAAATGTCACATTTCTTAGCAATCTCCCTCTGACTGTAGCACTGCTCCTTAATCAAAGTTTTAACAGCAGAAACCTTCCGCGGTGTTAAATCTTTAATTTTATCCAATTTTGATAGAAAAAGTCAAACTTTCCGTGAATAACAGTTATTTCAGTGACAACTGACCTTCACCTACATAACCAAAGAACATAATCTACTCAAAAAACATAGATATCACTAACGCAGAGCATTAATAATATTATTTCATGAAATTTTTACACTTTCACTCGTGTGTTTCTAATGTTCTGTCCTTGTACTAAATTTAGTGAAAAGAAGAAAAATTTCCCGGAAATTTTCTTTCCACTTAAAACTAACCTCCACCTATAACCAAAAGATATAATCAATTTAAAAAAACCTAATATTACTAGCGCATAGCATTGAAAAATGTAATTTCACACACTTTGTAGTGTTTTATATATGTGTTTCTAATGCTATCAATCAATCAATCAATCAATTTTTGTTTATTCCGAACACCAGGCTGACAGAACGCAGCTTGTTACATTAGTTAGTCGTATATTTATATATGTGTTTATTTGTATGTCACCTTGTCCTTTCTGGATATCGTTTAATTTAATTTTAAGTGATTTATTCAGAATATGTCTTTATATAGAACTCTAGGAATGAAGTTACGATTATCTTTGTCCGGAAGGGAAAAGCCATGGGCCCGAGGGCGGAGCACATGTCCACAAGAGGGGCGAGGCGGGGGGAAGAGTCGATGGAGTACGTGGTGATCGTTGTTACGCACAGATCTAAACAAGCGTTCATCAGCTGCCTCCGCCATCTCCGTCGCGCTGGGTGATTGGGGTGGCATCAAATATATTATAATTATACACGTATATGCATAGATATTCGTCGCTGGTATTGGGTCTATATTACATACATGCTTGACGACACTAAACAGTGATAGTTAAATTCAAGTATTTTCTCTTTATTATATGCTAGCACATACAAGTATTGCTTTAACTTTGCACAAGAAAAGTGGAGCTGTTGATAAAGAAGCGCACCAAAGATAAACTTTTTTCAGCTTTTCCAGTGTAACCATGAACCGTTGGCAGAGTGATGACATTCAACTAGTATTTAAAATCTAGATCATTACCTGTATACAGCAAACGCTTATTTTTGGATTACAGATTAAGAACCAAATGAATAGAAACTGTTTTATCACCATTTCTAAAGGGCTAAAGACCTTTAGCCTCTGTCACGCAGTTTGCGTCTGCAAAATAGTAATCATTGTTAACTTTCAGGTCCATCCGTTGGTCTCCGATTCCTCACGCCAAAATGAGAGCACCCGTTGACACTTGGATGCGCTTATATAGGTCGATAGTGTACACATCCCTTCGAGTGTAAAGTTATTATGCCTACACCGCATCTGCTAATATTTGTAGGTGATGTTGTACGTGGGCAAACTGGTAGTCCGAATGCAGTCGCTTTAATCAACGGTCAGACGATGTTGGACTGCCTTACAACCATTATGGCAACTTCTTACTGGCAACGTACACCGGATGGAAACAACAATCCGATTATCATAGCAACTGGTTGCAATGTCACTGGAAACAATGCAGCGTATTACAGAACAGAGAAACGTGGAGCCAACATATGCAGACTGATTATTGCAAATGTGACGATGCAACAGGCTGGAGTTTATCATTGCTTTGATGGCTTATTCATCGTATACAGGAGTTTAGTCACGGTCATTGGTGAGTGACAACAGACAATTTGCTTCCTAATAAGAACATGGACTTAACTTTTAATGACCCACTTAATATCTATTCCACCTTGCATAATGCAGTCTTTATCTGTTTGGTTCAGACTACCCATGACAGTTTCAAGCAGAGTTTTATTTTTCTGTGGATCGTGACCACCACGAAAACATTGATTAGGCCTATTGTTGTCTCTTGTTTGCTGAATAGTACTATATCATGTAATCTTAGTACATACTTGTCAGTTTCAACCAATTAACGAAAATTAGTATTATTATTATTTTTGTTATAATTATTATTATTGTTGTTGTTGTTGTTGTTGTTATTATTATTATTATTATTATTATTATTATTATTATTATTATTATTATTATTATTATTATTATTATTATTATTATTATTATTATTATTATTATTATTATCATTATCATTATCATTATCATTATCATTATCATTATCATTATCATTATTAATATTATTATTATTATTATTATTATTATTATTATTATTATTATTATTATTATTATTATTATTATTATTATTATTATTTTAGCCCTGAGTTCATTTCCCCAGGGTCTTAGAAATTATAAAAGTGGTTTATTCTGGAACGGCTACCCTTCATCCATGTCAATTAAGGGTTTAATGAAAGAGCCACTGAAAGCAACGGCGTAGAAGCGTTGTATTGTAATGGAGATACGCTGGAATAAGAAGCTGAACTCTCTGGGTTCGCCGGTTTCTTGTGTGAGATGGTGGCCCAGGTCTGAGATAAACTCAAGGCCTTTGTTCGCACCTAGCGTTTCCATAGCAATCGGAATGAAAACGTGAGTGTCAATGAGGGCGCTGTATTTCTGGTTCTTTATTATTATTATTATTATTATTATTATTATTATTATTATTATTATTATTATTATTATTATTATTATTATTATTATTATTATTATTATTATTATTATTATATTATTATTATTATTATTATAAACCTTCAAGACCGACTGCTACACGCTGTTCCTCTAACAATCACAGATCCGTTGGTTGAGGAGGCCTTAAGTTCTTGGTCATCGAAATCGAACGCACCTCCTCCCATCGAGCAGAAGGTTCATATACAAAGAGAATGGGACAGCAAACTCATCTCACATGCACTTCAAGGCCTATCGGAAAGAGCAAATGATTCTGCTGCTAAAGCCAGATTGCTTGCCATTCAATCGCCACACTCTGGAGACTGGCTCCATGCACTTCCAATTACAACAGCAGGATTACGGATGTCAGGAGAGGTCTTGAGAATAGCATCAGGCATCCGGCTGGGCACTGCACTGTGTGAAAAACACACCTGCAAATGTGGTGTCATAGTGGAATCCAACGGTCATCATGGATTCTCGTGCATTAAAGGAGCAGGAAGACAACATCGACATGGCATGCTCAACGACGTTATTTGGCGAGCTTTCACCAGAGTCAAAATCCCTGCTATCAAAGAGCCCAGTGGCCTCTCCAGATCTGACGGCAAAAGGCCTGACGGAGTCACCATCATACCTTGGCATAGAGGTCGTTGCATGGCGTGGGATGTGACGGTACCAGACACTTTCGCTGCATCCTACGAACATCTAACATCGCAAAACGCAGGTGCAGCAGCGGAAAAAGCAGCTCATAATAAAGAATCCAAATATGCTGCTCTCACACAATCACATCATTTCGTTCCTGTAGCAGTCGAAACTGCAGGAAGCTGGCACACAGAATCACTGCAGTTTGTTCGAGAACTTGGAGGCAAGATCTCAGCAGCGACAGGCGACCAGCGTGAAACCAGTCATCTACTACAACGCCTATCAGTGGCCCTACAAATAGGAAACTCTCTATCTGTTTTAGGCACCACGGATTGCAACAACACTGTAGCCAAGGAGAATGACAGTTTATAAAAATATTGAAAACAGTCATTTTTAATCAGTCTGTACATAAGTTTATTATTATTATTATTATTATTATTATTATTATTGTTGTTGTTGTTGTTGTTGTTGTTGTTGTTGTTATTATTATTATTATTATTATTATTATTATTGTTATTGTTATTGTTATTGTTATTATTATTGTTATTATTATTATTATTATTATTATTATTATTATTATTATTATTATTATTATTATTATTATTATTATTATTATTATTATTATTATTATTATTATTATTATTATTGTGAACAATCTAGCATGGTAATGTCGAAGAAAAGCAGATGGCGTTTCCGCGTTGGAGAGCTACCGAGAGTCTTTGAAACAGGTAGCTTGTCTCGAGCGTGTCATGTGTTGAATCGGTTAACCTTCGTCCGAGCTCCAACACAAAATTCAATCATTCTGAGCTCCAAGCACCTCTGGACTCTAGTGCTACCGCCACGAAAGCATGTGTTCGTGTGATAGTGGCGTATTTCAATGTCTTGGCGGCGGCTGCTCGGTTTGCGGCCTCGCCCGCTTCGGTTGATGTTGTTGCCAGATGTGACTTTGCGAATGTGTCCGAAACTGTCACATCCCAAGTGAGGCATCTTCCGCAAGACCACGGGATGAGTGTCACGCCGTCCGGTCGTTTGCCATCTTCTCTGGTGAGGCCCAACGGTTCTTTCTGAGAAGGGATGTTCGCTCTTCCAAACGATCTCCATATGATGTCATTCAGCATGTTGTGCCGTTGATGTCTGCCAGCGTTTTTTCTGCAGGCCAGACCGTGGAGTCCTCTGGCGTCGACTCTCTCACCACAGTGACACACATGAGGTTCGCACAGTGTCGTCCCGAATATTATTATTATTGTTATTATTATTATTATTATTATTATTATTATTATTATTATTATTATTATTATTATTATTATTATTATTATTATACCAATATTTATAATAAAAATAATAATAATAATAATTAATTAATTTTATTATTTTTTATTATTATTTTACTATTATTATTGTTGTTGTTGTTGTTGTTATTATTATTTTATTATTATTATTATTAATATTATTATTATTATTATTATTATTATTGTTATTATTATTATTATTATTATTATTATTATTATTATTATTATTATTATTATTATTATTATTATTATTATTAATATTATTTTTTTTTTTTTTTTTTGCCCTGAGGTAAACATGATCCCTCAGGGACTTCAACATTATTTAAAAACGCAAATTTGTCTGGAATGTGCCCTATTCGTCGTCAAGGTCCAAGTTGGTGAACGCACCCCTAAAGGCCACAGCATTGAAACGCTGAATCGTCAGTGAAAGGCGTTGAAATAAAAAGGACGTTTCACGGACGTCCCCCGTAGCGGTGCTGATGTTCTGACCCAGAGCAGAAAGGAAGGTCAAGCCCTCGTTGTTAATCGGGCCAAGGGTTTCGAAAGCCAAGGGAACAAAAAGATGGGTAGCAGACAGTTATTATTAGTTATTATTATTATTATTATTATTACCATTATTATTTTTGCCCTGAAGTACTTCATTTCCCCAGGGTCTGAGAAATTAGAAAAGTGGTGTATTCTGGAACGACTATCTCTCATCCATGGAGATACGCTGGAATAAGAAGCTTGACTCTCTGGGTTCGCCGGTTGCTTGAGTGAGATGACGGCCCAGGTTTGAGATAAAATCAAGGTCTTTGTTCATGATCGGACCTAGCGTTTCCATAGCAATCTGAATGAAAACGTGAGTGTCATGGAGGGCGTGGGTTCTTATTTTATCATCATCATCATCATCATCATCATCATCATCATCATCATCATCATCATCATCATCATCATCATCATCATCATCATCATTATTATTATTATTATTATTATTATTATTATTATTATTATAAATTTAATGTAACTGGAAGGGCTACCCCTCTTCCATCTCGGGCTTCGAGTCAACAAAGAACCGGCGAAGGCCACAGCGTTAAAGCCACAGCAATAATTATTATTATTATTATTATTATTATTATTATTATTATTTTTTTTATTATTATTATTATTATTATTATAACAATATTTATTCTCTCCATCAATCAACATCGATATTGAATATTATGTTTATTATTTTTATTAGTGTTATTATTATTGGGGTCGTCCATTAATTATGTCAACAAATTTTAGGCAGTTTTTGACCCCTCCCCATTGTCAACAACTGTCAAACATTGACGGACCCCTAAAAATTATGTCAACAATCCCAGAACCCCCCCTACAAAAAAGAAACACAATGGCTCAATACATGTAGAATCATTTTTTACACTAAAAAATGCAATCTCGAATTTCAAAATATATGAGTTTAGTTTATTACCAGCTTTTTAGTAGTATTAAACATTAAGCAATTATACATTTTTAGCATTATTTAATGTTTTCGCTACCATTTTGAAGGGTCTGTGTTGATTTATTGGAAAAAATGTGTTGACGTCAAATTGTACCGAACCTCCCTCCCCCTTGTCAACAACTGTCAAACTTTTTCAAACCCCCTCCCCGATTTTGTTGACATAATTAATGGACGACCCCATTATTATTATTATTATTATTATTATTATTATTATTATTATTATTATTATTATTATTATTATTATTATTATTATTATTATTATTATTATTATTATTATTATTATTATTATTATTATTATTATTCATCGATCTGCTAGACTTTGTTCTGAAACCATCCGGGGTTTTACAATGACGTGCATGATATTATCAGAAAATCGAAGATATGATTATTATTTCTTTGAAGGCGATTTACGAGGCTCATAACGCATTTTATTCTAATCTGTAACTGTATGCTAGAGACTGGGTGGGAGGTTAGGTTGGTAAGTGGAACGGGTTTCTTCCCTCAACCGCCCCAAGGCCATCATTCAAAATCAAGGCCACGTGCTCACAGAATTTCTTCAAGAGCTTCGAAGAAACAGTTACAACCTCCGACTCCGGACGCATGGGTTTACCTGCCACATAAAGACGATCGGAACTTCATACCTGTTTAGGAACATGTGCTAAATGAGAAGACCCTGGAGGGGTTACCAGCGGGTTAACAGGTAGGCCCGTATCCATGAACAAGCGCATAACTGTTTTCCATGTTTTTCCATTAAGTTGCGGCTGTGCCAACTTGATTATTTTCAATAAACCAATATTCATTGATTGATTGAAGTAGGCAGCATTTATTACTTAAAGTCGAACGTTCTCAGTTTATAAAATTGCCAGTCGATGTAGTTAACAGCTGCTATCAATCAGGAACTGTATATTATTTTTTAATGGATTATAAAATGGGTTAAAGATTGTTGGATTTTTTCTGTTTTAATTACAAGATCCTGTCGCAAATGTCGTTGTACGCAACCGGTCGGCGGAAGTAGTAGACAATGACAAGTTAAACATCTCCTGCAGCATTAACTACACTGGACCATCATCTCCAGCGCCTTCCTTACGTCCGCTGCCTTCTTGGATAACATCACCCGGACAGATATACACCAGTACCATATATCGTCCGTCGTCAAACGTTGTCACTGTGGTAGCAACGGTGACAGTGCGGAAACCCACAGTTCCAATATTCCAGTGTAACACAGTTTTTGAAATTATAGGAGATATCAATGGCTACAATCCAACTCCTCCACCGGATAACTTTACAGTTGGCAGCACATCAGTACTAGACGTTCAATGTGAGTATTGTTCTCAGTATGGCTTACGTTTTTGCACATAACAATAGATTCTGCTGAATGTTGTGCTGGTTTCATATAGCTGGAAATTACCTGTTCTTACTTCCATGTGTGTTTAAGTATCATATTCACTTGAAATTCATTGGTATAATTATTATAGTGACTGTCTTGATTCTGGAAGTACCGTCATACACAAATCAAATTCTAACTTAAATTGTCAAAAGCATTATTTAGTTCCACTAAAATTACACAGCACAACTTTGAACTTTTGGCGGCTCACCTTTGATGAAAACAGCAGATCAGGATCGCATTGTATTGTATTTACGGATTTCTAAATCATCTCTCCAAGTACAACCTAATCAAAGGCGCTCCTAGTGCGAAGAACCCAACGAGAAAAGACAAGTCTTAAGACTACGAGCAGAGTAGAGGCAGCAATAGCCCAGTTAAAATCGTGAAATGAGTCATAACAATCTAGGATTAGATCGCAGCGACACCGATTCATTGAGTAAGTAATCTATTACCCTGCAGTCACCTTCAGATCTACATTGAAGTCTTAACCTTCGGAGGCCGAAGTGGGGTAGATTTCTACCCCAGCGGTGTTTGGATGGTGATTGCGGAGTAACTGTAGGTAGTCATAACTTGACTTTCTACATGTTTACAAGTTAACACCCCCGACATATTCCCACACCAAAACGATCATCATGTCATGTTGTCTGAGAAAGTTATTTCAGTCCAAAGTGTCGTGGGGTAGAAATCTACCCCACTTCGGCCTCGACGTTACTACTTTTTCGTTCATAATGAAGATGTATTTATAGAAGATATTATTCAAACTGTGTTTATCTAAGCTCATAGATAAGCTACAATGACAAATGAGGTGTCGATTCTAATATTTCCAAGGTCAGGGAATCGAAATATCGCATTGTGAATAGTGTGGAAATAGTACTATCCAAGATGGCGGCCAATATGGCCGCCGAAACATAAAATGTGTATATCTAAAGCTCATAGATATGCTACAATTACAAATGAAGTGTCCGTTGTGATAGTATCAAGGTCAAGGAATCGAACTATCGCATTGGCAATAGTGTGGAAATAGTACTATTCAAGATGGCGGCCAATATGGCCGCCGAAACATAAAATGTGTATATCTAAGCTCATAGATAAGCTATAATGACAAATGAAGTGTCCAATGTAATAGTTGCAAGGTCAAGGAATCGAACTATCGCATTGGCAATAGTGTGGGAATAGTGCTATCCAAGATGGCGACCAATATGGCCGTCGAAACTCAAAATGTCTATATCTACGCTCATAGATAAGCTACAATGACAAATGAAGTGTCCAGTGTAATAGCTTCAAGGTCAAGGAATCGAACTATCGCATTGGCAATAGTGTGGGAATAGTATTTTATCCAAAATGGCGACCAATATGGCCGCCGAAACTCAAAAATGTGTATATCTAAGCTCATAGATAAGCTATAATGACAAATGAAGTCTTCATTGTAATAGTTCCAAGGTCAAGGATTCGAACTATCGCATTGGCAATAGTGTGGGAAATAGTACTATCCAAGATGGCGGCCAATATGGCCGCCGAAACATAAAATGTGTATATCTAAGCTCATAGACAAGTTACTATTACAAATGAAGTGTCCATTGTAATAGTATCAAGGTCAAGGAATCGAACTATCGCATTGGCAATAGTGTGAAAATAGTACTATCCAAGATGGCGGCCAATATGGCCGCCGAAACATAAAATGTGTATATCTAAGCTGATAGATAAGCTATAATGACAAATGAAGTGTCCAATGTAATAGTTGCAAGGTCAAGGAATCGAACTATCGCATTGGCAATAGTGTGGGAATAGTGCTATCCAAGATGGCGACCAATATGGCCGTCGAAACTCAGAATGTCTATATCTACGCTCATAGATAAGCTACAATGACAAATGAAGTGTCCAGTGTAATAGTTGCAAGGTCAAGGAATCGAGCTATCGCATTGGCAATAGTGTGGGAATAGTGCTATCCAAGATGGCGACCAATATGGCCGCCGAAACTCAAAATGTGTATATCTAAGCTCATAGATAAGCTATAATGACAAATGAAGTCTCCAATGTAATAGGTCCAAGGTCAGGGAATCGAACTATCGCATTGGCAATAGTGTGGGAATAGTACTATCCAAGATGGCGACCAATATGGCCGCCGAAACTCAAAAATGTGTATATCTAAGCTCATAGATAGCTATAATGACAAATGAAGTCTCCAATGTAATAGTTCCAAGGTCAAAGGAATCAGAGCTATCGCATTGGCAATAGTGTGGGAATAGTACTATCAAGATGGCGACCAATATGGCCGCCGAAACTCAAAAATAATGTGTATATCTAAGCTCATAGATAAGCTATAATGACAAATGAAGTCTCCAATGTAATAGGTTCCAAGGTCAAGGAATCGAACTATCGCATTGGCAATAGTGTAGAATAGTACTATTCAAGATGGCGACCAATATGGCCGCCGAAACTAAAATGTGTGTATATCTAAGCTCATAGGGAAAGCTATAATAACAAATGAAGTGTCAGTGTAATAGTTTCAAGTCCAAATCGAACTTTTGGCAATTGTGTGGGATAGTACTATTCTACACACTATTTCCAATGCGATACTTCGATTCCTTGAATATTGATCGACATTGGCACTTGAATGGTACGCACTGCTTATCTATGAGCTAGATATACTGAATTTTAGATTCCTGGCGGCACATATTGGTCGCCATCTTGGATAGCACTATTACCACACTATTGCCAATGCGATAGTTCAATCCTTGACCTTGAAACTATTTCACTGGACACTTCATTTGTCATTATAGCTTATCTATGGGCGTAGATATAGACATTTTGAGTTTCGGCGGCCATATTGGTCGCCATCCTGGATAGCACTATTTCCACACTATTGCCACTGCGATAGTTCGATTCCTTGACCTTGAAACTATTACAATGGACACTTTATTTGTCATTGTAGCTTATTTATGAGCTTAAATATACATATTTTTGAGTTTCGGCCGCCATCTTGGATAGTGCTATTCCCACACTATTCACGATGCGATATTTCGATTTCTTGACCTTGGAAATATTAGAATCGACACCTCATTTGTCATTGTAGCTACCTGTGAGCTGAGATATTACATATTTCTTTTGGGTAGAAAACTACCCCACTTCGGCCTCCGTGTCCCAAATCGGAGCTTCAGCCTCCGAAGGTTAAAAGAGATGGAAGACAACTGTATATGAATATCATAGGCCTACATGTAATCAGAAACTATTAATTCATAATAAACTCCAAATGAACCTTTGACATGCAAGCGGGAGATTTCTCGGTTGCCTAATCCATCCTAAAGTAGGGCCTACAAATAGGGCATTCTAGTAGTCGGTGCTTATACTAACACAAGAATTACACATTCGGTAAAACAATAGTGAATGCGGCGGAATTGGAAACAGTTGAATCCAAAGTCAAGAATCGAGAACAAAAGTAGGCCTAAATAAGGTGAATTCAGGAAAGTCTGTGGCTATGGTGAAGTGATTCTTCTGTAGGCTCTAGCCTTTGAATCCACTGCGTTCTAGACAGACGTCATCTCCTGTAGAGACTTTCTGTTTTGCTGAAGGTAGGTTAGTAGCATGAAACGGTAAACCCGTAGTTTAGGTTTGTAAATTATTTTACATCGTCAAATTAAAATGGAAGCTGGATTGATTAAAAAAATTCTTGATGAAATATAAGCGTGATTGATGATAGCTAAGAACATAGGTAGAAAGCGTACTTACCAACATGAAGTACGGCATTAAAGACATTAAAATAATTTACCAACCTAAACTACGGGATAACCGCATGAAGCACTATATAAATGATACATAACACTATATTTTCAGCCAAATTCACCGAATAAAACTGTATTTCACATTTTAGACGCTCCTGACATCACAAGCATAACATCTTCGGTTTCGCCAACGGATAACTGTGTCTATAAACAGGAAAATCTAACATGTATAGCAGATGCCAATCCACCAGCGCTATACGAATGGATCAGTCTTGATCATGAGAATGACACTACATCTAGCGGTGCTGTTAAATCTATTACATCTGGCGGACGATACCAGTGCACCGCTTACAACCACATTAGGAACAACAAATATGACGACACGCAAATTGTCACCGAAACTGACTGCTGTACGTATGCACTTAATAATAATTTTATGAAAGTTAAAATTTTGTTCTCAGTTACTTTGCTCTACTGAATTCAAGTGTAGGCCTATGTAAATAAAAATCATTGCAACTTCTCATTTGAGGAACTGTTAGTGAACTCATGGCTTGAATATCTCGCGTACATAAATATCTGGTAGTACTTGAGAAGTTGACTTGGAGCGCGCTTTTTGAATAAAAGAGCAATTGCAGAGAGATTTTGGTCTACGATACTTCATTTGCAATCGAATAGGATGCCGCCTCAAGTGATTATTCGCGGATTTCTCTAAGGGAGTGAATTCTGAAGTTCATATTAGGCCTATGCAGTGATCTCCAAACTTCTCACCGCCAAGCTACCTCTTTCAGCTCATTCTTCCACGTTGCATTCCTCTTCTCGTTTCATTCACGACGTCTTTATAATTATTGTAGCGGTAATCTAGTCTCATCTGGATCAACTCTTTTAAACACACACTTGCAATATTCGACAGTTGGTCATTCTTCGTCTGCCAGTGTCCACGGACTTCCCTCCTCTTGCACTGTCATCAAAAAGTCAAAGTTTTACCCTGATAACTCTCGTGTTCAGACTTCCCTGTTTAACCATCTTTTCAACAAGAGAGATACGATAAAAAAAATCAAATTCACCAAGACATTACGACGACTCTAGTGATTGTAGATTTGAACTCTGGATATGCCAACAATAATAATAATAATAATATTCGTTAATTAATTCAAACAGACAAGTACGCAGTAAGATTACATGACATGCTAGTAACAGATGATAAAAAATTTAACAGGAGTCGAATTTAACTGTATGGCAGCCTGCAAGGCTTCCATCTATCACAATGTTCATTTTACCATCGCCCCAGGGATGTAAGTAAAAGTAAAATAAGTAAGTATATCCTTTATTGCACCAATTGCTAACCGCATTAAATTTTTTGTTTACATTCTGCAATGGCATATTCTCAAATTTATGTTACATTTTAATTTCTAACGTTTTTCAAATTGTGCAGTGTACAACAATGTTTTGGTCAAGAGTAAAGCATCCTAATAATAAATGTTTTAATTTTAATTTAAAATCTTTTATATATGGCTGAGTTAACCTTATGGGGGTACCAGGTATTGAACCCACGTCCTTATGACCTCCATGCTAGCGTGTCGCCATTCAACCATCTCCCCGCCAGCTGGTGTCATTGACCTTGAAAAACTTATCTATTTATATAATTTTGTCCAGGGTAGATCTGATCAGATTTCAATTCATTCGATCTCCAGTTTTACCGCTCAGACTTGATCCTAGAATAAAGCTTTGACTGCCTTTTACATGGCAGAGTTAACCGCCTTTCCACGCTCAGATCTGATTGCAAAATCGTGCTTTCTCAGTGGTGGGCCCAACCGTCTGGAATGGGCTGCCCTTGGAATTGCGCCTGCTTCCCAGAACGCTCTCTGACTTATTCTATATTAACCTGAAAACTGTTCTTTTTGGCCGTGCTGGAGTCGGGAGCACCTCTGAGTAGTTACCTTGAAGAGGTGCTATATAAATCTCCTGAATGAATGAATGAATTTAAATTATATAATGCAGATTTCATTTGAATTAAAAGCTCTGCTGCTTCACATACTGCTGCGTAGCATACAAATTGCAATATACAACATTGTTAAAAACATTTCAGCATGCGAATGACAAAAGGATAGTGACGATGATGACGAAGCTGACAAAGAAGATGATGATAACGGTGATGATATTGATGACATGAATCTAATAATGATTACTTTTTTCTGCAGCTAGTTTACATTCTTGCCTGATTTCTTTCTAATACTAAAAATTGTAGATCCAGTAACATCAAATAATATGACGATAAGTGGACCCAGCTGCTCAGGCGGAACTTGCAACTGCTTTGGAAGCCCTACAGTCACTCTGACTTGTATGGTTCATAGCTTCCCTGAGCCCTCTTATGCATGGCTGTTCGGCAACTATTATCTTGGAAGTCCCCAGGATATTGAGGCGATGTACGATGGAACCTATAGCTGCACAGCATCCAACATATACGGCGGAATTAGAAACAACGCAACAATTTCTGTCCATGTATCCAACTGCAGTAAGTACATCTACAACTTATCTACATCACCCTTTTCCCTCGTTTTGAATTACTTAAAATATACAACTACATACTAATTAGCATTTTAATTTTTAAATATTCACTTTCCGCTGCATAATTCATTCAAGGTCCCAGCTTATGTTTAATTAATTTACTTTGTTTAATGATTCTACCTCAAGGCAGGAAAAGATACTTTGTTGTTCTTACACATTGATCCAACTTAACCTTAAGTCTTCTGTGGAAAGTTTGCTTTAGGACTACTTGCTGAACAAGATTTTCATATGTGTGCATAAATTATTTATATAGAAATAATAAAATATCCAACATCTTTACTTAAGCAATGCTATTTTTTAAATAATTTATTTCTGTAACCATCAGAAAACATTTGTGTTCATAACAATTGAAGCGTTTGGTGCAATAACCAGGTAAGTGAAAAATCATAGTTTTCGGCAAATCGAGTTTTAATGTTTTTGCTCTTCAAAAGCTTGCCGTTTCGTCCAGGAAATAGATAACGACAAAATTTAAAAAGTATAAGGTGCATCTAATCGTAACTGATCATAAAATAAAATTATTAAAGGCTGGCTGTTGCTAATTAGTATTTTATGGGCAAATGAACAAGAAACCTGGTTATTGCACTGAAACTTCGCTGTAGTTCTGGAACTTTTTGGATGCAAGAATCACATATGTCAACTAACCTGGTTATTGCACTGAAACTTCCCTGTAGTTCTGGAACTTTTTGGATGCAACAATCACATATGTTAACTAGCCTGGTTATGGCATTGAAATTTTCCTGTAGTTTTGGAACTTCTTTCCATGCAAGAATCATGTATGTGAACAAAATTTGTTGTTGCATGTAACTTATAAGCAACTTTCGTGTGGTGCTGGAAAGTTATTTACATGTAAAAATCTAATATGTGAACAAACCTTGTTATTGCATGGAAATGATAAACATTAGAGACATGATAGAGACCCAAATAGTTTTCTTTAAAAAAAGTAAGTAAGTGTGTTCTTTATTAAACGCTGACAAACGCACGGCGCTAAGTTCGTGAAAATGGCTCAATGGTCTCCATCTAGTGGCAGAATATTGTTATTATATCCTTACTTACTTCGCTAATGCATCCGACAACGTATATAACTGGCTCACGGTTGCGTGCAATAATCAGGTTTGTTCACATACCTGTCTATTGCTCGCAACCGAGAGGCTATGATCTTTATGCAATAACCGGGTTTGTTGACTTATCTCATTTATGCACGCAATCATGGCACCGGAATGCGAAAATTCTCAAAGCAGGTAATTTGAGTTGCCTGGTTATTGTCCTACCTACTCCCTTAATTTTGCAGCTACCAGCTTGAAATTTACACCATAGATGCGCCTCTACGCCAGGAGCATTTTAAGCTAACTTTCACGATAACCAGGTAAGTCGACTTACCTGGTTCTTGCACAAATGTCTTCAATTGTGTCCATTATAGCAAACCTCAAAGCAACCTTTAAGGTAACGTGAAGTATTATTGAACTAGTTAATATAAATTTTAACTAGTTAAGATCTGATTATATCGGATCTCATGTTATTTGAGCGTTTAATACAGTTTCTCTCGGACATGCCTATCGAACAATTAAATTCGAATGACTTCTAGGCTAGTTGTCATTTACGGCTTTCCTGAGAAAATTCGAGTGAAGGAGATTTCGACAGATGGCAAGAAAGGTAGGCTACGTTTATTTCAATATCATTTGATAACAGATATTTCTAAAACTTGCTGCCATTGTTACTATAACACTGCTAATTTTCAATGATAATGTTATTTACTTTGTACAACGGACTTTAATTAAGATTTTTTCCATTTATTTGTGTTCCATTATTGGAACATAGGGAACACAAGGTGATGCTCAGATTCTTGTCCCTCTACGCCTCTTATTTGGGTGCACAGTGTAGGCCTATTTTAGCTAGGGTTAATGATTTGCATTCAAGTTATTGTTTGTTTTTATATTTTGCGTCATGCTGAAAGTAGACGACAGCGACCGAAGACCCTGGTCAGTTGGAAGAACAGAGTTATGTTGACGGTGTCGACCCTCCATCAAATCGAAGAAGACTAACCCACTGATTGAACCGTTAACAATCTGAGCGATTTGGGTCTTGGTGCCTGCAGAGTGATTCTGGATATAATGTCTGAACGTCCTGTTTGCAATCGATTCAAGCTATGCGGTAAACAACACCTTGACGCCATTGAACCTTGTTGATACAAGGCCTAGCCTACAAGGCTATAGCTCCCCATATAGAACGATGAAATACAGGATGGAGCATTATCCGGTAACTTTCTCTATTCGCTTTTTGAACAAAGAGCATGTCTACAAGTCTACTAAATGTAGGCCTCAACGTTTCTAGCCACTTGAACGTTTGTGCTGGTTACTTGACTTGAAATACATGTGATCATTGGATCCCTTGTGCCTATTGTTCTGACATGGCATTTTTGAAGCCATAAAATGAATTTGAAAATTAAGCTTGAAAAGCAGAAGAAACGGTTGATGCAATTCAGCAGCTCCGTTTTTCAAAATGTGTAGACTGTTACTGATTAAACTTGTCAAACCTGAGTTTCATATTAATTTTCTGATCGCAAAAGGTGAATATGCTATCTTATAATGGCGTTACCTGTCTGTCACAAATGATCTTTTTTCGTGAGGCCTTACTTGGGGACCAGCGTACCTGAGTTATACGGTGGGTATGAAAGAAAGCGCTGTAATGCAACGGGTACGAGAGCAGAGACCGATCTTGAGTCATTCGCTGAACGTGAGAGCTAGCTGAAAGACGCACATGGGAGAAAACGTTCGGTAGGACTAAAGGAAGAAGGCGCGTCTGAAGAGAAGGACGTTGGAGAAGCAGAGGGGTAGCTCTTTCCTGAACATTGACTTCATCTTCGTAAGTATGTTCCATAGACTCTTGTGTAATAATACGCTGTTTCTGGTTATGTTAGTACATTATGTAGCCTAACTGTTTTTTTAAAGTATACGTTAAGTAGACTTTTTATAGGTTACTCGAAGTTTCGAACGTTGTTATTTCCTTAGAGTGTGTAAGTCGAAATTATAAAAAAATTCTTAATGGTCTCGTGCGTGGAAGTGATAAGACCACGTTAAAGACTTTCCTCTATGATCAGGCCTGGCTCGGGAGCGCTTCTGAGTAGAACCTTTTGAAGAGGCGCTATATAAATTTTATGATTGATTGATTGATTGATTGATGACGACGTTTTATGCAGGCTGAGATTTGAGCAGTTCTATGTAGTTTGGCTGCCTGAGTTTGTGGTATTCTTAAGAGGTTAATTGTCATAATTTTAAGATTATTGTAATATATATATATTATATATATATTATTTATATATCTACTAAATACATTATCATCAACCTATACATCATTCGTTACCTCAGCTGATATTACCGCTAATTAAATGTAATTCTCCCAACCCTTTAATAACTAGCTCTCAGAGTTCAGACAATAATTTCTGTTACACGATTTCTGCCTGACATTTGCAAAAGGTTGCGACCGGTCAGCTTGATACCGTGAATAAACGAAATTGATTGATTGATTTATCTCATTCAACATTTTATGAATGTTTCGATGGCTTTTGATGTCTGTTATCTTATGTCTCGCCTGCAGCTATTGACTTGTCAAGTCTAAGTGGTTTCAGGTTACATTCTGAAGAGTGTCAAACTCCATTTGGAAACAGCTGATAATATTAATACGCAATATTCTAACCAAACAAGGTTGTCTAAGCTCATTTATCAAAAGAGAATTAATTTTAATATACATTAATATACATGTACTGCAAGATAGAATTTTGCGTCACATAAGTCTTATCTTTGAAATAGTGGGTAAACATGGCTGTCATCATTGTTAGCATTGTAAAGTCAAGGGTCTCAATGGTCTTAGGTAAATGGGCTTCCTGTAATTGTCTTGCTCGAAATGAGGGACTGATGAGCATTTGCCAACTTGTACTCTTTATCGATAAAATAATCTTTAGGGTAGAGTGGGGCAAAGCGCCTCCTCCCGGCCCTGTCCCCTCTGTGTCATGTAATGAAATTGTTGAATGTTCTGGGGTTTCTTAGTTGTACCCTAATGAGATAATCGTCACTTATTTATCTTTCGATGGTTAGCTAATTTTTTTAAATAGAAAAATTGATTTTTGCGTGTTTCCTTGTAAGAGTCTGCCGCCAATTCTGCATCAATAATGGTGCCAAAATGCTAAACATAGCCAATAATACAAATATAGGTTTAAAGTATATCATATATCGAATTATTATGCACAATAAATGGGGCTTTAAAATATAAATTTTTTATTATATGGGCAATCTCATAAGGTAGCACCAAGCGGGGCAAAACGCCCCCCTATGTAAAATGCTGACATGGGGCAAAACGCCCCCTTCACTTCAGAGTTACCTGGAGCAAAGCGTATTTTTTAAATTTAATTATCTTTTATGACATCTTTTTTTTTTAAATTCAAAAGTTCTTTAGTTAGAACTTATAGTTATTGTTGCATCAATGCAGTGATTGCAGTTGATTATGTGTATCGACTATTCAGGTAGTGGGGGGTCAGATCACTGGGGAGCGTTTTGCCCAAGGTGGGGGCAAAACGCCCCCTTTGAAGCATTCTGTATTATATTATTTTTTTAATGTAATCTTTTAGGGAATTTTATCGGACATAATTTCACTTTACTTGGGACATTCAGTACAAGATCTTGCAATAATTTCATGCTTAAAATGCTGTTACTCACGTTGTATAATTAAGCAAAAACCGTTAAAGGGGGCGTTTTGCCCCACTCTACCTTACCTCTTCGAATCTAGATGCGGATAAAGGCGTTTGACTTGAGGTTGAAGAATAACTATCAGTAGAAAAAGTCTCGACAGTTATCTGCAACTAAAATGCGTTGAAAAAGTTATCAGGGTATTTACGTAGTTTATCTAACCTACGGAACTTCCGATTACAATTCTCCAAGTCATTATTTTAACTATGGTAAACTTGAAGTGATCACTGTTTGATCGTAACTTGATTAGGCTATAAACTTATTTATCGTTGAAAGCAAAACTTTCACTCGGAATATGAACGACAGGGAATATGCCTCAAAAGTTTTGAAAAGTGTAGTAACAAGTTTCAATGAAGTAAGATTTCTTGACTCGTCTCAATTTTTAAAACTTCTGGGAAATTCACACCCTTAGCTCACTCTCATATAAACCGGTTTTCATTATTGATTAGAATGCAGAGTGTCAGATAATTGAAAAAACATTGATATTTTGGATGAAGCCTCTTTCAAATTGGATGCAGTGTACGAAGACCTCATACGCCCTGCTGAAATCCGCTTGCAACCGACGATCTAAAGAAAGCGAGAGAAGAAAAGAAAGGAATGAGAATGCAAGAAAGCCAATCTGTTTTAGGTTAGTTCAACAGCAAAAAACAATTCAACAGCATTAAACAATCAATCAATCATAGAATTTATATAGCGCCTCTTCAAGGGCTCTACTCAGAGGCGCTCCCAAGCCAGGCCTGATCATAAAGAAAAGTCTTCAATTGGGCGTAGAAGGAAGCCGAGTGAATGCGAGGAGATAACCGAAGGAAAGATGGCAAGACATTCCACGCCGTCGACTCAAAATTTTATTATTTTACACGGACTTTCAATGTTGAAGATTAAATATTACCGCCAAAACAGATTAATATTTTTGTATTAATGAAAACAGGAATTGTTTTTGGTCAAAAATATTACATCTTTTGGTAATCGGATCGGTAATCCTGTAATGCGCCGATTCCGGTTAATCGGTCTAGGGCGGAAATCGGTTCCGTTTCAAGAATCGGTCAAATCACAATCTCAACAATCCTTACCATAATCCAGAATAAAAATCCTTAAATTTAGATTTTAAAAGTTGCAACTTTCTAATTGTTAGTAGTGTGAATGGTTGTGATTTCCACAAACGAGGACCAACAGCTTCAAGACTCTTTAGCCTAATCTACACACAGTTCCTGCATATGGAGTTGCATATTCCACTGCCCTTCTAGTAGTATAGGAGTGAATTTGAGATGTGTGTTGAAAGTACTTTCTAAGCCTTTAGGAAGCATATTATTTATAGATTTGAACATTATAATAGTCAGTTGCAAGGTTTGCTATATAATTTACCTTAAGTATTTTTTATGAAGAAAATATTAGATTTGTATGGGCAATAAAATGTGAGTGGGAGATAATGCAAATTGCACTTTTGGAAGTTTAAGTATCCGGTCCAGGTTAAAAGTTTTATGCGTTGATGACCATATTGATTAAGAATATACAATGAAGGGTTCCAGCAGAGAGTGGTAGAGTTGCTCCAAGAGAGCAGATCTGAGCATAATTATAACGGATCTTTAGAGAAAAATACCGACTACTTTAGACATCGTACTGATAGGCCTACTCATAATTAGGCTATCTATGTGCTTTACCCATTTCAGGTCAGCTGTTATTACAACACCAAACACTTTTTGCCTGTAGGCCTATCTGCAAATATTATCTCGCCATAGCAATGGATGATCTCTTCGGTACCTCACTCACCGACATAACAATTTTAATCATCTGGCTTTGCTATCTTTTCTGCGCAAACAAGGTTGGTCGTATTTTCCCTAACTTCCGTCTGCTTATGCGCAATCAAGTCATAAACATCTTATGTTTTGTAGAATTTAAATAGACATTTTTGTTTGTCGTAAACAACATTTCTTAAGACATAATAGCTCCAAGACGTGCATTATTTCCTTATTAAAACCTGGATAAATTATATCTTTATCTCTAAAGACAACAGTCACAACACCTTAAAGATAAACCTGCAGCTGCTGTCTGAGTGACGATTTTTCAATAAGATAATTAAATTTTGTGTTTCACTGACTATTACGAATTCAGATTCTTTCAAACAGCCAGAGAACGCTCTACCATCTGAAATTATGGATCATTCGAATGGAACCACAGCGCCATCACCAAACGAAGAACTCAGACGACCTGATGAAAGCCAACGGCATCACACAACATACGAAAAACTTACAACAAGTTATATAACGCATGATGAATAAACAATCCTGAAAACATAATTATATTAGGTAACATGACACAAAACAGTGGTTATGTAATTGCGTAATAAACAAAACAAGCATATAATGCCCGAATTTTATGTCATTCATTGTATCAGCGTATTCATGCAAGAATCAAAATATTAATACGGTCTATGTATCAACTCTAAAAAATATCGGTGTTATCCATTTGATGGTATAGGCTACTCTTTTAGATTGATTTACATCTAGAGACAGAATAAAATAATAAACAATATAATAAATAGAGAGATCACCATTTTGCCTTTCGCTAACTTCTGTTGGTTGAATTAGTGTAATGCTTTGTGTGCAAAATGGAAAACAATTGTATTGCTTCTCTCATATTATAAAGAAAAGGACACACAAGCGATAAGATTTTAAATTGCATCGCCTCATTTCTATTTTGATCAGCAACGATCGTAAGATTAGAGGCACTCAGACACTTAGGGTAGAGTGGGGCAAAACGCCCCCTTTAACGGTTTTTGCTTGATTACAACGTGAGTAACAGCATTTTAAGCATGAAATTATTGCAAAATCTTGTACTGAATGTCTCAAGTAAAGTGAAATTATGTCCGATAAAATTCCCCAAAAGATTACACTAAAAAATAATAAAATACAGAGTGCTTCAAATTGGGCGTTTTGCCCCTCACCTCAATGTCGCCGTGCTATAAATGTGACGATAGAGTGCTTGGATTGATGCACATGCACAGTAGGTAAGGATTATTTTAATAAAGTGAGAGATAATCATTGTGCCCTGTTGGTTGGATAAAGTTTAAGGTTTGTGTGCAAATGCAGGACCATTCGATTGCTCTTTTCTTATCAAGCAAAGGACACACGGTTGATAAGATTTAAAAATGTATCGTCTGATTTCTATTATCAGCAATGATGGTAAGATTAGCGGCATTGAAGCATTTATCAGTTGGGTGGGGCAATAAGCAACCGGTCGCTATAATAGGAGGAAGGTCATACTTGGCAAATGATTCTCTAAAATCAGGAAGTGAACCTTTTCTTCCGTTGTTTGAGAAAGAGGAAGTAAAATGGTCAAAATCTGACTGACGAATGCGGATTGGTTGAAATTTCTAAGCCTGACTGTGAACTTTACTCTGATCAAAGTCTCCGTGTACCTTGCAAACTCTCAACCAATATTGCTTACAAACGCATACGGAATCGGATCTTGACTAAAGTACAACTGCATTGAATATGGCCAGGATATTTTTATGCAGTGTTTTTGTCTTCTGTGTACATTAATAAATTATTAATTCCACTGTGAACTGTCACTGTATCTGTTGCATGGCGGTCTTAATAATAATAATAATAATAATAATAATAATAATAATAATAATAATAATAATAATAATAATAATAATAATAATAATAATAATAACCGTTCTAGACTGTTCATTTATTTCTGTCTCCGGACAATAATTGTGTATCACCTGATGGATCATATATAGCCTACCTCGGGTAAAAAAAATAATAATAATTATAACTTCAGGCCGCTATCTTGACCAAATGTACCACTGTCCCAGATGCTTATTTTGAGGAGATGATGGATGCACGCCATGACACTCTACCAGCTATCACAGATCCTCTACCGGCTAAACAGAATGATGGCATGGGACAGGCCTTTGGTGGAGAGAGACAAGCTGTCAATTATGGCCTCCATGAGCAATCCTGTTGATCGAGCTAGACTGGCTGCTGCCGGTTTTCCACACTCTGGAGATTGGCTAACTGCTCTTCCAATCACTTCTTGTCAACTCTGCATTGATAACACGGCGGTGCGAGTAGCAGTACTGTTGGTCTTCGGTTGGGCTTGACCTCTGTCGTCCTCATGAGTGTAGATGCGGAGATGTTGTTGGCTCAGATGGTCACCATGGACTAGTTTGTAGGCTTTCGAAGGGACGGTCTATCCGCCATCACGCCATAAGTTATATAATTTGGCTTTCACTACAGAGTGAAGATGTCCCAAGAACGAAGGAGCCAACGGGTCTTCTGCGGACCGATGGCAAACGGCCTGATAATAATAATAATAATAATAATAATAAAGCCAACAAATATGCAGACTAATTAAATCGAATAGCAGGAGGAGGTCTGTTCCAGCATCGAGGACCGACGGCCGAGAAAGCACGATCGCCGAAGCGCGTCCTCATCCTCCGCACACGGAGATCAATCTTCGCAAGCGATCGGAGCCGGAGCACGGGCGCGGAGGAATGCGTCACAGTGCAGCAATTATTGCAGCGCAGCTCCGTGAAGTGATTTACAAACGAGCAGACAGAGCTTGAACTCAAAACGGAACGGAACAGGCAGCCAATGGAGGACATCGCGGAGGAGCGGCGTGATGTGATCGTACTTCCTTATAATCACCGATAAGCCTCGCCGCGGCGTTGAGAACCGATTGGATTCCGTCCAAGAGACATGCAGGCGCGCCGACCAGCAGTCTGTTACAGCGGTCCACTTTGGAAGCGACGAAGGCGGCGACGGCCGCTCTCGCCACCTCAAAAGGTAAGGACTTGATGCAGCTCCTGATGAGACGGAGCTGGGGAAAGCAAGAGCCGACGGTCCACGCGACATGGCGCCTCATGGACAGATCAGACTCCAGCAGGACGTCGAGATCACGCACAGAGGTCGAGAGCCGTATCGGGGCCCCACAGACATTCAGCGCGTCCGTGTCAAGATGGAGACACCGTCAGAAAGTCCGTCTTCTCGGGGTTAAGACGCAGTCTATTGGCCCGCATCCATTCAGCGATCCGCTCAATGCCAAGCTCCATTCGCCGCCGCTGCTGGTATAATTATAACATTGAATTGAAAGAAATGTTTGTCTAGACTAAGTGGCACTCTTATGTCACCCGTTTCAATTGTTATTTCTGATAGTATGACGTTTCAAATCTTTACAGATCATTTTTACTTCGCAGAAACAATTAATCTAGACAAAAAGTTGTCAGTTATAAGTGATATGAGTTATAATAATACACTAAAATAAATTCTCTATTGGAATTATTTCTATAGCGCCATTAAAACGCAAAAGGCATCAATCGATTATTCTCCAAGTGTAACACTAGTCGTATTGAAGCAGCCGATGTCCAGTAGGCCATGAAAGGTAAATAAGTTAAAGGTAAGAATACGTTAGAAAGGTAATGTACAGCAAATGAAGGAATGCAGACTAAATACGTTTCATTGTATGTTGCAGGTTTATCTATAATTGTCTTTCGCAATGTGGGATCAAAGATATGTTTATCTGCGTGAAATAACAAAGTCTACCTTGATTATTGTTCTACAGCAAATTTGCTGCACAGAAATCCATCGTGAAAGAGGAGTAGGCCTAATTCTTTCCGGGTATCCCTTGCATCTCCTATATGAATCGGTCATAAATGTATAATATTAGTCGTCGTGGAATGTAGCACTAGATTAGATAATTAATCCGAGTTCCACAGATTGCTATATCACATGTACGTTTCAACATTTTCACAAATGTTTCACCCGCCGCATTAGGCTACCCTTCTTTTTCTACTCAAACATCCGTTCCCTGCAACTTTTCCCATAAATGAAGATCTATGTACCAGCGTGTCTGAGTGGCTCCCTGTAGTACCATTCGATGTCCCAGACTTTAACCTGCCTTGTATAAATTAACATAAGTCATTTCTGAACCAGCCAGAAGTCCATGGAGAGCTAGTTAAAAACAAGAGGTCTAAAAAATTCACCCGCAACTTATATCTGGACTTGGAGACTCTAGAAGAACTTGAGTGATTTTACGGGTTGTTACATCATTAAAAGGAAAGGTTGGTATTCAACATGAAGTATGGCTCAGGCCCGGTGTGCTTTTGCCCAAGGTTATTTGCTAAAGATAGACCTCCTCAGTTGTTATACGCTGCCAAAAGGAATTAAAATCATTATGGCGAATGTTGCTCAGTTTTGCCTAAAATGCCTAGAATTCGTGTAAAAATCATTTTTGAATGGTCTCATTAAAATATTTAAATATGTATTACCGAAATACATCTACTAAAATAACACTAAATGCAACAATATCATTATCTTATTTTTCAGGTTAGCTGTTAACTAAATCTATTGCATGGAATGTTAGAAAACAAGGTATATCATGTAATATAATTTATACGTGTGCATGAATATAATGTATAATTATATGAATTTATTTGGACTTTTGCAAACGCGTTCATTGACCTCTAAAAACTCTTGAAGCGTTAACTCCCAAGGACACAAAATCATGCTTTTATTTTTCAGATTAGTTGTTCAAAGACATGTATTGTATTGCGAGCTCAATTATGACCCTCTTCTTTGAATTGCATTGAATGTTCCAAGACAAAGTATGTATTGTTTCGATCACGAACATCGTCTTTGGGCCTCTCTCTCAAAGCCATGTCGGCGCTTTGACTCACGTATGCATGCCTGGATGCCAATATACCGTAATAATATTTGCGTTGGACCAAATCCTATCAACGGTCTATAAACGTGTTTGTATGGACTGATTGTGTGCAAATCTACATAAACATAGGCTTCAAATGAACTTCCTGGTTAGGTAGGATTGGAAAGAAGGAAGCATAAGTCTAAAGACGTTGCGTAGCTAGAAATTTCTAGACGTACAATTGAATCAGATTATGGATTTCAAATGTATTTCTTCTTCGTGGCAACAATTTTGAGTTGAAGCATTTTACTGTATGATCATCACAACAAAAGAAATAGTCATGCTGTATATTCATATATAGACATAATGAACGCAAAGCCCATCAGCCTTGTTGTGCCTTTTCACGAAATGTAATTCCTATCGCATAGCGTATTGTTTTTCAATTCGGATAACAAAAACAATAAATCATTGTTCACATCCATCTTACTGCAACCAAAATGGTTGCAGTTAGTGCGGAAAGATAACGAAAACACAATCTTTCAATGGTTTCTTCAGACTGTTGACAATTTTCTATGCATGCCTGAAATCAGTAATCGATATTAATGTATGTATGTATGTATGTGTAATATGTATGTATGTATGTATGTATGTATGTATGTATGTAATGGCATGTATGTATATGTATGTATGTATAAGCACTTGTTATAGCGCCCCTTCAAGATTCCTACTCAGAGGCGCTCCCGACTACAGCGCGGACACTGAATCGGAGTTTCACGCCGAAGCGCATGAGCAATTGCGAGTGAAGGACTTGCCCAGGGTCCCTACGCGGCGGCTTGGGGTGGATTCGAACCCGCAACCCTCCGGCTGCAAGGCACCGAACATACCCCCACCACCGCGCCCCACAATGTAGTTAATTAATTAATGTAGTGTGTACAGTTTTACGCCAGCGTTTGCGTCTGCGATTTTAAAACTGGACAATAGGTATGCGTGTGGGAATGTGCTGCTGCTATTGTGGGTCTGTTTTAGCCCAAACCGTGATATTTTACGGTTATTTTAAACAAGTCTAGAATGCGTGGCGTTATGCATCTTTATTACATCTCTCTTTAGGTACCCATATAAATACGACAGCATAATATATATTATACCGTTTCCAAATCAATTTATGTCAGCGGGTAAATGCCAAACACTAATCGTAAGGTAGCTTAAAAGTATCAGTTCACAGTAACGGCGGCATTTCAAGATTTTATATATTAACCCTCGGGCTACCAAAGGGGGTGGTTACCACCCCCTACATTTTTATGCATAAATTTGTTTTCCATATGGAGTATAATTTTTACATTTTAGGCAGCTGTAGCAGATTCATTGGCGCACATTTTGAGGTAAACATCACGGTGGTAGCCCACGCCATTCAAAAGTTATACCCGATTATACCCGAGGCACCAGAGGGATGGATACCACCCCCTTAGGTTTTTGACTATAGCTTATTGACTATTCTTCCTATAAGAGAAAAAAATATACCATTCGTTAGAGGGAATGCAGGGCTTCATTTAAATACTTATAAGTTTCTCTTTTGAAAACCGGAAGTGATCAAAATAAATAACAATACGCGTAATATGCGTAAAAATTGGCTCCATGCAAGCACTCCCCCATAGGTTTTTGTCTGTAGCGTATTCATTTATCTTCATGGAAGAGAAACAAATATAGCATTCTTTAGAGGGAATATAGGGCTTCATTTGCCTACTTACATTTTTGTCTTTTGAATACCGGAAGTGATCAAAATAAATAATAATACGCGTAATCTGTGTGAAAATGGCTGAATACAGCATCACAACGTAAACCGATATATATGAGTCAATCCGACCAATTTTTTTAACATTTTCCCACCTTCAACTTTAGATTTTGCTGACAAAATTTTCATATGTTTGTCCACCATTTTGAGGCATAAATACAAAATTTTATTAAGATATTTAAAAATTTTACCGAGATATACCATTTTAAAGTGAGGCGGGGTAGACGAAAATTTGTATCTGATTTCGCGAAATGTTCTCTGCGGCCATATTCAACATGAAATAACTTAAGAAGTAGATAGAGGCATGAGGTTTTCACTGCTGTATTCAGACAGTTGACGGTGTATTTTCTTGAATTTGCATCACTGATATGAGGAAAAGTAGCTGCATTTTTTTTTAAATTTGCTGATATTCTGATGTAGCAGGTAATGGGCTCCTACAGGATGTACTTTACTGTGGTATTTAAATGCATATGAATTCATACTGACATGGTGATCTTTGTCCAACTGAAGAATTTAGAGTCAACTTCACCAGCTGGTATTGGGAAATGGACAACTGAAATTTATCTGAAATTCATATTTCTGAAAAGTGAATGCCATAAGCTTTCTGATGATATAAAAAGGATCTTAGTGCCCAGAAGCAATCAGAGTACCTCTAGGTTGAACATTAGCTCTATTTTTGATGACGCAAATAACCAGAATCCATGTCTATTCTTGGCTGTTAATTTCGTGATTAATCATTTTTCACTATTAGGTGTACCTCTTTAATAGTTGCTATTTGTTTATATTTGAGAAGGTTGAAATCAAAGTCTGCAATCAAATTGACAAACAAATGCAATTTTATAATAGTCATAAATGTGCTAAGGATGTTTTTGTAGGTCTTATTTTAATATTCTCTCTGTGCCATTGGTTTTTATCGATGGTTTTATATAAATGTCCACTGTAAGTTTACTTAAATATTAAATGAAAACATAGGATCAAAATATCACAAGAATTTCAGACCAGGTCATTTTCAAATAAAACTTTAAAGGCTGCATTTTTGGAAATAAACTTTAAAAAACGACCATTGTAAGTTCTTCAGTCCAACACAGTTATCAGCACTTGAGTCGTTTTCAACAGATGTTAATAGCTGTTGAATAGATTATAATTTGTTTTTAGCATAAGTGGTCAACAGTAAATACAACCAGTAGGAGCCCATTAGCTACTAAATCAGAATATGAGAAGATCAGAAAAAATTTGCAGCTGCTTTTCCTCATGGTGGTCATGCAAATTCATGAAAATACAGTTTGCACATTCTGATTCTGAGATGGCATATTGCCAGCTGTTCTGTAAATTCTCTACTCAAGACACAGTCATTATAATAGGCTCATTAGGTCAAACCCAACTTTCTGAATACAGCAGTGAAAACCTCATGCTTCTATGTGCTCTACTTCTTGAGTTATTTCATGTTGAAACTGACCTCAGAGAACATTTCGCGAAGTTGGATACGCATATTTAATGAAGCAATACTTCTGACTGCTTCTGAGCACCAAGATCCTTTTATATCAACAGAAAGCTTATGGCATTCGCTTTTCAGAAATATGAATTTCAGATAAATTCCAGTTGGCCATTTTCCCAATATCAGCTGGTGAAGTAGACCCCCATTCGTCAGTTTGACAAAGATTACCATGTCAGTATGAATTCATTTACAATAAAATACCACAGTAAAGTACATCCAGTAGGAGCCCATTACTTGCTAAATAAGAATATGAGCAAATTAAACAAAAATTGCTGCTGCCTTTCCTCATATCGTTGACCCAAATTCAAGAAAATACAGTTTGCACGTTCTGAGATGGCATATTGCCAGCTGTCCTGTAGAGTCCCTAATAAAGACACAGTCATTGTAATAGGCTCATTAGGTCACCCTCAACTGTCTGAATACAGCAGTGAAAACCTCATGCCTCTATCTACTTCTTAAGTTATTTCATGTTGAATATGGCCGCAGAGAACATTTCGCGAAATCGGATACAAATTTTCGTCTACCCCGCCTCACTTTAAAATGGTATATCTCGGTCAAATTTTGAAATATCTTAATAAAATTTTGTATTTGTGCCTCAAAATGGTGGACAAACAGATGGACACATTTTCAGCAAAATCTAAAGTTGAAGGTGGGAGGGTCTGGTTGATCTGACATGGAATGACCCATATATATATATATATATATATGTATGGATATTATATGTATGGATGTATATTTATACGTATATAAACATGTGTAGGGATGTATGTTCGTATCTTCGAAACATAGTTCAGTTTCAAAACACACATAATCTTATATTTGTTTATCTAACAAGTACAAGATGTACGCAATAATATAAAACATCGCTAATTATTGGTTCCGTTGTTAAAAGTTATGTAATTTCGAGGTGCATTCGCAAAATGTACAACTAAATATACCATTGTGTACAGAATTGAATGCTGAATCCATTGCTGTATTACAAGATATGATATGTGAAACGAAACACGAAATCCAGGGGTTGGTAACCACCACCACCCCTTGGTAGCCGATGTCACAAAAACCTTGGTAGACTGTGGGCTACGTTTTTTGCTTCCCAAACTTGTTCCATATGGAAAATATTTTTTACATTTTAGGCAGATTTTGGAGGTTTACTTGCGCAGATTTTGAGGTAAACATCATGGTGGTATCCAACGCCATTCAAATGTTATACCCGATATAGCCGAGGTACCAGAGGGGTGGATACCACCCCTCTTAGTTTTTCGACTATAGCGTATTCATTTTTCTTCCTGGAAGAGAAACAAATATGCCATTCTTTAGGGGAATGCAAGGCTTCATTTGCTTGCTTATATATTTGGTTTTTGGAAACAGAAAGTGATCATAATAAATATTAATACGCGTTATCTATGTGAAAATGGCTGAATGCAGCATCACAACGTAAACCGATATTTCTACGTAAACCTTTGTCAACAGCTACAGATTTAGAACTTATATTAGCTGAAACAGATACTGAAGATGAAGTGAGAACCCGGTTTGCAGGATGCATTCGCACAAAACAACGGGAATAACTTGCAATAACTGCAAGGACCACCGGCATATTTGACGGCAGTGAAAAATAACGCAAAGTCTTGTTTCATGTTGCCTTTTGATTTCTCTGCACCTAACACAGACTACGAACAAGTTTGTAGGCTATTGTTACAAATGAAGCCTCATTATATTTATAATGTTCTTGGATATATAGATCAGTTTCAAAGCACACAATAATCTTTTATTTGTTTATCCAACAAGTACAAGATGTTCGCAATAATATAAAATATCGCTAATTAGGACGGTCCCCTTGTTAAAAATTATATAGTTTCGAGGTGCATTCGCATAATTGACAACGGTACTAAATATATCGTTTTGTTCAGAAATGAATGCTGAATCAACTGCTGTATTACAGGATATGTGAAAACAAACACGAAATCCGAGGGTGGTGGTAACCACCCCTTGGTAGCCGATGTCACAAAAAACCTTGGTAGCCTGAAGGTTAAGTGGAGTCGTTTGAACAAGAACATGAAAACCACGGTAGGCCTATTCGAGCGATAGGGGCATTCATGAGAAACGTGAACAACGCGCATCCAATACAGGTCAAGATCATTCAGGCACGGACAATTACTTCTGAACAATCGCTTCATTCAATATTATCTTATCAGAAGGAAAACTGATTTCACAAGATGGCGCAAAATTGAGTAAAAGCCACTGCTTTGATGTTCCCATCCACAAGTAGGCCCTACTTGGTTGCGTTGATATAATTGACCAAGGGGAGATACGCATTTTGATTATTATAAGCAAGGAGTTTGATGAAGACCAAATGCGTTCGTACGACTTTGTATTAGTTACAGCTGTTTGGTTCATCCTTTTAATAACAGGTAATTTAATCCGCGTTTTTTCCAATTTAACTATCATTTGCTTGATACCAACTTGAGGCAGCAAATCACCGTCATGGTCCATCTTTGCCTTTGCTGTCCAAACGGTTTCGCCTAGACAGGATATTGTGTCTCGTAATGCCTTCGCATCGTCGATCTCTAGGGTTGGATCATGATCGGCACTTGACAGAACCCATCGAGTCTTATGAAGGTTTCAAGCTTATTGACCAGCCGAAAGTCAGTTGCACAGATCCACTGATCACTCATGCCCATCGAAGCTTAAGGACAGTGTTACTATTGGACGTCAGCCGCGAGAAAAATGGCGATTTTGCTGAGAAAATCACTTGAATGACTTTGGGTTCATAATAGTGGAGGCAGCGAACAGGAGATCATTGGCCGAATCTCGATTGTCACGTCCTTCCCACTGAGCTGAAAGCCAAACTCCAATCAAGTTGCGAGAGTTGGACGATCACAGAGACACTCAAACTGAAGCGTATAGCTTTCTCGTGCGGATCACCTACAACTGTACTACATAGACCAAGTATTTAATGTCTGTATGTATGTGTCTAAGCATGCATGTATACTTGCGAGTAAGTTTATGTGTTGAATCTGTATTCTTAATATAACACATTTTTCCACGAAAGCGCTTTTGTGCTAGACCAGACTGCGCTAAATTTAATTTAGATTTAAAAAGTCGTCAATTAACTAGCACTGTTCAGGTAAGTAAACATAATAACCAGTAGGAGAAACGCCAGGAAGCCCATAGCTCAACCGACAAAACAACTGAAGAACCAATATCGCTCAGAATTCCTAGATAAAGGATTGTCGTAGAAGTTCCGAACAATGTTTGTCCATCTGTTTGAGCCCTACAGTAACGTAACTTCATTCTGTTACTCCAGCCTTACGCTCGTTACCACCAAACAATTAATTATCTCGCTAAGCATCTACCAATGAATTCGAGTATCTATCTATCTATCTATCTATCTATCTATCTATCTATCTATCTATCTATCTATCTATCTATCTATCTATCTATCTATCTATCTATCTATCTATCTATCTATCTATCTATCTATCTATCTATCTATCTATCTATCTATCTATCTATCTATCTATCTATCTATCTATCTCTATCTCTCTCTACCTCTCTATCCATCCATCCATCCATCCATCCATCCATCCATCCATCCATCCATCCATCCATCCATCCATCCATCCATCCATCCATCCATCCATCCATCCATCCATCCATCCATCCATCCATCCATCCATCCATCCATCCATCCATCCATCCATCCATCCATCCATCCATCCATCCATCCATCCATCCATCCATCCATCCATCTATCTATCTATACATCTATACATCTACCTACATGATTCTGTCTGTCTGTCTCTCTGCACATCTGTCTATTTGTCTATCTATATGTTATCGGTCTAACTGTCTTTCTGCGTATCTGTTTATCTATCTCTCTGTCAATGTTCATTCGTTCACAAGGAGGATGCATATAGCGCCCCTTAAAGAGAACTACTCAGAGGCGCTAACAACTCCAGACGGCTAAAAAAGTCTTGAAGTGATAAAAGACTAGAGAAGGTCCTGTGCAAGTGGCGAAGTTCCAGAGGGAGGCCATTCTGCGTGGTTCTGCGTTGTGGCGGTACGGGAAAAAAGACTCTGTTCGGTTGATCGGTAGGATCGGGAGACCCTAGCACTAAAAGAGCTCGCGAACACAGCAGGAGCGTGGCCTAGCAAATATACACTGTGTCCACGATAAAGTAGATCACTAGACTTTGTAAAATATCTTGGTCAATTGTAGTACTATAAGTACTAAATTTGGTGCACATGAACTTCAGTCTATTCTATCTATACCCTGCAAATTGTATTACAATTGATGCAACGTTTACGAGGAAATACCCTTTTGAAATTGGGTGGTTCAGGAACCAAGTTACCGAACAGTAAACGCATAGAATGACGTCATTTTTCTGGCTACCGCAGGTGCTGAGGCTGTTGTTTACAAGCATCATTTTCGGAAACAGTTACACTACGAGACCTCATTTACGTAACAGTATACACTGTTGGTTGTAAAGAAATGGTTTTAGTGCAGAGGACAACATTTTAACACATTGACCGCCGGACCATTTATTAGCAGTACGCCATAGCCTTATAGAACATTTTGAATCGCGGCAGCCCTATCGTTTAATTTGACACGTTGCAGCCCTATGCATCGCTAGTAGCCAAAAATAATAATGACCTTTCTCACAGTTACAGAGACGTCTCCGCCCGCCCAATAATAGCTGGGGGTCAAAGTGGAGCATTGGGCACCGTATAATGCTTTGACTGCCGGACAGTCTGAAAAGCTGCAGCTGTACCGTAAATACGACACGCGGCATCCTTATCGTTAATTTGACACGCGTCAGTCCTGTCGAAATCATCGACAACCCAGGGCCAGAGTCGGAATCTGAGCTATCATTACCAGATGTAGCGTTGATTGACTCGGAATCTGAGCCTAGATCCCCTGTATATTATAAGTACGAATATTCGCGTACCTGGCGTCTCGGCAAGCCCATACAAGTACGAGGATCTTCGTACGTGGCGGTCAATGTGTTAATCAAGGAGTTGAGAGAGACGAAGGGGTATGGCGCAAGGAGACTCATTACAGAATTTCCAATGAAAAATTGGTCCCTAACTGTTGTCAGCAAGCTGTTAAAAAAGATTGCCACAGCCGGATCAGTTGCAAGGAAACCACGAGATCGGGCGTTACGAACGCAAACAAATATCAATGCTGTCGAAGAACTGGTGCTGAGTCAGGATGATCAGCCGCGCACGCATCTGTCGATGTGTTTTACTGTTTGGTAACTTGGTTCCTGAACCACACAATTTCAAAAGGGTATGTCCTCGTAACCGTTGCATCAATTGTAATAAAAATTTGCAGGGTATAGATAGAATAGACTGAAGTTCATGTGCACCAAATTTAGTACCTATAATACTACAATTGACCAAGATATTTTACAAAGTCTAGTGATCTACTTTATCGTTGGACACAGTGTAGTCAGATTAGGGCAGGTATCCTATGCGCAATCCTCTCCACAAATCGATTTTTATTACTTAACCCTCAGGCTACCAAGCTTTTTTTGTGACATGGACTACCAAGGGGGGGTGGTTACCACCCCCCTGGATTTTGGGTCTCGTTTGAGATATCATATCTTGTAATATATCATTGGATTCAGCATTCATTTCTGCACAGAATGGTATATTTAGTTGACATTATGTGAATGCCCCCTCGAAATTACATCACTTTTAACAACGGAACCCCTTAATTAGCGATATTTTATTATCATTGCGTACATTTTGTACTTTTTGGATAAAAATATATAAGATTATGTGTGTTTTGAAACTGATCTATGTCACATACATCCCTACAAATTTTTATATACGTATAAATATACATACATACATATATATCCATACATATATATCGGTTTACGTTGTAATGCTGTATTAAGCCATTTTCACACAAATTACGCGTATTATTATTTATTTTGATCACTTCCGGTATTCAAAAAACAAATTAATCAGTATGAAAAATAGCACTACATGTCCTCTATGCAACGGCATAATTTATTTCTCTTCAAAAATAAATTATGAATACGTTATAATCGAAAAACATGAAAAATGTGTGAAAGTGTAACCTATTTTCATACATTTTAATTTATTTTGAGCACTTCCGGTTGCCTCAGGTCAACTCAGTGACCATAGAAATGTAGCCCCACATTCCCTCTATAGAATGGTATAATTTGTGTCTCTTAATATTAAACGACGGATAAGATATAGTCAAAAATCTAGAAGGTGTGGTATCCACCCCCCCTGGTGCCTCGGGTATATCGGGTATAACTTTTGAATGGTGTGGGCTACCACCATGATGTTTACCTCAAAATGTGCGCCAATGAATCTGCTACAGCTACCTAATTTTCAAATTTTTTATTCCATATGAAAAAAATTTTTATGCATAAAAACCTAGGGGGGGGGGTGGCAACCACCCCCCGCTTGGTAGCCTGAGGGTTAACCTGTTAGACTATGACCTCTTCAATTTTTGTTTCTTATTAATGGCGCTTATGAAATGTAAACTGTGTATTCACTGTTCCTGGAAACGATTCTAATAAATTTGATTTGATTTGAATCCGCTGCTCAGAACGGAGTCATTATAATTATCTTAGCACATCACGGCGAAGACTCCTTCCTGCTACTACCACTTGCGCGAACTGCGGGTTGTCACTCGCTCTCTTTCTTCTTCATCTGCCTCCACTCTGGTACATGCTTTTGTTAGTAATCGATTAGACTACTGCTCTTCGCTCTACTGTGGACTTCCTCAAGTCTGTTTGCATTCTTTGGAAGGCGTTTTGCGGACGGCTGCTCGTCTAATAGGTGGTGTCTCTAAGTTTGGCTACATCTCTGCATTTATGCGTGAAGACCTCCACTGGCTCCCGGTCCAGCAGCGCATCCATTATAGGGTCTCCTACATTGTCTGGCACTGTGTTCTGGGCAGATCACCTGTCTATCTCCGGGAGCTCTTTACTCTAACCTCGGCCTGCTCTGTAGCCGATCTCTGCGCTCGGCCTCTAGAGGTGACTTCATGGCTCCGCATGCTCGCTCTGCTACTAGACAGCGTCGGGCTTTCTCGATCGTTGGTCCTTCTTTTTGGAATAGCCTGATAGCCTCCCCTCAGACCGTCGTTCTCTCCCCCGAGACCTCTTTGAATCTTTCTATAGACTACTTAAGACGTTCCTCTTTGACCGGGCTTGGGTCGGGAGCGCCTCTGAGTAGTTAATATAAATAGATAGATAGATAGATCTATATGCTATCTATCTGTCTTTCTGTCATTATGATAATGCCACAGTGAAATGCATTCTGGCGTCCGGATAATACTCGAACCACCGGTGACATTTTGATCAAGAGGAGAACAGAAACGGTGCCAGTCCCTGCCTCTGTCTGGAAGTTCAGACTGAACCAGAGCCGGATTAACCTATAAGCTAAATAAGCCATGGCTTAGGGCCCCACAACGTTTTGAGGGCCCCCAACTGTCAGGAAATATAAAATGAGACTGCAGTAAGGTCCTAATTGACAATTTTCTTCTGGCTTAGGGGGCCCATAACGTTTTCAGGGCCCCAACTGTCAGGAAATATAAAATGAGATTGTAGAAAGGTCCTAATTTACAATTTTCTTCTGGCTTAGGGGGCCCCACAACGTTTTGAGGGCCCCCAACTGTCTGGAAAAAAGACGAAAAAGCAACCCAAAAAAAGTCATTAGAAATTTTCAAAGCAATAAAGAACTTTTTTCTCAAAATCCCAAACATATTTTTGCATGACTTTGCGGTTAGGGCCCCTAACCCGGCCTTTGGCTTAGGGCCCCCGAAAGTCTTAATCCGGCCCTGGACTGAACCTTTCCGGAGTATGAGGATCACCGGAGAGTCCTGTTGAAACAATGAACGAGGGACTGGAGAAGATGATAGCAGCCGAAATAGAATCACTTTGACTAGAGTCATTGTGCAGGGTCCGAAAACCTTGAAATTTCAACCGTCATACACCACGAACGAAGGCTGGGCATCACATCTTTAGCTAAGTTCGCCCTCATAGAAAAGCGTTCAGAAAATGTTCGTATATATTTGAACATTTTCGAATGCACATTACCTTTTAAAATGCCATGCACACCGTGCAAGATGCTGTATCTTTTAAACACTTAAGTTAAAAAATTTAAAACGCGTTTTTTGAATGAATTGTCGTTTGCAGGGATAACCGCATGGATAACTCAAGGACCGTCAAACGCAGTGGCAGAGATTGGACAACAAGTGAAACTTAACTGCACTGCTAATGATACGATATATTACTGGTTTTTATCGAAAGACGGAACTGGGATGGGCGAGTTGAAAATCGTTGGTCCAGGTTGTAACATAGTCAACGCTCCATTCGGTGATCATTATGAGGTGGAGTCGTTAGATGCAGGACACATTTGCAACCTAATCATTTCCCACATAACCATGGAACAAGCCGGAGTCTACAGATGTTCTGAACCAGGACGTTCCTTTTTGTCAATTCTCACGGTTATAGGTATGAAGAATTCTATAATAATCAAATCAAACTTTATTTGTAACCATCAATCAAGTTATTTTACAGAAGTAGATTCAGTTTATCAAGATGGTAACATGGTAACCCTAACCCTAACCCTAACCCCAAGGGATGAAAATCTCGCTTTGTGTCGAAATAATCTGCTAAGAGACTGTTCTTCTTTAATGATCTCCCTTTCTGGATCTTATTCTCTCATTATATATCTCTTTTTGTCTTTCTCTCTTTCAATCTTTCTCTGTTTCTGTATCTGTCCATGTGTGTCTCTCTCTCTTTCTGTTTCTCGTTCTCTGTCTGTCTCTGTCTGTCTGTATGTCTCTGTTTCTATTTCTGTCTCTGTCTGTCTGTATGTCCGTCTGTCTGTGTGTCTGTGTGTCTGTCTCTGTCTCTGTCTCTCTGTCTCTCTCCCTCTCTCCCTCTCTCTCTCCTCTCTCTCCTCTGTCTCTCTGTCTCTCTGTCTCTCTCTCTCTCTCTCCCTGTCTCTGTCTCTGTCTCTGTCTCTGTCTCTGTCTCTGTCTCTGTCTCTGTCTCTGTCTCTCTCTCTCTCTCTCTCTCTCTCTCTCTCTCTCTCTCTCTCTCTCTCTCTCTCTCTCTCTCTCTCTCTCTCTCTCTCTCTCTCTCTCTCTACTGCCTTTCTTATGTAGAGGCAAGCTCCCGGGGGAAATGACTTTTAAGTCTCCGGTGGACATTATCTAGATCACACTATGGTAATTACCACACCGTCTATCTTGTTTTCTTTTATTTTCATCAAATTTGTCAGATTTGACGTCGTTTATACTTTGACGCTTTTCAAGACATAATATTCAGCAGTCAAGCGCTTTATATGACCATCAGTAGAGTTCAATCAGGAAAATGTTATTTGAGTTTAAAATGGAGCTGTTGATGAAACAGAACAGCCAAACACTTCTTGGACTCGATGTTGCGAGGCTCTACGTTAGCTCACTCAGTTGGCTCAAGTTTGGCGCATCGTTCAACAACGTATTTTCAACTTTCATTTATCAGTTTGATTTGCGAATCAAATATCCCACGCTCTTCTATGAGGTTTGGTGACTGTTCCTTCTCTGTCGCTGGACCCGCTGAATTTAACAGACTTCGTCAACCTTCTCCTCCACTTCCTCCTCTTCCTCCACCTCCCACCTTCCTCCATCTCCTCTTCCACCTCCTATTCCACCTCCAGCCGTCATCCTCCTCCTCCACTTCCACATCGTCCTCCTCCTCCTCCACCACAGCCTCCTCGAGGCAGTGGTGGAACAGCGGGAGTGAAACCTTGCCATCTGGCGAATGACGCAGTGAGGAAACATAGCGTCATTTTCATGACTAACGAACAGCCATTTCTCTGCTGTTATATTAATTATTAAATATCGGGGTTTATAAAATGGATTAGTTGGGCGATTTGAGCTATGTCTACAGAAAGGTATTGGTGTCTAAACCGAAACCTTTACAATTGCATATTATTTTGTACTTAAACTGAATAGTGAAATGAAAAAAATATGCACGAATTCTCCATCAGCAGAAAAGATAATGACATGCACCTTAAGTTAGGTCGCCAGCTCTTATTCTTACGCTGGACTTCAATTGGCAACCATGAAGGGGTTACCATTACCCTAAACCCTCCTGGGTAGGGGTTTGGGGTAATGGTAACACTCTGGCACGAAAAGCAGAAGATCAGAATGGACGCGCAATCGTTACTCGCTAACCTCTCAAATTTTTACTCAGCCTTTCACTCGTGGTGTCCGCGTAGTAGCTGGAGCTTCGTCAATTGCTCACACAAGTCCTTTATTTCTCGAATTATAAACTAGATGATACCAGCAATAATTTGGAATACCGCAGGTTTTTCCTTCACAAAATATTCATTCAGTAATGTATACAGTGTATAGCGTCCTTTACAGGTAACTAATCAGAAGTGCTCGAGTAAATATAAATATATTAATTTTGTGCCGAGAAATTAAGCAATTTATCGAAATTATTTAAAATCCACCGTAGTATTTTCAGCTACACGAAAAATCTGTGCATCATTAGTTATAACTGTGTATAATGCATTACTGTAGGTGCAACTTGGCAAACATGCTTAAGAGTTCCTAGTAAATTCTAATTGCTTCCTATTTATTTGTATATGAAACAATTCACACAGGGATGGTAAAGTCCCTTTAAGGATGGTAAAGACTTTTGGGGATGGGGGAAGGTAATGACATAGGTCAGGGATGGTAATGACTTCTCGGGGGATGGTACATGACATAATTCAAGAAAATGTGCAAGGTGGTACGGTTTTTAGATTTAGTAGGACTTTCTAATAGTCGAAATGCAGCTGCAGCTGTCCGCACTATGCTAAAGTTACAAAGTTCTCTTAGATATTGTCATTTAGCAGATGATCAATTGATGCTTCATAATGAGTTCAAAAACAGCCGTGTCCACTGGTCTACACTGGAGGAGATTTAAGCACACACAAGTTCCTGCTTTAGCAGTCGTTGGATAACTGGCTTAAATTTTTTCCCACGACACTTTATGAATGAAACTGTAACCAAATCACATCTAATATTTGTTGAACAATACCTAAAAAAAGACAAATTATACCTGAAGATAAGGAAATGTTATACAACTAAATTCAATCAAGCTCACAGTTATTCAAAATAAACAATCTATAATATTGAAATATACAAAAAGGTGTGCATTGCTTTGTAGCTTGTACAGTTCTGTGACTGGGCTGTCTCCTGATTTGTTAGCATCTCACAAAAGAGAAGTTGTTTCTTTATTTTAGGGGACAATCCTCGTCCCTTAATTACTTTTTCAAAATTCCTTACTGGAGTTGGTGTAGCACGTTTTGTTGCCTTTTGCAACCGATGATATAGTCCCGGAGTCGCTAACAGAAGCGTTAGCGACTGACTTGGAGAGTTAGCGACTGACTTAGCGACTGACTTGACCAAGTCACTTGCTTATCGACTGACCAAGTCGCTTAGGCTTATTGACTGACTTAACGACTTGACATCGACTTCTCGGGTACCTCTATTAATTACCTAAGAATAAAATGCATTTTACGGCGTACTGTAAAGTCACGTTTCGCTGCACGTCATGGTTTGTGGCCAAATAAAGCGGTGGTGCATCTAAATTAATGGCAAATATTGGCCTATGCACCAACCAAGTCAAAATTATCAAACCATTATCGCGTTACATTTAAATCAGATAAGAAACTAAAGCATGCAGCATTCAAGTCTGCCTATATCAGTAGGCCTACTACAGTAGGCCTATTGTAGGTACATGTATGTCTCACCTAGACTTACCAGTAATTCACCAAAATGGACTCAAACACCGGATTTCTCTCGAAAGAGTAACTGAACGCCTATTTTCCCTAATTTCACAAACATATTATCGATTTTCCAGAATCATCTTTAGTTGTACCGTGTTTAAAGACATTGAAACCAGCGTATTTTCAACGCAACGTTTGCTTCGAAGAGACGTTATATTCAATTAAAGAAGTGCGCCACGTGAGATAATGTGACAGAAAATCTGACTGTTGACAGCATCGACGTATATTAGGCTTCCTTGATTGATAGTAAGTCTAAATATGGACTCCTTGGAAGTTAGTGTATATCTAGTAAAGTAAGTAAGTTGTACTAGGTAGGCAGTAAGGTAGTAAATAAATAACTGCTGATATATTAAGTGGACAAAGTCGATAGCAGTCGATAGCTTAGCGACTGACTTCGACTTGAGGGTTTAGCGGCGGCGGTGACTTGGTCCAGTCGATAGCCTTAGCGACTGACTTCAACTTGAGGGCTTAGCGACTGGCGGCGGCGGCGGATGGCGGCGGCGCCGGGGACTACGATGATACCGCTTTGCATATCGGTCTGCTTTGTTCTTCATTTTCTGTAACTGCTGGTTATTTTTCTATGTTTTAAGATGCTTCTCATTAAAATTCTATCTTAATTAACTTTTGATCCAATTTGTAACACTTTTCTTGTATATTTGTTTCCATTAAACTATTATCAATTGGTCCTATTTCTACATCCGAACTCAACCTTCTTCGTCTTCTATATTCCTGGGCGTTTCTGCTCCAAGCTTTGCGTTTTATTTTCGCAGCAGATACCTTTAATTCTCCAATGAACTTTATACTACCAGTTTCTTTTCTACGAATAATGGCTCAACCTTCAGGCTACCATTTTTTGGGGACATCGGCTACCAAGGGCGTGGTTACCACCACCCATGAATTTCGTGTTTGGTTTTAAATATCATACGATGTAATGCAGAAATTGATTCAGCATTCATTTCTCAACAAAATGGTTTATTAAGTTGTAAATCATGTGAATGCATCTCTAAATTACATAATTTTTAACAACGGAACCGATACGTAATTAGCGATATTTTAAATTATGGCGTACATGTTGTACTTTTTGGATAAACAAATATGTTTATGTGTGGTGTTCTTTGAAACTGATCTACGCATCCAAGAACATCTTAAATATAATGATGCTTCACCTGTAACAATAGCCTACAAACTATTCCATAGTCTGGTTTAGTTACAGCGAAATCTAAAGGCATGCAGCTGTATCAACATGAAACAAGACTTTACGTTATTATTAACGACAGTGAAATATGACAGTGGTCCTTGCAGTTATTGCAAGTTACTTCCGTTGTTTTGTGCGAATGCTTCCGGTAAACTGGCTTCTCACTTCATCTTCAGTATCTGTTTCAGCTAATATAAGTTCTAAACTGTAGCTGTTGACAAACGTTTACGCAGAAATATCGGTTTACGTTGTGATAGGGCCTACTGCATTCAGCCATTTTCACTCAGATAATGCGTATTATTATTTATTATGATCACTTCCAGTTTTTAAAAGACAAAATAAGTAAGAAGGAAATGAAGCTCTACATTCCCTCTACAGAATGGTCTATTTGTTTCTCTTCCAGGAAGAATAATGAATACGCTATAGTCTCTGGAACCTCGGCTATAATATTATTGGGTATAACTTTTGAATTGCGTTTGATACCACCATGGTGTTTGCCTAAGAATGTGCGCAAATAAACCTCATACAGCTACCTAAAATGTTAAAATTGTATTCCATATGAAACAAGTTTTGATGCAGAAAAACGTTGGGTGGGGATCGTAACCACTACCCTTGGTAGTCTGAGGGTTAAATTATTTTTAATCCATCTAGTTTAACTTGCAGAAATCTTGCTTGCTTGCTTGCTTGTCGTCAAATCTTGCGACGACTAATTCAATCACTTCCAATCATTCAATCGTGCTGAAACTTGGCAGATAGACTCGCCCTCGCAGACACTTCATCTTATAAAAATTTCAGCTCCCCAAAAAAGGCTAGCTTATAGAATCGGGGATTCAACTACCGCAACGATGACGCAGCATATTTAGGCATGTTGCCATTGGGCGCGCTGCCAAATAAACGGACGCTATGTTGTAAAATGAACGCGGACTATATATTTGTAGAGGTAACTGTTTCATAAGACGCATTATAGATACTAGATGGATTATAGTAAAAAACTTTGTTTTTACGGGCTGTATTTTATTTACTTTTACATTTGGTTTACCTCTGGATTTTGCCGTATTCGCTCTCTTTTCCGGCTCTTTTTCTCTTTATCATTCACTTTCTTTAGTGCATTCCTTAACATAATTATTATTTCCTTCAATAATTTCGTCTTTGTTTTCCCCGGACTTTCTAACTAATGATTTACCACTTGGGAGATCCTGATAATTATTTCCGTTCGTTTTCTTCTGGATGCCTAATAGCTTTAGCTTCTACTTTTCTTTGACTTTTTTTATCGAGTTTTATGCTCCTTTATCTGTATTTAACCCTCTTTTCCACTGCTATTTTATTGATTTCTGATTTCCACTTTACCCAAACAATTCTTCACTGCCTGTCCCTTAGCTTTTGAACAAATTCCAATACTCTTTTTCTCTCTTCATTTGCAGCCTCTTTCTCTGCCAATTTTGCCTTTCACATTCTCGATCTTTTCTCAGTCTCTCTTTTGATTTTATTAAAGCTGCATTCGTAATTTATTCTATAATAATAGGCTACACACAATGTGATAAAAAAATACGTCGATTTTTCAATGTTCAACCTGAACATTCCTTAATTTTCACTGCAAATTGCAAAATTTACGATTTATAATGACAATGACACTTCACAGGAAATAACAAAACAGTTGCAATGATTTTGGCGTATATTTTTCAAAAGTCACTTGAGTTCGCTCTCACCAAATGCGTCATTACCACCCCTATCAAGATGGGGACGGCAATGACAAAATCGCAGAATTCCGAAAAAAGGGATGGTAATGATAAAAACAACCAGGTATGGTAATGACATAATGCGGTCAAACATTTACTACGTCAATTACTCTATGAGATTCTGTAATTTCAATCTATACAAAAAGTGATAAATACGGGAAATGTACAACTGGATGGAAATTATGTAGAAATTTACTTCATCCAACTTTAATTACAACAAACAAACAGTGCGACCACTCTCCATTTTCTTAAATCCCAAGATCTTTCCAGTAAAAATCCGAAGATTAGCCAAAAGTGTACCAAAAAGTCCCAAGTTACTGAAAAAAGTTGTGATGAAATATGAAATTCGTTTTAGCAATCACAAATATTACTAACAAAAATGCCGAGCTAAGAATTCGCGAATAAAAAAAGGAGCATAATATTGAATTAACAAATTGTAATGTTTACAAGTAACAATAATAATTAACGTCTTTCAGACAGACACACTGGACGATTTTTTTCTAATCTGATTCGCTGCCACTATTCAAAAGTACGGTAAAAACTAGACTGTAGACCTTATGCAAAATCCCCAGTTCCTAAGTCGAACCCCAAAATCCTAAGACCTTCGGAAAAATCCCAAGGAGTGGTTACACTGCAAACAAACCTTAGTGAAATGAAGACAATCTCAAATAGTCAAACGACCTTTGTGTTTTCTGTTAGAGGCCGACTAGATGTTGTTGGTGTTCGCTCTATTTCAGTAAGTGCCTTCTGTAAAAACTACAGGTTTTGAAAAATGGGGTCGGCAATGATGCTTATTTGAATGGACAAATTAATTAGAATCAAGACCTAATTTATTTGAATGGAGAAATTAATTAGGTTCAAAACCTATTACGCAAATGAGTCTAAAAAAATGTGTAATTACTGCATACACTTATTATTAATTAACCAAAATTACAAACCTCTGCTACAGATTATTGTAGTACATTTACGTAGATGCTGAATTTCATGCATTATACACGGTGCAGGACAGAAGATGGTGATGATTTTTTTTATACACGTTCTGTATAAAAAAGTTAATTTTCAAACATCTAACAGCGAGAACTATTATTACAGGGTGGACCAGCATAAATGAATCGACTTTGGATGCATACAAATCCGACAAATTTTGTAAGTTATTTATACTTAATGCGTGAAATTAAAGATATTTCTTTCTGCATATAAATCCGACAAATTTTATAAGTTATTTATACTTAATGCGTGAAATTAAAGATATTTCTTTCTAGTATTAAGATTCAAGCACATTTGTTATTGTAGCTTTAGCCGACATGATGTATAACGTGACATAACAACAGTAATCGCTTTTGCAGTAACTAGATAATAAAAAATTCATGACAATTTTTACAGTAACTGCACACAAACAATAAACCATATAGCCAGAAATTTGTGTAGCAAAGCAAATTAATTATTAATTAGGAGATAGACTGTTGCAGTCTTTTCTAATCAAATGAATATTCAATGTGTCTACCACGTGCTGCAACAGGGACACACGAGCAATGTTAGCGGGTGTGCGCTCTGTGCGTACCGATTCGAGTGGTTTACGACGCGAAGTTCCTGTTTCATCAATTTTCCGTATAAGACGATTCAAAATATTTTTATTTTAGCCTCTGTTAGGAATCTCTTTAATAATTTGAAACGAATCAAATCCTTATCAGTTAGCAAAATTCGGATCAAAACTAGATCATCGTCTGTCAACGGCGTCATATTTTGTCACTAATGACAACAAAGTATGGTAGCTAGCGCTGTTCCAAAGATTTCCCCTAAAATTTGAACTAGTACCAGTTCGACTTTTTGAAGGCTAATACTAAAGTGAAATATCTTCAATTTCACGTAATAAGCATAAATAACTTATAAAAATTGGCGGATATATAGACATGCAAAGTCTGTTCATTTCTGCTGGCCCACCCTGTATGAAAAATTTTGATCTGCACATTCTTTGACAGATAAAACAATTTTGAAAAACCACATGGGACACCACTTTTGGGATAATGGCCCATATACATTGATTGAGAATTTTTCTTACATGTATTATTAGTTAAATATAATTATGTGACCTCGGCGGAGAGAAGGGACCACTTGTCGGGAATAGACTTATTTATAGTTTCCATAAGCTTATACCCTGCGAGAATCAAGCTGAAATGTTAGAACGTTTGGTCCAAATTTATGCACTTTTTAAAGAAAATAAAAAAAATGTAATATCATTTGGCGGGATTCACCAATAAATATTGCAATTCAGTTCCTATACGCTCCTGAGTAGACTATCTTGAAGGGGCGCTATATAAAACTACTGTAATAATAATAATAATAATAAAAAAATATTTAAACTGTCTGTACCCGATGCGCTAATACCCAACTAAGGGTCTTAATGCATCATGTGTAGTAATGTAGGTCGCTATACAGCGATTATTAGCTTCAGATGAAGTAATTAGACGCAAAAATCAATAATTAATCACGGTATTACTAAAAAGTCCATTTTCCGGCTGATCTTGAAAGCGACAAGTGGTCCCTTCTCTCGTCGAGGTCACATAATTAACTGCAGATGTACATCATTCTGGAATCATTATTCTAGAAAATACACATTATGCATTTTTTATTGCTGCTGTTGTTTTACAACAAACACGCTAGAAAACGAAACATGGGCCTCGTTTCAATCCCTATATACAATTACACATGCGTATGGAAAAAGACAATAATTTTCGAGCAAGCGCTTCTGAGTACCTTTTCGATAGTGACAAATTGGAATCAAAATGATTCAGCACGTGTATCACTTTATCAAAACATGTCCATGGTTCTCCTTCAGCTCAACTTGTTCTGGATCTTTTCCATGACTTACACCAATGGATGTCTTCTAATCGCCTCTCTTTCAATTCCTCCAAAACTCAACTCATCTGGTTTAGCATTCCAAAAACTTGACCTTTTGCTTCTTTCTGAAAACTTTCCGCAGTTCACTTTCTGTACTAGTGTATGTGACCTAGGTGTCACGCTGACAACCCTTTTACCTTCTCTGAATATATCACTCAGTTTACACGCGCCTCCTACTTTCAACTCCGGCGTAGGCCTATCAGGGCCATTCACAGAGCTGTCTCCTCATCCATCTTGACATCAATATTCCATGCATTATTTTGTCTGTTCCAGAATTGACTATTGCAATTCAGTTCTTATAGGCCTTTCCAAGGTCCGTCTGTCCCCTGTCCAGTCAGTTCTAAATGCTACTCCTCGTCTATGATCAATCAATTCTCACAGTCCGAATTCAGTTCAAAGTTCTCTACTAGTGTAGAGTCCAAATGGGGCATTGCTCCTAAATATCTTAGGGATCACATTCGCTCCAACTCTTTCTTCAGTTTCTCATCGACCTCTCCGCTCCTTGGTCAGACATGCTCTTTTTGCTCCACGAGTTAGGACCACTATGGCCCAAACTAGATCTTTTGCCACTATTGGGCCCTCCCTGTGGAATTCCCTTCCCTGCTGTCTACGTACTACCATTCTTTCTGGGTCTCTTCCTACAGCCTTCTCTCTCCTCAAAACCTTCTTCTCTAGGGGTTCTCGCACTGGGAGCGCTACTGAATGGCCACTGCTGTGAGTTGCGCTATATAAATTAATAAATACACTGCAATACAACACCATATCACCATAAATGCGTTCAATCATTCATTCATTCATTCATTTCGAACATTTATATAGCGCCCCTTCAAGAAAACTACCCACAGGCGCTCCCGACTCCAGCACGGCCAAAAAGAGCAGTGTTAAGGTGAGAAAGGAACATAGGAGAGAAAGTCCTAGGAAAGAGGCGACGCTCCGGAGGGAGGCCATTCTGCAGGTCGATGTAGCACTTTCAAACACTGTGTTGATAGGCACCGCATAGTGAATTGATAGGAATGCATTATGTACAGTGTATCATTGTATCATTTGATATGCATTAACTGAAACCGATTCCGCATCGCTCTCTTGCGGCAAACACTGACAAGGTTGAGGTAAAGATTTTAATAGACCAGACCCAACATAGATACCTATACATTCATGAGAAAAAGCAATTTACGAAATCTATATTTTCAGATTCACATCCAATTACTTGGCCTATAATTAATATTAAACCTGTAAATTCGGGTCTGACGTTTAAACATTTAACCCTAATCATACTGGGTGGGGTTTTTTATGACCCACGCGTATGATTGTTGTTATAAAAAATTTACATTAAATATTTTTTCAAACAATTTTAGGAATTTGTCACATATATTTCCAGGTTAAAGAGAACCTATCGGGAATAGGTGGCCTATAATTGACGCTACGTAATATCAACGAAAGACTGTTGGGGGTCCAAAAAGTCCCCAAGATTTTCGTTACTTCAAGCATCACTTTGCCGAGCAATACACCAGATTTTGCAACTAAATGAGCAGTTTTAGCGTTTCGGAGAGGTGGCAAGCAATGATGGGCAGTAATTGAAATTGAAATTACATGAAATTATGCTACTTTTAATTTTTAATTCGTAATTTAATTACATTTTCCTATGTTTTTTGTAATTTGAAATTATAATTTTATGTCTCAAGTAATTTGTAATTTGAAATTATATTTTATGTGACGATGTTGGATGTTCTTCAGATCCATGATAATCCCTGATTATTGCGCATGCTATAGACTCTATAGCATGCGCAACAATCAGATCTGATGGACATCCAAAGAAGCTTCCTCCGATACGTAATCAACCCATAAAAGCACGCAGACCAATATCTTCACCACTTTTACCACCAAAATATTCCATATCCTTGGATTGGATGACTCTTTTCTAGATCTGGACCCGTGACAATGGGAGTCAGAACAATCATACAGTGAAGCAAACGACATCATAACCCCCAAGAGTAACGAACGATTTGGCAGAGAAAGAAGTAGCTCTCTTGCAGTCCTTCATTGAAGCCTTGTACCGAAATAAGGAAGAGAAACAATTTGTTCTGAAAATTGTACAGTACCATAGTTCCCAAAAGGCACTGCAGGGAATAAAGAAATGACAAATAACTAACGGTTCTTCTTCTACCTTTGCTTTATATGCTATGCTTAAGTGTTGAAATTTGTTTTGATCTTTCAAAATTGCAACTCAGGCTATTACGTTGTTTCCTAAGTGATAATTCTTCCGGGCTTTGCGCAAGTTCTAAATCTATTCCGATTTTCATCTAATTTGGCAAATGACAATGTTTCTGAAGGTGGAACACGAAACACAACAAGGCCGATATTAATTTTGAAAATTTCATGTTTTTAGATACACCCTACATAAGTGCATACATGTATATATATATATATATATATATATATATATATATATATATATATACGCATATATACATACACATAAATACATATATCTAACACTCAAATAACAAACATGTTAAACTTACAGCATCATAAATACAAATACATACATTTACACACATATATATATAATTATATATATATAATTTATATATACATACATATACATATATATACATATATATTATATAAATATATATATATACAAATATTTGTACAATTCAACCGACGCCTGTTCGCACGACGCACTGATCCTCGAGCTATTTAGTTAAGCTATATTAGATAAGTTTAGTTAAACTACATAATAATTTTACTGCCTTGTTTTCTTTATTATGAATGGGGAAACTTCTGTCTATGCCATCTACTGAACCTATGTTATTGGACGTATTTGGGTGTCTCCAACTAGCGGGATGTCAATCCCTTAGGATCCACCCATTGCTCCCGTTAGCTACTCCTCCTTAGTCGCTCGCAATTTAACTGTGTCATTACCGCTCTTATTACAATTACGTTGTTAGTTTTGTTACTGATTGTCACAAATGTATTCTTTTGAGTTGTTGTTACCGGTTGCAATAATATATATATATATATATATATATATATATATATATATATATATATATATATATATATATTTCATCTACGTAGATTAACAAGCTAACAATATATATATATATATATATATATATATATATATATATATATATATATATATATATATATATATATATATATATTGTTAGCTTGTTGTCTATGGGTGAAGTGTGAGTTAGAATGATAAGCGGAAATGACAAGGAAAACAGAAAACTTTCTCAATATTGAATAAAACTCGTATATTTACACTATGTACAAATTGGAACGATACTCACAAAACCAAGACAAACACGACACAGCATCAAAAGCAGACTCTTGAAGAAGACGTCAGCGTAAACGAAGAACAACTGAGAACCGGCATTAAACAAACAGATCAGTGACCACAGAGGGTACACTCTCGAACCAGATATCAACGAGTAGCGACCACGCAGGGTACACTCTCAACAAGCCGACCTACGAAGAGGTACTCCGCAAAACACACAGCAACCTTACTTAACTAAACCGGCCTCCCAATACACAACAAAGCCTCTCTATTTATACAGACGAGACCATGCTATATTCACAGTAAAGCGAGGTGCGCCTTAACTAGGGTTAGCACGTGCACGTGTGACGATGAGATGATAACGTAATGGCGGGATGGCTGAAGGCCACTCCCAACAGACCCCCCGACAACGAAAAGAGGAAACATTGAAAGTGTTTCCGATTCCGGAAAACATACAACCGTAAAACAACGACATAACATCTCAAAATTGAATGCACAATTCACTACAGGACAATGTGACTTACAATCAAACATCACAAAAACGAATGCGCCCTTCACAACAGGATAAAGCGTCTTATAATCACAACATCTCAAATCAATATACAAACGGTCATCAAACTAACTACAAAGTTCATCAAACGTTTCAGAACAACAAACTGAAAATCATCTAAGTAAAGTAACAACTATAAACTATAATGTAGAAACAGTTCATATAAAGTGCATGGGCAAAATTCCCAAAACACTCCCGTACTAAAACTATAGGCCTATCAATCACCAAAGGTGAAACGACAAACTAAGTCTGTAAATAAATTCACACGACTTGACCTATGCTTAATGATCAAGGAGCATCGTTGCAGTCTACAAATCCAAAGCAAAAGTTTCTGGTAACAGTTCCTCGTATCACAACCAAACTGTCGAAGACTGTCAGTGTACAAAACCAACTGTACAACACCAAAGTACCAAGCAAAGACGTGAACAGCGGCGAGTAGGCCAACCAAAGCCAACGCGACGTCCATTTCCGCTAACAGCAGAAACACGTAGGCCGTGTAACTCGTGACCCACGCATCACAAGCGGACAACGTCACGACGGTCAGAGCCATCCAAAGGAAGACGAAGGCGCTCACTCCACTCGATCTCCGTCTCGTAAAGCGTCTGCGTAACCACCATTTCTCGCCGACCGGAAGTTCCATCGTGGACACATTCTGAAATAAGACTTTCTCACACACGTTCTCAGCACAACCAACAGAAACATGAACAATATCCGTAGAAAGTCCTGTCAAACCTAGAGAACTATTGTAATTATCTTGAACCTCATTCATCCGACATTCATCCACAAAATCTTCAACAACATCTGGCAAAAGTTCATCACCTTCCAGAGAAATGTCGCCACACTCATGTACAACATTTGTAAGACAAACGTTCAACTGCTCAACAACACTTTCCATCTTCAAAGTACCTTCGAGATATTCACACACGTCATTGCATTCGTCAAGCATACATTCTTCGGTCAAGAGCACGTGACAACCAAACATGTCCATGTCCTCGTGCAACAACTGACCCATCTGTGTACAGGGCATTATCGTGACAACTTGCGTTAAAACATCATTCACGACAACATCAGTCGAACAGTACTATTAGTCACCTTGCCACAATGTTGCAACAACACAACCGTCCGCACCAGAATCACTCGTTCACCATAGTCTACATTCATATACATCAGTGCAACAGTTGAAGAAGACCCATTCCAAGAACAAACATGTGAAATACTCTCACAAATAACAGTTGTCATCATGGACTCAACAGACAATACTGCCTTATCACGATCATGTAACATCGGAGAGGTATCACCAAGACATATTTCCGACACAACGTTCATAGTAATAACCAGTGAATTTCCATCCTCACTCAACAACAACTGCTCTTGCGCCTCAACCGCAAAATTCAATTCTTTCCTAAGACATAAGTCCAACGTCCCAACAAACTCATTCATCCGTAACTGACCAACATCAGTGACCAGTCGTTCAGACAACCAACCTTTCAACCAATGTCTGTTGTCCTCCAGATCAACAACAACATCCACAGAACACATACGAAAATTTCCACTCTCAACATTCATGAGCAACATACACGTTAAACCTTCAGACGCAGATTCAAACACACTCAACGATACTTCCAATCCTACATTAATCTCAACGGGAGATTCAGTAACCGTACACACCTCATTCGAGTCAATAAACATGCGAGACAAATCACCGGCATTCACAGCATTTGTACAATCATCATACGCATTAAATTGCTCTTCCGATAGTCTTTCACTTAAGTCAACAGATGTACACTCAGAAACCACTTGTACACTTTCATACGACTCTTCAAACATTAAGCACAAATCACTCTCATGCCAATCCTCTCCCTGTGTATCACAACTGAAATTAATTAGTTCAGCGTAAGACACCGAATCAGAATCAGTCTGTGCCCTCTCATTGGAGTCATCAAACATGTACGATAAAACACTTTCGTTTATCTCATCCAAACAATCCTTAGACTTATCATGCAACTTAATATTGGTTTTCGTCTTCGAATGAAAACTCACACTTTGTGCGCTGTCATTCGTAGACTTATCCCACGAAACTTTCTGGACCACCTGCGCAAAAGAAACCCGTTCATTTTGTTCGGCCAATTTATCGAACTCACGGCTTATATCCGCCCGAATTTCATTCTCAATTCGCATACGCTCCTCCAGCGACCAACTATCACTCTGACTATCACTATTCATTCTCTTAACAAAACGCTCAACCAAAATCCTTGCCTCCTCCCAAGGCCTGTTTTCTTTGCGACTTCCTTCTCTGTACTCAAATTTCCTCTGTTTTCTCCTCTCTTTACATGCTACTGCCTTGGCTCTTTTCTCTTCCAAACTTTTCCAAGGAGCCATTTTATTCAGTCCTACTTCCAACTACGCAATTAGGCCTACCTATCAAAAGTCAATTTCAACTAAATCTTGAATAGACACGCCCCTTTTTCAAAATTTCACTCTCAGCCTAATTCGACGCAGAAATGCTCAAATTCTTGAAAACAAGGAAAACCCCAAATTCCCATTTCAAAATTTTCGAAATTTACAATACTCAACAACCCCTAATTCCAATTTGAAATTTTCCAAATTTAACAAACGGATAGGGTGAATTTTCGCAATGGACGAGCCCCCATATGTTAGCTTGTTGTCTAAGGGTGAAATGTGAGTTAGTATGATAAGCGGAAATGACAAGGAAAAACAGAAGACTTTCTCAATATTGAATAAATCTCGTATATTTACACTATGTACAAATTGGAACGATACTCACAAAACCAAGACAAACACGACACAGCATCAAAAGCAGTCTCTTGAAGAAGACGTCAGCGTAAACGAAGAACAACTGAGAACCGGCATTAAACAAACAGATCAGTGACCACAGAGGGTACACTCTCGAACCAGACATCAACGAGTAGCGACCACGCAGGGTACACTCTCAACAAGCTGACCTACGAAGAGGTACTCAGCAAAACACACAGCAACCTTACTTAACTAAACCGGCCTCCCAATACACAGCAAAGCCTCTCTATTTATACAGACGAGACCATCCCATATTCACAGTAAAACGAGGTGCGCCTTAACTGGGGTTAGCACGTGCACGTGTGACGATGAGATGATAACGTAATGGCGGGATAGCTGAAGGCCACTCCCAACAATATGAAAGTCAAATAACAAGCATGATGAACTAACAGTAAAAAAATCTGTTGGGGTCATTTACGTTTAGGTTGTTTTTTATCCCGGTATGATTAGGGTCAAGTATGCGCCTTTGCACATAGCGCCTATGCTACCTCCTGTTGCTCATTAATAATAGTATATAATTGCTATCGTGTAGCGAGCGAAATGACTAGGGATAGACGAAAATCACGAATTCACGGAATTCACGAAAACCGTGAATTTTGGCGTTTGCCAATAATGCCGTGAATTTTTGCATTTACCGTGATTTGCTTTGATTTTTCACAAATGCTGCACTTTTTGTGTTGAAATCCAAAAATTTATTATGTTAAACATAATAAATTAGACATAAAACGGTCATGAAAAATACATTAGCCAAGAACGCAGGCATTTTTAGTTAACTACCAGATGAAATCCCTATTGAACTGATCAAAACAGCCGGCGATGGAATAACTAAGGAGGTAACAACTTTGTGTAATCTAATATGGGAAACACAGGAGTGGCCGAGAGACTGGGGCAAATCGATATTCATGCCGATCTTTAAAAAAGGAGATGCAAGAGAATGCCAGAACTACAGAACTATAGCGTTGATATCACACACAAGCAAGATACTCCTAAAGATCATACACAAAAGAATGGAGAGCACGATAGAGAGAGAATTGCCGAAAAGCCAAGCAGGCTTCAGGAAAAGGAGAGGTACAAGAGATCATATTGCAAACCTGAGATGGATGTTGGAAAGACAGAGGGAATATGGCCAAGAGGTTCAGATAATATGCTTTATAGACTACAGCAAGGCATTCGACTGTGTAAACCACGACCTGATATGGAATACTTTGAGAGAAATGGGTATATCTATGCACCTGATAACTCTCCTCAGGAACCTATAATCAGATAGCAGTGGTAAGGACAGAACATGGAGAAACAGCAAGTTTCCAAATAAAGAAGGGTGTAAGACAGGGTTGCATACTTTCACCGTACTTATTCACTCTTTATGCAGAATTGATAATGAGAAAAGCGGGATTTGATGATGAAGCGGAAGGAGTGAGGATGGCTGGAAAGGTTGTGAACAACTTAAGGTATGCAGACGATACAACACTGCTGGCGGAAAAAAAAGAAGCATTGAAAAACAACATTAGAAAGCTAAGGCTCGAAAGTGAGAAAGCAGGACTGTATTTCAACATAAAAAAGACTAAAGTCATGACCACAGAGAGCTGGAAAAGCTTCGAGGTGGAGGGTGAAGAGATTGAGGTGGAATCGAGTTAGTGCTTCTTGGGAGCTATGATAGATAGGGATGGAGGATGCGAAAGAGAGATACGACGAAGAATTACACTGGGGAAAGGAGCAATGCAGGGATTGGAGAAAATATGGAAGGACAAATCTGCGAGCTTGGAGACGAAAACAAGAATTGTAAATGCAATGATACTACCAGTGGTGCTGTATGGGTGCGAAACATGGACGAAAACCAAGGCACTGTAGGAGAAGATCGAAGCATGTGAAATGTGGATTTGGAGGAGAATGCTGAGAATCCCATGGACTGAGAAGAGAACAAATGAATACATACTGGAGGAGATAGGACACCAGAGAGGAGATATGTCATTGGGACAAAAGAACAGCAAAACAGAAAATTACGTATTTTGGACATGTGATGCGCGCGGATGGACTGGAAAAGGAGATGATGCTGGCGTGCGGGGAGGGGAGGAGGGAAGAGGACGACCGAGAAGAAGATAGATGGATGAGATACATGAGACGATGATAATGAAGCTTCCGGAGCTCAGAGAGGAGACGAGAGATCGGAACACGTGGAGAAAGTTGACTATGACGGTGGCTAGGATTCAAAGAATCGACGGCACAAGGTGACACGGTGACCAGACGGCGCCAAAGCTAATTCTGACATGGAGCCATGTGATCATTTATTTTTACTTACTGACTAAATAACACACCGTCTGCGCTGACGTTACGTCGCAAACAAATCATTGAAATCTGCGTTTTATGAACACCATGGGTTATGACAATTTTGCCGTGAATTCGCCGTGAATTTGGCAATTCTTTAATAAGTATGCCGTGATTTTTTCACTTTTTGATTGTGATTTTCCTCTATCCCTAGAAAAGACTGAAGGTCTGATGTCATTCTTTTAGAAAATTCTCCAACTATAACATATAACACTACAGAAAACGTAGTAGTGGAAAACGAGAAAGTCATCATCACATGTTCTCTAAACCATAACGGATCTGTGGCACGTGCTCCGACACTACGACCGTACTTCTACTGGAAGGAATTAAATGGACAAAATGTTAACAGTTCCTACGATTGGACGGCAGAAAACACGGCTGTTTCCCAGATAACAGTCACAGCTGAACGAAAAGTTATTAAGCCATATGAATGTCAAGTCTATTTACTGCTGAAACCACCAACTACTCCGAACTACGCTGATAACGTTCCTGCTGCCAATAGCAGCGTTTTCTCACCTACTATTGAAGTTCTCTGTGAGTAAACATTTTGCTATGTGTTGAGTACTTCAGCAGATTTCACACCATCGACAATAATCTCTTCCTTTTCATCTCCCCTTCTCAATGCCCTGCCATGTCTTTCCTTCTCTGCTTTCTTCTGGCATAGGCCTAGTTGTAGAGGCTAAAGTGCATTTTAGCGTATTTTATTATTTCTCTTAGGTGTTTACATAAATGGAAAGCTGCATTGACAAAAATAATTGTTTGCCAAATGAAAGTTCGATTGATTAAACTAGTTATTTGCTAAAATAGAAGCTGGAATGATGAAAAAGCGCGTGGTTTAGCGTCGTAAATGACTCTCCATTGTCAGCGTTGGTCGAATACAAGTTGGATTGACGAAAAGAATTCTTGTTAAATAGAAGTAAGATTGATGAAAATAATTTTAGGTTAAATAGAAGTGGGATTGGTGAAAATAATCTTTCTTAAATAGAAGCTGGATCTATTGGATTTATCACGAAAATCATTGAAATAATTAAATACGCTAAAATACAAGTCTACCTCCACTATCAATAAAATACGCAAAAGTGCAGTTTTACCGTTGTAGAAACTCTTATTATCCTGCTTTACATTCTACTCCGATAACCGCTGCTCAACACGTTTTATTGCTTTCTAATTTACATTACTACAGGTGTGTTGGACGGGATACGGACAATTCGCTCCCGGAAGATTCGCCCCCGGCACTATAGAAATGAAGCATGTCATAATATTTGTTGAATTGTAAAAGAAGCCTAATGTGCAGTTTATTTTCATCAATCCAACTTCCATTTACGCAAATAATTATTTTCATCAATCCAACTTCCAAGTTCGCAGCCAGATAAGATAATAATCAAATTCGCTCATAGGACCTATATTATAAATTGATCCTCTCCTGTATCATAGCGAATTTTATTATTTTCTTATCCGGTTGCGTAAATGGAAGTTAGATTGATGACAATAACTCTTTGGATTTTAGAATTTGGATTGATGGAATGCAAGTTGGATTGATGTTCCGGGGCGAATCTTCGGGGCGGGGGCGGGGGCGGGGGCGGGAGCGAATTTTCCGGGGGCGAGTTGTCCGCAAACTGTGCTGGACAAACATAAAACAGTTTTGATAACGACGAAATTAATCTGATTTGCTTGAAACTGTGACTGTGGTTGTAAACCGATGTTCAAATCAATATAATTGAAGAAATAACTGACACATTAGCACTCACTCGGTGGACTTTTCTGGAGGACGCAGGATTTATAATCCAATGATAGTGGCAGAGGCGTCACTAGTGGGGTGCGATGGGTGCGGGTCGTACCGAATGACATCTTCAGAGAGGTGACACCAAAATGACAGAATGTTTGTCTAAAATATTTGTGTGCAGAGTTTCAGCAGCAATTTATCATTTTTAAGTTTACAATGAGATATACAAAAAACATTATTCGCAAGCCTAGCCTACATGTACTGTAGGCTATCAATTTAACTAAATCTGAACCTCTGTGTAAACTTACTTTTTTGACCATCTAATGAGCTTCGGCCAGTGTCGGTGTCACGAAATAGAGGTTCCGTCCTAGGACTATCCGGGGGATGAATGAATTTATCCCCCAGATTGACTATACCGGTATGGAGTATCCGGGGGGATAAACCATTTCTATCTCCCATCGTGTGAAATCATCCCCCGGGGGAGAATAAAAATGCACATGTATACGGTATTATTGTTTTAAATGCTTATAATATATGAATATATATTTTAATCAAAATCCAAAGCCATAAATATTTAGAGCAAGTGACTGTATGTGAGCCTTCTAGCTCAAAAGTCCATTAATTTTTTTAATGTTCACTTTGAAGCACTGTTCCACTAAAGCGAATGCGCTCTTTCATAGGCCTATAATAAATTCAGTTCACCTGCTTAATGGCTATATGAGGCGAATAATTTTTGACGTATTGAATATAGGCTAGAACTGACAATAAGCAGTGCATAGCACACTTCATCAGTCAATCATGCTTTTAAAATTCATTCTTAATGTTTGCTCCTTTGACTGTGCGTTTGTGCAAAAGTTGCCTTTTGCGTATAAATCTTTTCGATCAGTGACATTCACTATGGCTTCAATGACTTTGCTGGTGTACCTACAGATACGAAACGACCGATATCAAGCGCGAGCTACCAAGTCGCCTAATTAGCACCTTGGTCCCTTTTCAGTACACTGTCGTTTGTGACTGCTGATATTTGTCTTCCTCCTTTCAGACACTTCCCTCGCATCAAGACCTTCACGCAACTAATTATGCGAATGGACTAACTTTGAGGCACTGTTTAATTAGCGTGAGATTACAAGAACACACAGAACACAAGAGCCTTTGAAGTTGGCTCGTTACCTCAAATGGCTTCAATGGCTTTGCTGGTGCAGGCCTACCTATTGATACGAAACGAAACATATCAAGCGCGAGCTACCAAGTCACCCAATTAACACCTTAGTCCCTTTTCATGACATTGTGTCTTAATTGCATTTTGTCTTAAATTCCTTACGTTGTCTCCGTACTTTTAAGGATTCAGGTAATTTACGTCACTGTTTAATGTCATTATTTGAGAAATAAATAGCACAATACCAGAAATAAAATATATGCGTTATTTGAATTTCTAAGTTATCGAAAAATGCGAATTGTTGTCTTATATACAGTAATCTCCGATTGACTGATAAACTGACTGATATTAGGCCTACTCCATATCAAGTTTTTATATAAGTAAAAATTGTAAGTAGGCTACAATTTTTAATAAAGTAGGCTAGTCTACACTCCATAGTTACAAAGTTTTGTTCTTAATTATGTCAGTTTATGTTAGAGAGCATGGACTTAGCCTACGTGGACTTATGTTTACAATTAAAATATAAAAAAATTTGAAATTTGTAATTTCTCACTTTCTTATTAAACAAAACATATAACATAAAATAAATGTTGTAGCTTAATGATACTTAGCTGGGTTATTTGCTGATTAAAATTAAATTGGTTTTTACTTTTAAAATGCAGTAGGCGTACAAGATGTAACAAAGTGCAATTATTTTCTTGTTTTACTTTTCCCGTTTTTTTTGTTTTTTATTTTGTTGTCGTTGAAAAGACGACGTTTAACGATTTTATTCAGTTTTAACCGTTTTAGCAACTATGGTTCTAAATTGACTTAAATATTGCCATGTTAAATTTTTGGCTAAAGTTTTTCAATTCGGTTGGTGGCGCTACGATCACCCGTTGCGTCGAAAAACATGGCCGGCCATAGAAGTTGTTGACAAGCGTATACAAGAATATTGTAAAAGAATTTATATTTACGGTTTGAAAATAAATCTTCATTTAATTGAAATTTACCTAAAAATATATCGTTCTTCAGTCTCGTTAGTTCCCGTTGTAATTGTTGTTGTTAATGATAAGGATATATTTATTTATAACAGACACCGAGTTCATGCAATTTTGGTTGCACGTCGCGTACCGGCACCCCCTTTTGTAGCCTATATGAATTGAACCGAACCTTGTTTGCTGTGTAAACATTTAGAATCGGGGGGCGTAGGTTTCGTGAGTGTGGGTTAGGCGTCGTGACAGTCGGTTAGGGTAAGGTTAGGCGTCGTGAGGGTCGGTTAGGGTCAAGGTTAGGGTTGTCACTAGAAAACATGGTACCTTCCGCGCAGCATGCCAAATGATGCCGTAAAACGCCAGTAAACTTACGCAACCCGATACTAAATGTTTGCCGTTGCGGAACTGTATCACATGAGCATGAAAGAAAGTCTGTTGAATGAAATTTAGTTGTGTTAGTTCAAATGAATTTTACTTGTGTTATTTCCATTAAATTTTGATTTTGTAACTAGGATATCTGCAATAATGCCTACCTGTTGGGCACCCGGATGCAAATCTGGATATCGCACTGCCGCCAATGTTTCCAACAGTAAACGACATTTCTTTCGTGTTCCATCCCACAAAGTAGAGCTTTGGAACAGAAAAATACCCCGAGATGGTGTTTTGACAGCGAAACATTCTCTTTGTGACATTCATTTTGAATCAAGGTTTATCTTGAAAACGTATAAACACGTTATCAATGGTCAGGTTGTAAAGACAGAACGGGGAAAATTTAGTTGTGTTAGTTCAAATGAATTTTACTTGTGTTATTTCCATTAAATTTTGATTTTGTAACTAGGATATCTGCAATAATGCCTACCTGTTGGGCACCCGGATGCAAATCTGGATATCGCACTGCCGCCAATGTTTCCAACAGTAAACGACATTTCTTTCGTGTTCCATCCCACAAAGTAGAGCTTTGGAACAGAAAAATACCCCGAGATGGTGTTTTGACAGCGAAACATTCTCTTTGTGACATTCATTTTGAATCAAGGTTTATCTTGAAAACGTATAAACACGTTATCAATGGTCAGGTTGTAAAGACAGAACGGGGAAAGTGGGATTTAACAAAGGATGCAGAACCCTCCATTTTCCCTAATCTACCACCCTATTTGAGCCATCAAATTGCAAAACCACGTCAGCCGAAAGTTCGTGTTCCAGCAAAAGAGCAAAAACCGACAGCTAATGAACTTCCCTTCAGGTCCGATGAAGTTTTTGATGTAGCGGCGGATAACGACCAGTTGAATTTAACTTCGCACCATGTATCACCAGGTAGCATCACAACCTGTGTAAACTGTAAAAATTTAGCTTCATTCGTCTCAGAAAGATACATCAAAAATAGAACAATTCGTCGTCAGAAGATGAGAATCAAGGAACTCAAAGTTCAGCTTAGCCAAGCATTACTTAGGAATAAAAAGTTACAGCAAGAATTGATCGATTATGAGGACTTGTCGCCACAACTGAAGGTTGTCTTGTCTCAGGCAAAAAAGAACACGATGGTTGGAATGGTGGATTTTGGAGATTTAACCACCTCAGAGAATATGTTTCAAGAAGGTGATCATGCTTTGGTTTTCTTGTTCCAACCACATAATTATGAGCGGATGGGTTCAAACGATAGGTTGCTTCTGTGCAGCAGGTACAACTCCCACAGCTGTTCTGTCAAAGTTGATCTTAAAGGCCATTATATTGCTGGAAAACAGTGGTGCAGAGGTGGATGGCCTGGTTTGTGATGGTGCATCCACAAATAGATCTGCACTGGCAAGTTTTGGTTGCTGTGGTGAGCTGAACAGAACTTGTAATTCGATGACAAATCCATGTGATGAGAACAGATCGATCTTCTTCTTCTGCGATACACCTCATCTGTTGAAGACTATTCGCAACAATTTGTTGAAAGCGAAAGAATTTCTGGTTAGCCTAATAGTTTCTTATTTTTGCAACATAGCTGAATGTCCTGGAGGTTTTTGATGTGTTACTTAATGTGCTAGAATACTACAATATTTCAACAGTAGTTTTTAAATATTATATATATTTCCTTAAATTGAAAGTATGCATTTCCATGACATGGGCACGATTAGTTAAATTGCTAATCGATTATAATTAGAATTAGCTGCTGAAATTTGCTTATCGATTAGAATTAGCTGTTTGTCTAATCAATTAGCTAATTGATTAGAATCTCATCGATTAGTTAATCATCTCTGATTTCCATGTTTCTTTCTTTGCTTTTCTTAAAGATGCCATCTGGAACGGTGAAGATGAATGATTACAGACTGCTACTACAACATGATCTAAATCAGACAACAGGCCTGAGAGCTGTCCCAAAGTTGACAGAGATGCACATATCACCAAACAACTTTCAGAAGATGTCGGTTCGCATAGCTGCTCAGGTAATACATTTTTTACCGTGATACATTTTTATCTATCTGCAAAACTTCATTGACTTGAATATGTTGTTACAATTTCAAGGGTAATGTGGCGACCCAGGGTGGTCCCTGGATCTCCTTAGCCCTTGGTCTCTCTAGCCTTGGCCTCTTTTAGGCTCCGCCTCGTTAGCGCTTGGTCTCTTTTAGGCTCCGCCTCTCTAGCGCTTGGCCTCCCTAGCGCTTGGTCTCTCTAGCCCTTGGTCTCTCTAGCCTTGGCCTCTTTTAGGCTCCGCCTCCTTAGCGCTTGGTCTCTTTTAGGCTCCGCCTCCTTAGCGCTTGGTCTCCTTAGCCTTGGTCTCCTTTAGGCTCCGCCTCTCTAGCGCTTGGTCTCTCTAGGGCTTCGCTGATTGGCTGGGTTATCTATAAATAGCGGCGCTTTTGCGTAGTTAAGTGAGTTGAGTTTGGAAGAGATAAATACGTTGACGTGTGCAGTTCTGTGAGAGTGACTTTGATGACGACACAGTGTCGGTATTGAATAAAGATCGTTATTTAACTTCCTGTTTTGAGTCCTTCGGTGTTGGACATTGATTGCGACGGCTCTTCGGCTGGCAGACGCGAAGCCCACCGATAGACGACGGTGGCCGTACTTGTGCTCCCATCCTGAGCAACACGCGCCTTACACTCGCCTCCTGAGAGAAGCAAACCGACGAAGTCCCAGTTTCTTTACAGTGGTACCAGAGCCGTGGGGTTTTGTCGGAGAGTTCCTGCCGCCGACGACGCTACAATCAACCGAAGATGTTCCAGGGAGACGAGGACGAAACCATTCCCTACGCGGTTTGGGACATTGCCGATCTGCCGTCAAAGATTTCCACGCCAGCTGCGAGACGAATGGCCGCGATTGGTACGCAACCAGACCGAAGCCGCCTGATGGCCGATCTCGACTTCGACGACCCGACGCCGGTGAAAGCGAGCCTCCGCGAAGAGATGAAAGAAGAGACGACCGTGGAGCCGGTGAGATCGAGCTTCCGAGTAAAGACGGGCGAAGCGACGACGGAAAAGATGAAATTGAAACCAAGTTTCCGCGAAGAGACCGAAAGACCGGACGCACGGGAGACTTCGATGCCGAATTTGCTGGAAAGTGTCAGCGGTTTGCTGCGAAGCCGCCCGACACCGATGAAGCCAGGCAAGTTCGATGGGACGGGCTCTTTGGAGTCGTTCCTGGTCCAGTTTGAGGTCTGCGCGACGCACAACCAGTGGACGGCCGCGGACCGGGTCGACTTTCTGCGATGTTCGCTAGAGAAGGCCGCTACACAGCTTCTCTGGGACTTTGGCGCTCAACCGAGCGTAAGTTACGAAGAACTCGTGGAACGCCTCCGCCAAAGATACGGGACGGAAGGCCAGGCAGAAACCTTCCGTGCCCAGCTGTACTACCGACGCCAACGCCCGGAAGAAAACCTGAGCGACCTTCTGCATGAAATCCGACGTCTGGTTGTCTTGGCCTACCCGGTTCCCTCCAACGAGACCACGCAGATCATCGCGAAAGACGCCTTCTTGGAAGCCATGAGAGACCGGGAGCTCTCGCTCAAAGTACGCGAGCGAGAACCAAAGAATCTAGACGAGGCATACCGGACGGCGCTGCGTCTGGAGGCCTATCAACGAACGAATGACTCCGACGATCGCCGCAGACAGCCAAACCGAGTGCGCGGGACTCAGGAAGCTGATCTGAGTGCCCAGCTCCAGGCGCAAATGGACCGGTTTCTGGCGACGCAGAAGGACGAACAGCGGAGATTTCAGCGAGAAATCGAGAGAAGAATTGACGAGCAATTCCGCGAACTCCGCCAAGGAAATCCGCCTGAAGACACGAACCGAGACGCCCGGCCTGAGCGAGACCGTGCGGGCCCTCCGGAGAACCAGCGACGCTCAATGACCTGCTTTAACTGCGGACGAGCCGGTCACATCGCCCGCAACTGCCGCCAAGCTCGACGCCAGAACCGCCAGAACGAGAATGCGACGACCGAGCCCGATGCTTCGACGCCACCGGACCCGGTGGCCATGAACCATACGACACGCCCGAAAGTGCCGGACCGCGCAACGAGCAACGCCGTCTACATTCGCGGGGAGATCAACGGACGACCGCAGCTATGCCTGATCGACACTGGATCGGAAGTCAGCCTGGTGCCTTCATCTACTGTCGACGGGTTAGACCTTCGCTCTTGCAATCGCTTTTTGATGGCTGCTAACGGGTCAGATATACGTGTCCTTGGGGAGGTGCGGGTGCCCATTAAGATATTTAAGGATTTTTATATCCAGTCTTCTTTCCTTGTGTCCGATCAGATTACAGAGCCCATGTTAGGCATGGACTGGTTACGGGAACATCGCTGCCGCTTAGGATTTGGTATGGGATCCCTATTTGTGAGGCGCAGGCGTATCTCTTTGGTAAAGGGCAATGGGTCCACGTGGTGCCGGCGCGTGATCGTCGCCGAGGAGGTGTTGGTGTCCCCTAAGTCCCAGAGGGATATTCCGATTAAGACAATGTACGGGGATCTAACGACCGTAGCGCCAGCCTGGATGACGGAGGCTCGGGAGATCCAACCTGGGGTCCATCTTGCCCGCGTAGTTGTTGGAGACCACGCAGTTGCCCGGGTAAGGGTTGTAAATTTAAGCGAAGATCCGGTCCGGCTGCCTAAGAATCAGCCACTAGGGGATTTGCACCCGGTGCAGGTAGAGCTGAGCGAAAGGAACCGCGGGAATGGAGACGCGGTTGGCCATGCCTCGCCGAGCGAGAAACTGCTCGCGGATTTGCCCGAAGAAGTGACGCCCGAGATACGGGAACGATTGGGCGCTTTGCTTGTTGAATGTAATGATGTCTTTTCCGCTACTGACCGGGATTTAGGCAAAACTTCTGTATGCACCCATAAGATAGAGACCGGCGATGCGCGCCCCGTAAGGCAGCCATTAAGACGACAACCGCTGCCGCATAGGGTCACGATCGATACTCAGCTTGATAGCATGTTAGCCGACGGGATAATTGAACCTGCTGTAAGCGAATGGGCCGCGAACGTGGTGTTGGCACGCAAGAAGGACGGCTCGCTAAGATTTTGCATTGACTATCGGCAATTAAACGACCGAACACGGAAAGATTCGTATCCGCTGCCTAGGATAGATGAATGCTTGGACGCGCTTGCAGACGGAGGCTGGTTTAGCACGCTGGACCTGAGAAGCGGGTACCATCAAGTGGCTTTGGACCCGGGAGACGCCGATAAGACTGCGTTTGTTACGCGAAGAGGCATTTTTCGATGGAAAGTAATGCCGTTTGGCTTGTGCAACGCGTCCGCGACCTTTCAGCGCCTAATGGATATTGTTTTGTCGGGTTTGAATTTTGAGGTTTGCTTGGTTTACTTGGACGATGTCATTATCTTTGGGAAGACACCGGAGCAGCACTTAGACCGGTTGGAGCAAGTGTTTCAGCGATTGAGAGGCGCTAATTTGAAATTAAAGCCGAGTAAGTGTCAGCTGCTGCGTAGGAGCGTGAGTTTCCTGGGCCACATAGTGACGCCGGAAGGAGTAGCAATGGATCCATCGAAGATACGGGACGTAGTAGAATGGCCGATTCCCCAAAGGTTACGCGACGTACGGGCCTTTCTAGGATTATGCGCGTATTACCGACGCTTCGTGCGGGAATTCTCGACAGTGGCGGCCCCGCTGTTTGCCCTGACCAAGAAGGGAAGAATGTTTGCCTGGGACGAGGCCTGTCAGGAAACGTTTGACCGACTGAAGGCTGCTCTGACAACCGCCCCGATCCTGGCATTGCCTCGGGACGAAGGGACGTACGTCCTAGATTGCGATGCGTGCGACGTGGGCATAGGCGCCGTGCTGTCACAGCAAATAGATGGCGAAGAGCGAGTGATCGCATACGGGAGTCGCCTACTGTCGACCGCAGAGAGGAATTATTGCGTCACCCGTAAGGAACTGCTCGCGGTCGTTTACTTTACTAAATTGTACAGGCAGTATCTGCTGGGACGCCCGTTCGTCCTAAGGACGGACCATGCTGCTTTGCAGTGGCTGCAACGCACGCCGGAGCCAATCGGTCAGCAGGGGCGATGGCTGGAACGCCTCGCCGAATTTGAGTTCCAGGTTCTTCACCGACCTGGCCGGAAACATGGGAACGCCGACGCGCTCTCGCGTCGACCGTGCCGCCAGTGCGGGCTGGAAGACACGGCGACGGTGGCCGCAGTGACCGAGGCGTTAGAACCGCTTCCGTTGAGCGCTGAGGCCAATGTGTTGGACTCCATGGAGAGAGCCCAGCGAGAAGATGCGGAGCTCAGCATCGTGCGCGGCTGGTTAGAGGACGGAGCGGAGGCGCCTGATCTGGTAGAGATCCTCCAGGAGAGCGAGGCTGTGAAAGTCTATTGGTTCCAGAAAGATGCGCTGAGTTTGAGAGGCGAGGTAATGTACCGACGGACGCCAGACGGCATGGACCAAGTGTTGATGCCACGCAGTAGAAGGGAAGAGTGCTTAAAGTTAGCTCACACCGGGTTGACGGGGGGCCACTTGGGCGTTCGCCGAACGCGTTGGCAGGTAAGGCGCCGGGCATACTGGGTAGGGTGGTCCAGGGATGTGAAGCGGTTTTGTCATCGATGTTCCCCCTGTAACCAGTATCGCCGGGGTTTACCTCCCAAGCAGGGTCCTCTACAGCCTTTGCCCTGTGGTGAGCCGTGGGAGCGCCTTAGCATCGATATCACGGGTCCCCATCCCAGGAGTAGGCGTGGCCACATTTATATACTGACCGTTATGGACGGGTTTACGAAGTTTGTGGAAGCCATCCCGATGGCCAACCAGGAGGCGACCTCGGTAGCCCGGGCCCTGGTAGAAACGGTGATTGTTAGGTACGGGGCGCCCCTTCAAATTCTGACTGATCAGGGGACTAACTTTGAAGGAAATCTCTTTCGGGAATTGTGCCGGTTACTGGGAATCGATAAGCTGAGAACCTCCAGTTATCACCCTAGTTGTAACGGGTTAATTGAACGGTTTCACCGGACCATGAACGCCATGCTAGGTAAGGTTATCAGCAGCCATCAAAGGGATTGGGACGAGGTTTTGCCCCATGTCCTCGCCGCCTACCGGGCTTCACTGCACGAAGCTACTGGTTTCTCTCCGAACTACCTGATGTTCGGCCGCGAGACAAGAGCGCCGATAGACCTTGTCTACGGGCGACCCCCGGGCGATGAGCGTGTCGACGCTACTTACTCCTCCTACTCCCGAGATTTCGCTGAACGAATGGAGAGCTCTTACCGCCTGGTGCGAGAACACCTACGAGTTGCCGCTGAGCGACGTAAGCGCAACTACGATTTGAAGGTGCATCCGGCCGAGTTCGCGCCTGGCGACCTTGTGTGGTACTTTACGCCGCGCCGGTACCAGGGACGGAGTCCGAAATGGGCTCGCATGTACACTGGCCCATTCACGGTGATGGAGCGCTGCGGCCTCGTTAACTACCGGCTCCGCAAGTCTGTGCACTCCAAGCCATTCGTCGCCCATGTCGACAAGCTGAAGCCTTGTTTCGAAGATGGCCCGACCGACGCCAGCGAGAACGCCGCCTTTGATGACGGCCTGAGAGACATTCTGCCGGACGCTGACCCGAACTTTGCGCGCCCGAAGAGGACAATCCGCCGTCCTGCCCGCTTCCAGTAAGCGAGCCGCTGAGACTGTGAGCGCTCGTCTAGCGCGACGGCGCCTTCTTCGACGGGAATCTTCCCTTGCGCCGCGACCGACGGCGACTGGTTGCCTTCCGTAGAGACAGGACTCCACAGAAGGCAGTGCCGTGCCTCAAGAATTTGAAAGACTTAGTCTTTTCCCCTCGTGCGAGACTTTGTTGCCCCGCCCATTTCGAATATGATGGACTTTGCTTTGTTGCCGAGAAACGGCGTGATTGTTTTTGTTTTATGTGCCGAGCTTTCGGGCCCGTTGGCCGCGACTTTTCATTGAATTGTAGCTTTGCGGCTGATGGACCGCGCGTGTTAGCCAGACACTGGCAGGAACTTTAGGCGGAGGACATTCTTCCTGAGAGACTTTGTTGGTCCCGTTGACCACTCTCGTCGCGTAGCCGGATTCTGGCTAGAAATTTGGGAACTTGGCTCGTTGGCCACGCGAAATTTTAGAAAGACATTTGTAGCTAGAGGATTGGCCGATGGCCGCGTATGTTTTGTAGGGACTTGTGTTTTGTGTTGGCCCGTTGGCCGCGTTATTGCATTTGGACATTGCGCGCTAGGGTCCTTGGGGAGCTTGAGGTATGGGGGCATACCCATTGTAGCGGAGGGAGGGTGTGGCGACCCAGGGTGGTCCCTGGATCTCCTTAGCCCTTGGTCTCTCTAGCCTTGGCCTCTTTTAGGCTCCGCCTCGTTAGCGCTTGGTCTCTTTTAGGCTCCGCCTCTCTAGCGCTTGGCCTCCCTAGCGCTTGGTCTCTCTAGCCCTTGGTCTCTCTAGCCTTGGCCTCTTTTAGGCTCCGCATCCTTAGCGCTTGGTCTCTTTTAGGCTCCGCCTCCTTAGCGCTTGGTCTCCTTAGCCTTGGTCTCCTTTAGGCTCCGCCTCTCTAGCGCTTGGTCTCTCTAGGGCTTCGCTGATTGGCTGGGTTATCTATAAATAGCGGCGCTTTTGCGTAGTTAAGTGAGTTGAGTTTGGAAGAGATAAATACGTTGACGTGTGCAGTTCTGTGAGAGTGACTTTGATGACGACACAGTGTCGGTATTGAATAAAGATCGTTATTTAACTTCCTGTGTTGAGTCCTTCGGTGTTGGACATTGATTGCGACGGCTCTTCGGCTGGCAGACGCGAAGCCCACCGATAGACGACGGTGGCCGTACTTGTGCTCCCATCCTGAGCAACACGCGCCTTACACTCGCCTCCTGAGAGAAGCAAACCGACGAAGTCCCAGTTTCTTTACAGTAATATGTACTGAATGATAAGACAGATGATGAATGTGCCAATGGCAAGTTATTTTGAGGTCTTCTGTTTTATGCTACCATTTCAAACAGCAAACAAAGTATACAAGTTTACACAAAGACACCTTAAATGACACCATCTCATCCACGCTTATTGTCATATTTTATATTGTGTCATTTCTTGCAGACAGTGTTGGTGCATTTTCACTCCACACTTTTAGTCATTTAATATTTTATATAGTGTTTACTTAGTGACTTATAAAGTGTGGCACTTTATAAGCCACACTGTGTATACCTACACAGTGTGGCTTACAAAGCTCACAACTGAGTGATGTTTGTGATGTTTGTGAACTGGTGATATTGTGAACTGGGTGATATTTGTTAAATGGGTGATACTTTTAGTCATTTACTATTTTAATTTGAAAACATTTGTTTTGTAGCTCTTCAGTAATTCGGTTGCTACTGGCCTTGAATTATACAAGGATTATGTTCCTGCTCTTATGGATTCAAACGCAACTGTTCAGTTCACACGCAAAATCAATGACTTATTCGATCTGCTCAATGGTCGACTTCCAAAGGATGGCATAAGAGCGGATTCTGAACGAGATAAGTTAAAGGTTTGTTTATGTTTTAACGTATTAATCACTGGCTTGGATTTTGTTGTGTTTTCAGGAATTGGAATAATCAATTCCATGAACAGTGAACACAATGTACACGTGTGAATACAGCAGTGTTGTGCACGAGACCAAAATGCCAAGACCAATAATCCTCCCTTTGGGGTCTCCTTTTGCCTCCTGTAGCGTGATACACTTGTTAAATATACTTGATTCTCTGTTTGTATTACGGGTCACATTATTTGAAGCAATAAAGTTTTTCTGATTCTGATTCTGATTCTGATACTTATGTATAGTGATGAGACGTAATATATATATATATATATATATAGATATATATATATATACATATATATATATATATATATATACACATTACGCCTCATCATCTCAATTACTGTTTTGTTGCATGGAAGGTGGACGTCATTCTCATTCCAGGAAATGTCCAGTTCGTCGGGCTAGGAAACAGTGTTATTTCTATTAACTGTAACTGTAACTGAAATAGCAAAATAACTGAAAATGTTGGTCAGTTAACTGTAACTGTAACTGAAACTGAAAAATACTGAATAACTGAAACTGTAATAGTAACTGAAAAACGAAAACTGTATAACTGAAAAAATAACAAAAGTTAACTGAAAAATAAAACATGAGTGTTTTTCTTACTTACTTTTGAATGGTAATCCTACTCTAGTCTACAGTCAGTTTTCTATACTCATTTCACATCTAGTTTCTTTTCAGTTTTCTATGCCAGTTTCACTTCTGATTCTTTTTCAGTCTTCTATGCTAGTCACTTCTGGTTACTTTCAGTTTTCTATATTCGTTTCACTTCCGGTTCGTTTTTTTTCTCGTTATGTTGTCGTTGGCGCTAAACCGTAAATTCGTAAAACAATCCACAACTACGAGAATAATGTTTAAGCCAAGTAGTGGTCGAAAAGTAGAAAGTGGCGTGTGGGAACATTTTGTTTATGAAGCCGCAGACGACAAAAGTCGATGTTGTGTTCGCACTGTTGCTTTAAAGCAGGGGTCTCCAAAGTACGGCCCGCGGGCCACATCCGGCCCGCTAAGGCCTTTAATCTGGCCCGCGGAACTCTCCTTGAAGAAACAAACTAAACTGGGAAAATTGAAAATTTTAAAGCCGCTGTACTCTGACATACATATTGCCAAAATCCATGTCGCTGTTTGTAAGGCACTGTGACTGATATGCAATGACACCATTGCAATGCTTAAAGAGTACAATTTCAATCGTTTATTTGTAGCCAAGCAACAATAAACAATAATATTACAAATCAGATTGCACTTTTAAGTATGGATTGTTGAATGCCACAAGGGAAGGCCCTGAAGGGATCAAAGATCCCGCTAAGTAGGGACACCTCTATACAATTTCAACATAATATGTGGCGACCGAAAGATGCTTTACATAGTATAACAGTTGTTGACTTGATTAACATAAAAATCTTAACTAACCTTAACTAATTTAAACTAAATATCGAAAGTAAAAGGAATGAGTGGGAAGTACAGTTAAACACATGGAAATAAAAGATTAAAACAATGAAACAATAAGGCAATGAATTGATATGTAGGCCTACTGGTTACATGGGGTCCAGAAGGGATCATGGATCCCGCTAAATTACAGCCAGTCGATACTTAGATTGGAATAAACAAACAAAAACATAAGAAGAGACCATTAAACGACATTAACAAAACAATATAGGCTACAATCTTAACTAAAATAGCAGTACAGACAAATACAACTAAGTTAAGTCAATTAATTCATTAACTAGGAGGGAGCGTAGCTTTTTTTTGAATATCAAGAGATTAGGTGAAGAACGAATAGCTAGAGGGATATTATTCCACACCAAGGTACCAGTAAATTTGATAGAGAATAAACGAGTATTAGTGTGAGCATAGTCACGACGATAGGAATTCGAACCTCTCGTTACAATATTCGGAGACATTATGAATCCAAGCATTCATCGCATTACTCACAATTCACTGGACAGCTGCGTACAGAGAAATTTTTTCTTCGGAGTTTTGGCCCGTGGAGCTTTAGAAAGTGAGCAATGTGGCCCCCTGCTGTTTGGAGACCTCTGCTTTAAAGGATGCTGAAAACAACGAGTGTGGCACACTAATTGTCGGAACAGAGCAAGTGTTAATCTGGAATTCGTGTTTTCTTTAAAGTAAACCGACAATACGTTGATTTGCTGTGTAAATATTTCTGGTAACTGTTCAGAATACTTGTGGTCAGTGTGTCATTAGTCATGACTTGTGAAAAAATAACTGATGCTATAACTGAAAAATAAAGAGAAATAACTTAAACTGTAACTGAAAAATAAAAAAAATAACTTTTAACTGAAAAATCTGATTTCAGTTAACTGTAACTATAACTTTAACTGAAAAATCATAAATTAGATAACTTTAACTGTAACTGTAACTGAAAAACCATAACTGAAATAACACTGCTAGGAAACAAGAGCGAAACTGGAATCTATTATAGTCTGGAATTATGAATCAGAGGAGTCGTATTCCGATCGAAGATTTACCCCTGGATGAAAACTGCCTCCGTATTCTTGTATCAAGCCCTTGTCATCTCTCGCATCGACTACTGCAATTCCGTCCTATCTGGCCTTCCCACATCGACGCTACAACCTCTAACATCTGTTCTGCACGCCGCAGCTCGCCTAATAAAAGGTCTTGGTCCCAGAGACCACATCACGCAATCTCTTCAACAACTACACTGGCTTCCCATTCGCGCCCGTATCGCTTTCAAAATCTCCCTCCTCATGTATCATATCCATTCTGGAACCTCCCCATCATATATGAAATCTATGGTCGTGCCATGCTCTGCGTCAAATCCTAGAAGACTCACATCGACCACACGAGGAGATTTTACCGTTCTTCGCACCAAGAGGACGTTTGGAGATCGTGCTTTTGCTGTCTCTGGACCCAGAGAATGGAACAGTCTCCCAGCTACAATCCGTCAATGTTCATCTGTTACGCAATTTAAATCAAAACTAAAAACTCATCTATTCTCATTACACTATGACTAAGAACACAGCGCAAACGCGCTTTCGTGCAAGACTTGTCTTGTTAAAGCGCGCTATAAATGTCTAATTGTATTGTATTGTATTGTATTACCCCAATGGCAAGTAATAATGTATCGTAAACAAGTTCAAAAATCGAATGACGTCACAATGACTTATTTGTCCCAATTGCAAGTAATACGTATACCGTAAGCTCTGTCGTAAACATGTTGAAGAATGGAATGATGTCACAATGACGTATTTTCCATAAGGTCGAGGTCTTTAAATAAATGACGAAATATAATACAACTGTAGGGTATAAGAGCATTTTTATAGCGCATTAATTTTGGGAATTTCGTAAATGACCCGCGACCTATCTTGTTAAAGCGCGCTATAAATTTCATTTTCATTTGTATTGTATTGTAAGTTTTATGTCTACAGATTTTGATGATAATAGTTTGGGTCCACAGTGTTATAGGCTATCGTTTCGCACTTCAAAAGCTGTGCAAAATTAGCCATAAAATTAAATAAAATGGCATATTTAAAGCAAATCGACGTTACAGCACATATTAATTATGACGTTTAACTATACATATGCAATTGTTTATTGCATAAAACTAATTATTCGTCGATTTCCTTCGTAGAAACCGCAATGCATTTTGGTATGTAAAAACGACGTTTTACAATTTTGCCGCTATGAGCGCCAGACTCAATGGACGTTACACAGGGACTATCCAGTCCTGTGTATTCGAGGTCCTTGCCAAAAGAGTTTGTCATAAACTGCGCAAATGTAACGCTTATTAATTGGGAAAAATTCAAACGCATGTAAGGTTCGGTCTCTGGCTGCCTTAAGATGTCTCTAAGACTAAACGCAATTTTGCTGTCGTTACCCTCCTTTTATATGCTGTGGATCGACGTTATATAATCCTAATCATGCAGTGTATTCGACTAAGAGATCCTGAGTGGCCGAGTGGGCAGGTAGCCCGCTCGTCACGCTGGCGCCCCGGGTTCGCTTCCCGGTCGGGTCGGTTTATCAGAGATTAATTTCTCGGATCTTTACTGCGGGTGGCTCGGTCGCAATTTAAACGTGGAGTACGAGGTTGCTTTCTGCCTCCGACACTAATCATCTTCGATATGAAAGTGTCGTTAAGCCGAAACAATTTATTTTTGTATTCGACTAAACTTACTTGCGGGATCGCTGGCGTTTGGTAAAACAACGTAAGTCCCCTTATATATGTACTTTATGTACATATATATTGACGTGCAAGATGGGCTCTGGCGTGGGTTTTAATATCCCGTAACCCAAGAGATCTTTAAATAACAATAATAAAACGATTGGTATAGGCCTAGTGCAGTACTCAGTCGAGGCCGAAGGACAGGGCGCTGTACATGAGTTCAATTAATCAATGACCGTCATATATGATTGTTTAAAAGTCTTGAGCTGTCATTTAAATGTCTCCAGAGAGGTGGCATTCTTTACATGGTCTGAAAGACTGCTCCACGCAGTGTGTCCTGCGACAGAGAAGGACCAGTCGTCAAACCTCGTAGAAGACCGAATGTTATTCACTGCTTTGAAAGTTATCAAGCACAGTTTGTACAAAGTAATCCGCTGAGGAACACGCAGCCAGTGAAACTGAGGTAGACTTCCAACTGGTCAGTTTACCATGACCCGCATTTCTCGTTGAATTGCAATGCTCAAACCACTGACGTCGCTGACTCGTTCTTCGATATGTGGCAAGATCAGAGTCTTGCCAAGCTGCTCTCTATGAAAGATTCGTCGGCGTACCTCCACACTGTCTCCATGCATTGTCGGTACTGACATTTGCAACAGTTTCTGCATTGTTTTCCATCTCGGATGTTGGCTCATCTGGTACAAAGTCTTCATCACTGTCATCTTCACTAATGTTATAATTTCTCACTTCATCTTCAGTATCTGTTTCAGCTAATATAAGTTCTAATTAAATCTTTAGCCGTTGACAAACGTTTACGTAGAAATACCGGTTCCAGTTGTGATGTTGCATCAGCCATTTTCACACAGATAATGCGTATATTATTTATTATGATCACTTTCAGTTTTCAAAAGACAAATAAGTAAGCAGGTAAATACAGCCCTGCATTCCGTCTAAAGAATGGCATATATCTCTTCCAGGAAAAATAATGAATACGCTATAGTCGACAAACTTAGGGGTGTATGGTATTCACCCACTCTCTGGTACCTCGGCCACTTCGGGTATAACATATTAATGGTGTGGGATACCACCACGATGTTTACCTCAAAATGTGCGCAAATTGATCCCCTACAGCTACAAAAAATGTCAAAATGATATTCCATATGAAACAAGTTTGTGATGGGGAAAAACCACAAAAGGTCCCGAGGTCGACCGCGCATCGATCGCCTGCTCAATCCAGCGCGATCGATTTTTAAATGGCCTTCTATTTTCAAATGAGAAGCTCTGGTTATAGTCAGTCTCCGGATAGACACATAAATTACATGATAAAAGAACTCCCCAGATGTGTTTAGAGTTGTCATTGCAATTGTTGTCCTTCGATTTTCTTTTCATCCCGTTAAGGTCAACCTTTGAGGAAGAGGGGCACTGTTGCACAGAGTGAAGGGCACCGAAGCAAACAGTGAGGGCACTGCAGCAAGGAGTGATGGGCACGGGGCAAAGAATGAGGGGCACTGGGGCAGAGAGTGAAGGGCACTGAGGCAAAAAGCGAGGGGTAATGGGACAAAGAGTGAGGGGCACCGGGTAAAGTGTAAGAAGCACTGAGGAAAAGAGTGAAGGGCACTACAGCAGAGTGAGGGGCGTGGGGCATAGAATCAGGGCATGGAGTAGAGTGTGGGGCATGGAGTAGAGTGTGGGCATTGGGGAGAGTGAGGGCACTGGGAATGTTGGAACGACCGCGCCTTTCCAACTACGACGGGAGCTGGTCCTGAGTGCCAGGGAACAAGTGTCAGACGACGGTCGGACCAGAAAAAGAGCAATCCATGGCGTTAGGAAACAGTTCCAAGCCACCAATTATTAAAAAAATTAATTAAATAGGCTAACTACCATCGACCGTCGCCCGATGTGGAGTCAAGGATTCGCTACTGCTGCATTGGCGACACATAGCGACGACGACGGAGGACCAATGGCCGGTGTCACGAAATAGAGTATCCCCCATAAATGAGTATCCCCCTTAGCGAAATGGAGTATTCGGTTTAGTTTGCATTTTTGACGGTTTATAAGTGTATTCAGTTATAAGTGTATTTGGATTTATTGTAAGCATAAAATATTTTTAGTTGCGTATCTTTAGTTTGCAGTGCATATTTTAACTGTATAACTACTGGGACATGTCCCAGTATGTGAACAAGTGTTTTGCATATATAATGAGCACAGGTGTTCTTTAGGTTGATATTATATAATGTGTATCGATTGTTAAGCGTTTTAGTCTTAGGCCTTAGTTGCGCTGTCGGCTCGTGGGCGCTTGGCCTAAAGTAGCCTAAACATTGGCTGACGGTAGATTGTTTTACACGTGCAGTTAGCGCGCCAAACTTAGAAACTGCTGATGACAGTGAATTTGAACTATACAGTGTAGTACAGTTGTTTTAAGGCAAGAGTTGAGTTTGTTGTTATTAAACTGTGTTTGAAGAAAGAAAGAAACATTCAAAGAACTGTGTCAATTTAATTCTTAAACAGTTAGAAGACGTTGAGCAATTTATATGTAGAGATAAGGAAAGTTCTTGAGGTAGGTCACAACTAAGAAAGAAAAGAGTTGGTGACATATTTGGTGGCAGCGGTGGGATTGTTGTCTAAGTCTGCTATGTCTAAGTCTGCTAAACTGGTGCGTTGGGCTTTAGCACTGCAAACTTTTGATGTAGAGGTTAATTATAAGAAAGGACGATTAAATGTTGTAGCAGATTGTTTATCTAGATTATAAGATTGTTTATTTTACTGTATTATATAGTATTAAGTTTATTGCATAATTTAGTACCTGATGATTTCGCAAATTTTTAAATTTAATTTGCTCAATCCAAAGAAAGGGAAGGAGGTAATGTGAACAAGTGTTTTGCATATATAATGAGCACAGGTGTTCTTTAGGTTGATATTATATAATGTGTATCGATTGTTAAGCGTTTTAGTCTTAGGCCTTAGTTGCGCTGTCGGCTCGTGGGCGCTTGGCCTAAAGTAGCCTAAACATTGGCTGACGGTAGATTGTTTTACACGTGCAGTTAGCGCGCCAAACTTAGAAACTGCTGATGACAGTGAATTTGAACTATACAGTGTAGTACAGTTGTTTTAAGGCAAGAGTTGAGTTTGTTGTTATTAAACTGTGTTTGAAGAAAGAAAGAAACATTCAAAGAACTGTGTCAATTTAATTCTTAAACAGTTAGAAGACGTTGAGCAATTTATATGTAGAGATAAGGAAAGTTCTTGAGGTAGGTCACAACTAAGAAAGAAAAGAGTTGGTGACACAGTAGTTTTAGGATTTGTCCCAACAGTTTTGGTGATTTGCTCCAGGTAATACTCTAGTTTCCAATAACATTGAAAGTCATGTAGCCGACTTTGTCCCAGTAGTCCAAATCTGTTAAAATATGCACTGTTAGTTTGTGCGTCGACCTGAAATTAATTTACTTCGTTTTTGGTGATTTTGACTGGATTTTCGTCGAGGCTATCGTGACGCGTAGGCCTATGACGATGGGGGATAGAATGGTTTATCCCTCGGATACTCTAAACCGGTTTATTCCATCCGGGGGGATAAATTCATACATCCCCCCCGGATAGTCTTAGGACGGATACTCTATTTCGTGATACCGGCTGTGGTACGAATGCCCCAGGGTGTTCTCCTGAAGAGCCCAGTCATGCGACGCTCAGTCTAGGGATCTGTACTCTATGGCAGTCACATAATTACTGATGCGCCACCTATCGAATCAGCTGGAACTGACGATTCTTTCACGCAACAGCGCCCTCACTCTTTGCTCCAGTGTAATGTAAATGAACATTTATATAGCGCCCCTTCAAGATATCTACTCAGAGGCGCTCTCTGCGCTAGCCTACATGAGGCTAAATGTAATTATGAACGAATATATTACATCAGTTAGCAAAACAATGCACACAAAGCTGTGGCGGGTCCACGCACACACGAGGAACCACCCAACGGATTGCCGTCGACAGCTGAAGATGGCACGGATATGTGGAGTACCCCTCAATCTGCCCCACCAGATGATTGACAACATTCGACCACACTATACGTCTTCAAGTTGTTGTTATTCAGGTAATTAATTATTCATTTAAGTAGACAATTGAATAAGTTATAACTTAGTTATTAATATAAATTAATATGAAATTATAGTAATTTTGATTGATCCATTAAGTTTCAATAATTTCTTTAATTAAATACCTTTGGCCACTTAAATGAAAAACGGCCAGTTGTGATGCAATGAATCCCGGGACGATGGCTCAGCAGTTAATTTTCCTCACAGCATTAACCACAAGAAGACAAAGCTTTTCGCAAGTTATCCCACTTATTGTTTAACTTCTGACTAATTTACAATTCTACACTATCAGCAATGAACATCAGGCGTAGAATGCAATTTAGCAACGTAAACATTTGGGTTTTCTAGACCGAATAACGGTGTCATGATTATATATAGACCTAGACCTATCAGATAATAGGCCTACATAATAGGCATAAATTATGTTTAAATAGTTTTCAATAGAGTTACTCTAGTATTCTACAACGATTCTATCTTTTTCTTTTCAGTCGTAGAAATAGATGTAATTTCGTCAGGCACTTGTGGATGGAAACTGTGTCATACCAGAGATGGGTAACTAATCGATTAGCTTCTAATCGATTAGCTAATCTATTAGAGAAACAGTTAATTCTAATTTTAATCGATTAGCTAATATATTTTGCGAATTCTAATTCTAATCGATTATCAAATTTCGGTAGCTAACTTTAATTCTAATTGATTAGCAATATAACTAATCAATTAGCTAATCGATTAGAAATTTTTAGACAAAAAGCTAATTCTAAGTATAAACGATTAGCTACAAGATTAAGCTAATTCTAATTCTAATCAATTAGCAAATTTCAGCAGCTAATTCTAATTCTAATTGGTTAGCAATTTAACTAATTGTGCCCATCTCTGTTTCATACTGCGCGATTCTTCATTGTACGTGCTCCTTCGTTGTTCTTCATATTTCGTGGACGACATAAAGGCTCTTTCTCAGAGAAATCTTCTCCTGCCAGATCAAGGCTCTTTGTCTAAGAAGTTATCACTAAGGCCTGAAGGAACCACTTGGCTTTGAATCCGCACGGTCATATTTTGCGACAATGCACGTAGGTCTATAATTGGTTGCTACTCCAAATACACTAATTATCTGTAATGCATCCGATCTTATCGTGCGAGCCGAATAAAAACAACACAGAGTAAGTCTTAGTGCACTACCAGGCGCAGAACATAGACAAGAAATAGACAGTTGAAGATCAATACGGAGTTATGAAAGCTATTCTCCAGAAAATCAGATCAATAGAAATCTAGAGTGGCACAGAGATAGTGTGTGTGAGAGAGAGAGAGAGAGAGAGAGAGAGAGAGAGAGAGAGAGAGAGAGAGAGAGACAGACAGACAGACAGACAGACAGACAGACAGACAGACAGACAGACAGACAGACAGAGACAGACAGACAGAGAGAGAGAGAGAGAGAGACAGAGAGAGAGACAGAGAGAGAGAGAGAGAGAGACAGAGAGAGAGAGAGAGAGAGAGACAGCCAATCAGAGACAAAGAGAGGGGAGGAGAGAAATGCAGGAATATAAGGAAGAACAACTGGAAGTGAGAGAGACTCAGAGAGGAGACATACAGAACGACAGAAATACATACAGATAGACAGATAGACACACAGACAGACAGACAGCGTTTCGGTGGTTGTGTTGCGGTCAGTGCGAAATGAGCCTTTATAGATCAGTGGCGGTCGGGCGATTAATGCGACGTGGAGACGGCCTTCCTCCCCTATTGCACGGCCTCCTATTGCACTTAATTGCCAAGTTTATTGGTCCATTGTCCTGCGCCAATAGAATCCGACCCCAACATCTCTTGATCCGACGAAGCATCGCAGGAAAGATTCGTCAAAGCTCTGTCTCCGCAACCGTATGTTTGTTCGTCTGCGTATTTGTGCGGGTGCTTGTGTCCTTGTGTCCTTGTGTGTATAGCCTTATAGATCTATACAAATGAGTTCAGAAGATGTATAACCGTCCTTTCTTATCGTCAGATTGGCCAGGCGCGCAACCACTTCGCAGCTGTTTGCATTTCTAAGGCTCCACTTGTTCGTGTTCTCTGTTTGCCGAAGTGACCGGACACGTGCTAGAGGGCGCCACCGTAGACAGTATTATAGTCACGGGACACTCATTCGCAAAGAATATATATATATATATATATATATATATATATATATATATATATATATATATATAACCATAACCATAACCATCTTTTATTTGCTTCTTGTTACACAAAATAACATGACAGTCAAAATCAAGACATTCTTTGATTTACAGGAAGCAATGGCAGAGAGACCCTTAAGGGACCAAAGTCCCGCTGACAGGGTTACCCGTGTATTTAGAAATTATTGTAACTGGCTATATATAATAATTATACATATTATATAATTACCAGGATTATATGGTGTCAACTAGTTGGCTAAAATCGAAATTGAAAAGCATTGAATGTCTGCACCAAGAACAATATATGCAAATAGCCTAGTACTATGCACACAAGGCAGGGAGTAAGAAACGAGATAGGGAGAGAGTCAGGGATCATGCAACAGCTATATAGTATAAGTGACCACCACGGAGTTTCCGTTTAAGCACGAGGATGCAAGGACAGTTACGTATAGCTATAGGAAGATTATTCCAGATCCTCGGATCGGCACTTCTAACTGAGAATTTCCGCGTTGGTTTTGGTAGCAACACCTTTATAGATTAATCGAAGACCGCTAGACCGTTTGTTCCATTGTCAACAAAACACGTTGCTTGCTAGAACCTATAGCAGTGTTAACATGCTGGTATATTTACATAATTGGTTGAAGGAAGAAATTTGAACTAAAAAATATAGGCAAGACTACTAATATGGACAAATAACTAGGCTACTAAGTAAGTAGTAAATACTAACTAGCAATAAATAATTAAGTATTAATAATAATAATAGTATTAAAAGATAAACAATGAGTAACGTTAATTTTGCATTTGTAATTACTTATTCGGGAATGCATTTAATCACAAGTTAACAATTAATTAATTAATTAATCTAGTACGATCACTGCTGACAGACTAAATGATCACTATGCTGGTGTGTCAACAGATAACAGCTACATTCAGCCTGCTTATCGGCTCTCAGCGCCCACCAACAGACCAGTGTTCTCTGATATGAGAGTTTTTCATCTGCTTGATCACCTGCACCATACTGCTGACGGAGCAGACAACCTTCCGGCATGGTACTTGCGCCTCGCAGCGCCTATCTACACTGAAGTTATCACCTACTTGTTGAACCTTTCGCTTGCTGCTTACCATGTTCCCTCTCAATGGAAAACTGCGATTATACATCCAGTGGCCAAGGTGCCCTCACCTTTGACCCCGTCAGATTACCGCCCAATTTCTGTCACCCCAGTACTATCAAGGATGGTGGAGAGAGAACTGGTGCAGCGATACATTTACCAGGCGATAACAGTTCCGCCGATTGCGGGCCTCCTTCGGGACCAGTATGCCTTTCGTCCCACAGGTTCTACTACCTCTGCAATCATCTCTATACTGCATCACGCTTCAAGTCTCCTTCAAACAAATAATTACGTGTCCCTAATTTCGCTTGATTTTTCAAAAGCTTTCGACATGGTACGACACTCAACCCTTGCCCTGAAGCTTTCATATCTTGACATTCCAGACTTTGTCTACAATTGGCTATTAAACTTTTTCAAGGATAGAGGGCATGTGACTATATTCCAGGGGGTGTTCTCCTTGCTGCGGACTATCAACGCTAGCAACGTACAGGGTTCCGGGATTGGGCCTTCGTCTTATATCGTTAACGCTTCAGATCTTCAGCCGATTCACCCCGAGAATCACATGGTAAAATATGCAGACGACACGTATCTACTAATTGGTTCTTCGATGCGGGGAACGATCAGTCTTGAACTTGCCTCCGTTAAGACCTGGGCATCGCGTAACAATCTCCGACTAAATTCACAAAAATCAAAAGAAGTGATAATATCTGGTCGTCGGGATGTAAAAGTCCCAGAGTTGCTGGAGGGACTGGAAAGAGTAACTTCCATTAACATACTTGGAGTTACCCTGAGCTCCGATCTTCGAGTTACTACTCATGTAGACGCCACTCTTGCCTCCTGTGCCGGGTCTCTTCATGCCTTAAGAACGTTAAGGGCACATGGATTACCATCTGAGGCTCTACATGCAGTGACCAGAGCTACTACTGTCTCCAGGATGATGTACGCTGCCCCGGCCTGGTGGGGTTTTACAACCTCCACGGACCGGGCCAGGATTGAGCGTCTTTTGGCAAGGTGCCGCCGATCAGGTTACCTAAGGGAAGACTCGCTAACTGCTGCTGAAATGGTGGACCAGGCTGATGATCGCCTCCTGGCTGCTGTCTCCAGAAACGACTTCCATGTTCTTCGGCCGCTTTTTCCTCCGATTATTGATCGTCATTACAAAATGAGACCACGCCCTCACAACTTTGTGTTGCCCACTAAAGATGATAAACTTTTTATCTCACGAGTCCTGTATAAAAAGCCATCCTCAAACCACTAATGCTGATAAATTACTCATCCCACGTTACTCTCTCAATTAACTTAACAATTCATCAGGTAATAGTTGATAACAATTTGTTGCCTTATTGTCGCTCTAACATTGGCTTCTTGTTATGGTATATGGTACAATCTTGCTTAGCATTCATTCAATAACTTTTGTTAAATTGCAATGTACCTGATGGCGGTGTGCTATCAGTTTTTGTTACCAATAAAACGAATATAATAATAAATTAATCGTTAATTCTCAAATAGTTAACTATTAAAAAATATTTAATCGTTAACAGCCCAACTGTGCATCCACCAATCTGTCATAGCATACAGAAACCACTCTGACCCATGCTATGATTTCTACTAGACTGCGTGCACTCATAAGGAGATGGCATTTCTAGACATTTATTTAGCGCCTACGTTTGAATCTCTCAATCTGTTCGTTGGAATGGAATTCCAAAGCACGCAATGTAAACTCCTGGTCCTGCATCGTCGAACTGAGGTTGATCAGCTGCCACTTAAGTGACAATGCTTCGTGATGAATCGAGGCGTGATGATGCTCTGCACTCCTACTTAACGGTGACATTGGCGCACGCATAGAAGTGACAGGGCAAACACCACAATCGCCTTTCAATCTCCTAATCTCACCTTAAAAATCACACAGCCATCAACTATTTCCCACCGTTCTCCTGTCCTCCTAACGACTCCCAAGGGATCGTTGCGAGAAGAGTGGCAGAGGAGTAGAGTGTAGATGTTGGTTGGGAGGAAGTGTGATGGATTACGTCACACGTGTCCTTCGTACGTCACTGTACCTCGTCCAGCTCTTATAAGACGCAGCGAAATACAGATCACGGGATCAGAGCGCCGCCTAGTGATGCACTTTACAGTCGGGAGGGTTCACGGCTAACGTTATCCTGGGAATAATACATCTCCCGTCATCGTTAAGCCTAGGATTGGACGATTTTGGTTTCAAGTTATCCCGTATTTGCAGGATATCACTGAAAGCAAGTAAATAAGCAGAACAGGCCACGGTAATGGAACTCATGCAGCCAGGGCCGCATTAAGGGGGTACTAAGGGTGCTGCAGCACCCGGGCCCGCAGTTTTGAGGGGCCCGCATTTTCGGAAGTGAAGAAATTTTGTATGTGCTTGTTATTAACTTACTGTTAAATCTAGCGAAAATGCTGCAACATAGATAAATACGAAGTCACAATTAATTTAATTAGGCTACTAATAGTTATTACCTGACACTAATCATTGCGTGTAGCCTACAGATAGTAATATAACGTTAATTGTGTATTGTGTCTTTAGGCAGTTAATACACACTATTAAGCATGTTATAAATAGTGCATGGTGGACCGGTGGTTTCAAAGGGGCCCTTGGAAGGTAAACTCACTATCACAGCACCCGGGCCCGCAGTAGCCTTAATGCGGCCCTGCATGCAGCTCTTCCGATTTAAACGGTTTTCTGGTTTTAGGCCTATAGTTAAGCAACCGATAAGCTCAGTTGAGCTTTTACCCCTTCCAGAATGACTCTTATGTTTAAGCCAACACTTTGTGTATTCCATTATGTGAATAACTGTACCGTTGTGTCAAATATATAAATTGAATTGAAATTGAATTGAATTGAATTGGTTTTGCGATCTTATCCAGATCCTTATTTATTGATTACGTGATTTTTTATGCGTATTTGCTGCGTATTTTAAAACTACAGGCCTAAAGCTTTAGGCAATTGTTCAGGTAGCGTAAATTTCTTACTTTTCCTAAGTATTTTCCAGCCATTCTTGTTGCCGTGCTGCTAAAAAATCGGTCTGATCGGCTAATGGCAAAGTAATGCAATAATGGCGGCGTTTTAAATCAGCGGGGAACTTTTTTATGTCGTGGTAAGCGGTGAAGCAGCTTGAGGCCGGTTCACAATGACGGACTGATATTGCCTTGCCTAAGAGGCTCAAGGGAGGTTCACACTGACGAACTGATTTTCCTTGGTTAAAACAATCAAGGGAGGTTCACACTGACGGACTGATTTGCCTCGGTTAAAACAATCAAGGGAGGTTCACACTGACGAACTGATTTGCCTTGGTTAAGACAATCAAGGGAGGTTCACACTGACGAACTGATTTGCCTTGGTTAAGACAATCAAGGGAAGTTCACATTGACGAAATTATTTGCCTTGGCTAAGACGATCAAGGGAGGTTCTGGTGAGTTTCTCTTTAATAACTGGGGCAATAAAATTTCGTGCCTAAGCTTGCTTACGAGTTAACAAACTCTTTGGGTTGATCAGGGATAAATCGGCTGCAAGCATGAATACAGCAATACAATAACTACACAACTTTGTTTACCGGATTTTCAACGGATTGCAAATTTCACATAGCAACCAGACTTGAATCGCGGATGCAGGGTAAAAGGACAATCGATTATTTCACCGTGGCACCCATTTAAGGGAAGAGGTTGCAGAGAGACCTACTCGGACTTTGAAAGAAAACAAGTTAGGTATTTAGGTATGAAATTCATAGGCCATTTATACAGCTTAGTGGAGGACCCATGGCATTTCATGACGCATTGGTACGAGGGCATGCAGGGTGGACAATTACAACTCCATCGGTGTGTTCATGCCATGATCAGCCGCTACCAGTTGCAGTCAAGTTGTTCCGTAGGGAAATCATAGTGCGTATAAAATGCTCGGGTTCTTTATTAAATGCAATAGATGTATATGATTATTAATCAACCTTCGTTGCTCGGACGTGACTCGGTAAAACCGCTTGCAGCGCATGACTGGTTAATGCGATGTCGAAATGTGAAATGCGTTACATAACGAGCATTACAATTATGGTTTGCAAGCGCAGAGCTGTGAGCCTCCATGAAATTCCGGAAACAGAAAACACTAGACCGTACGTTGTGTTTATGGCGTGATAAATAACGCGTATAACAATATACACTGTGTCCACGATAAAGTAGATCACTAGACTTTGTTAAATATCTTGGTCAATTGTAGTATTATAGGTACTAAATTTGGTGCACATGAACTTCAGTCTATTCTATCTATACCCTGCAAATTTTATTACAATTGATGCAACGGTTACGAGGATATACCCTTATGAAATTGGGTGGTTCAGGAACCAAGTTACCAACATGTAAAACGCATAGAATTACGTCATTTTTCTGGCTACCGCAGGGATAGGCTGTTGTTTATAAGCGTCATTTTCGGAAGCAATTACACTACGAGACCTGTTTTACATAACAGTAGTTGGTTGTAAAGAAATGCTTTTCAGTGCAGAGGACAAGATTTTAATCAAGGAGTTGAGAGAGACGAAGGGGTATGGCGTAGGAGACTCATTACAGAATTTCCAATGAAAAATTGGTCCCTAGCTGGTGTCAGCAAGCTGTTAAAAAAGATTGCCACAACCGGATCAGTTGCAAGGAAACCACGAGACGCAAACAAAACCACGGACGCAAACAAATATCAATGCTGTCGGAGAACTGGTGCTGAGTCAGGATGATCAGCCGCGCACGCATCTGTCGATGCGTTTTACGTGTTGGTAACTTGGTTCCTGAACCACCCAATTTCATAAGGGTATATCCTCGTAACCGTTGCATCAATTGTAATAAAATTTCCAGGGTATAGATAGAATAGACTGAAGTTCATGTGCACCAAATTTAGTACCTATAATACTACAATTGACCAAGATATTTCACAAAGTCTAGTGATCTACTTTATCGTGGACACAGTGTAGTTTTGATTTACTATTGTACTGCTGCAGTGGCGAACGAATTCAGCGTCGTTTATAATTCAACTTACAACTGTAACGCAGTGACAAGTCATGCGACGTCAGACGGTGCTATGCAGTACTATATATACAGTATAGTATACTATACAGTACTATGCAGCATTATACTATAATATTATAGTGTATATACTGTATACTATAATATAGAGAACTGCACAGTGCTATACTATACAGTACTCTACTGCAGTGCTTCCCAAACTTTTCAGTGTCACGGACCGGCAGGAATTTTCATACTGCAGGAGGACCGGTGCCCAATTAATTAATTATTCATGTTCACCGATCACCTAAAATAGATTCCTCAAATGTTTGTGTTAAAATTGATTTAAATGCATATTTAGCCAATTCTATAACTCTACTGCCCTTTAACTGTCAGCCTAAAAAGTGTTTTTTTACGTAAAAAATTATAATAGCCATTTCCTGATTCCGAGACATTTTGATCAGTTTCTTGACTCACTGTGCGGACCGGCAACTGAGGGCTCGCGGACCGGTGCCGATCCGCGGACCACCACTTTGGGAAGCACTGCTCTACTGTAGGGCGGTTGAGAACAAGTCTTTTCAACAGTACTACTTTCTAATAGTGGGATAAAAGTTGCAAGCTGGTTTTGCGACAAGCCACCAAAATATTTGTTATTTTAAATGACTTATTTTGTCCCCTACCGTTAGTGTACATGACTACAGGTCAATTAGCCTATATGTAGTCTTCAGCATAAGAGTTCAAAGGCAGGTTGCATGGAAGTCTATTTCAGAATGAGAAACCGATTACGGCGAAGAATCCCTGTTGCTCTGTGGAGTAACAGGAGGTCGAACAACAAGATCGCCATGTGTTGCACAGAGAAGAGATTTGCGGCCAAGTATACGAGTGGCATTAATTGTTATTTGATGCATCGGTAAAATCCCAAAGATCCCAGTTGATCAAAAAGTCCGCCCTAAACGGAGGAAATTTGCAAAGATGGCCGGATATATTTTCACATGTTTCATCAATGTCGCGTAAAAGAATAATAAAAGACCAATGAATGTTTATGTGCTATTTCCGAGACTCATAAAAGAGCAGTTTACGCAGAACCTGCAGTGAGTTATGAAACGTGTAGTATCATCCCAGGTATTTGCAAATGCAAATCTCCTTCCGTGATCTGGTGCCAGAAGGCCACATGAAAACGTGTTGCTGTTCTGTCTGATAAAACACGAATGTTGCGTTTCTCATAGTTTATAGAGCACACCGTTTAGCACTATGCAACTTCGAAATTAATCTGTGAACTCATATACATCAATATATTTTCACCTATAGGTAACGATAAATGCGCCATAACTATTGCCTAATTATGGGCCTGCCGGTCACAAATCTGCAGAAGCGTGGCCTGCGCACACATGATTAGCTTGAAATGGCGTGTCTTAATAGCCTAATAATAATATGCGTGCGGAGATCCCGAAATTAAACCAATACGTTATTTTTAAGATACAAGAACGAACTGAAGCACGTGATTCGTGTTGATCTTGATATGTCGTAAACATCCTGTACCTAAATGATGGATTCGCTTCCCAGTATACAGTATGTATAAAACTCAGTATAAGGTGAATGGACACAGATGACTAACAGAAGCTTTGTATATACATGTTCATACAATACAATACAACTGCATTTGATATCGCCCTTCTTCCAAAGGTGGCCCAAAGCTCAGAAGTGGACACGCCTCGGCGGCGCAGATGCAATTGATATTGCAGAGCAATTGTGCGCGAAGGACTTGCTCACGGTCCCTACACAGTAATCGCTCCGGACGAGGATTGAACCCGTACTCTCCGTGTTACAGGCCGACCGCTCTAACCAATCGGGCACCGTGCCACACGGTGCATACGCCTGTTGAGTTCAACTGATTCAAACGATACCTTATTCGGCTGTGAAATGAGCGCATTTATGGCACCCCAAAATTTTGCCCCATATCCTGCAGAGACCTATACTGTTTGATTTCCTATATATCCACAGACTCGAAAACACCCTAAACAGGCTTTGCTTCAGTCTCCGTATGAATGATTGGACGCTATAGTTGCAATGCTAAGTCTCATTGCAAAACCAATACTTTTGAAGTTGTGCTATTTCTATGGCTCGAGTTAATATGCTATTGCGCTCTGTACTGAGTCTGTAGTAGCAGAATTCATTTCAAATTTGTATTCTGTTCCAAGTGTAAACTCCCATAATATTCGTACCTTGTCGCAAGCTATAGAGTCGCAACATTGCATCAATTAACTCAAGGCTTTCTGAAATCCGAAGCTAACATTGTAACGTTACGTCTGTAAGATTCTCTTGGTCGGATGTTGACCCTGTGGCAGTGAAACATGTCCTACAACACAACACTTGTGGACTTGATTTGTTGCCAGAGAAATGGCCGCCGAATGGGCCTGAACTGGTTTCCGGAAGCAGCCTTTGTGTGCATGGAGCTGAGATATGGCGACAATGGCAGTTCCGGACCGATTAAACGAGGCCTTATTTGCACTTCGGCCGACGACGCCGCCTCCTTCGAGTGCTTACGCGATGCGCCTACAGGTTATTATTGATGGTTATGATAACTGTGAAAATTGACGGATTAATGAAAGAGGGCTGAAGATAGAGACAATGGAGCTATGTTGATTAACTATGATCATCAAGTCACCATAATTTCACCAAGTAAAGCATTATTAGCACGCTATACGTCCATCAGCTTAGCGATGAATCGTAGTGAAAATAATTATACTGAGCCCACGAACATCCGTACAGGTCTACACGCATACCACAAAACAATATTTTTAAATCTGCCATAATTTTGCTTATACCTTGGTTGCTGTTTGACGACACTGTGTCATAGCAAAGATGATTAGTGTCGCCCTCCTCCTTTCTCCAGACTTGAGACTGACACTACCACTTATACATATATATACGCTTAATATAGCGCCTTTTCTCACCTATGAAAAGCGCTATGTAAATGCACAGATGTTTATCTTACTGATCTAAGCAAGTGTATGTGCATGGTGATATGGGTATATTTGCCTGCGTCTTTCGAAGTATATTGTATTGTATTGTATCTGAACATTATAAAGCGCCTCTCACAGCATGATCCATTCAGAGGCGCACTCAGTGTAGAAGCCCCGAGGAAAGAGAAAAGTCTTCAGGGAACGAGCAGATAAAGTACACAACTGAAGTGGAGGATTTTCAACCATTTTCCTTCGCAACTTCTTATAGAAGACCTGAAAAAGGCTGTGCGTTTGCGTGTGTGCGTGTGTGTGTGTGTGCGTGTGACAAAAGACGAGTAGAAAATAAGCTGTATGTGTTTAATAGCCATGAATTGAACTTTACATCAGTTATCTCTACGTTATGGACAGGCAATAATATGACCCCAGCAAATACGTGCGTATAAAATCCACCTGTTATTATTAACCCTCAGGCTACCAAGGGGGGGTGGTTTGCCACCCCCCCTAGGTTTTTTTCATCTCAAACTTTTTCCGTATGGAATAAAAATTTGACCTTTAAGTAGCTGTAGGGGGTTCATTTACACACGTTTTGAGGTAAAATGTGAGATGATATCTCACACCGTTCAAAAGTTATACCCAATATACCTGAGGTACCAGGGGTGGATACCACCCCCTGATTTTTCGACTATATCTTATCCGTCATTTAATATTAAGAGACACAAATTATACCATTCTATAGAGGGAATGTGGGGCTACATTTCTATGGTCACTGAGTTGACCTGAGACAACCGGAAGTGCTCAAAATAAATAATAATACGCGTAATATGCGTGAAAATGGCTGAATGGAAGCACTCTCCCCTTAGTTTTTGTCTGTAGCGTATTCATTTGTCTATGTCCATTCTTTAGAGGGAATGTAGGGCTTCATTTGCATACCTACATCTTTGTCTTTGGAATACCGGAAGTGATCAAAATAAATAATAATACGCGTAATCTGTGTGAAATGGCTGAATACAGCATTACAACGTAAACCGATATATGTGTATGGATATATATGTATGGATGTACATTTATGTCGCGACCGTGGCGCCACCTGGCGACCACTCGCGCTGTTGAGAGGACAAGGTGTCTAGCCTACTAAGGCCTTGGGTAAGGATTTCTGGGTTTGAACTCAGGTCACGGGCATAACGGTCAGTGGCTACTCTCTCGGTGGATAAGCACGGAGAGGAGGGATCCATAGGCGCCCTGCTAGGTAATTTATATAGCTCCTTCTCTTTAGGGATTTGTGTTTCCACTTCTATAGGGCCTGCTGAGACACTCCCAAGATGGCGTGTGTGGCTGCCCACGGCTACCCGGTCTGGGGCAGTGACCCTCCTAGGTTCACTTGGGCCCTTTTTCCTCTCAACAGTATTGTTCTTTATTACAGATTCAGGCGCTACAGAAGTGAATCTCCTTCTTTGAGAGAGTGATTTTAGAAAGGCTTGCATAGACAAGAACTGAGCAGTTTGAAATTGTATTAACTTGTCTAAAACTTCAGTGACTTCATCATTGTCATCAGAATCATTACAAAAGGTGGCCATCTTGCTTAATTATGTTGCGCCAAATAAAAAGAGTTCACAAACACAATTGATTGTCATGCAATTAATCTTTAGGGTCTCTTTCCCCGCCTAAATTGTCAATTTACATCTAATTGTTGTGATTCCTTTACACAGTCCACTTAGCACTAAAACCAATAATATTTCTGGGCATTTACACAATAATCAAACATAGATATTGATTATATCACCGCACAGAAGTTGCGGAACGAATCGACAGGGTTTTGTCCAACCGGTCGACAGCACACTTCCCCGTAGAAGTCTCGTCCTCCCTTCAATCGATCCTCCGTCGATCGTCCTCGCAGTTTCTGGTTTCCCGATCACTGCTTCACACTAATTTCGTCCTTACCCACGGACTTCCTCATCCTTAGCTTCGAAAACCTCCTTGTTTCTTCTTAAAACTGGTTTCGAACTGAATTCAGATCTGTCCTCAATAACCACCGCGTCAACCATCTTCTCTCTCTCTCCTTCTAGTAAACTTCCGTCCGGCCGCCATCTTCCTTTATCGCTTCAAGTTTTATAGCGCAATCGAAATTCTTGTGGCGCATATCAGATTCGCCACACTCTTCCCCTCTCACGAAGAATTTTCCGTCTGGCGGAAAATTCGTCAAGGTCCTCCTTGACAGCTAACTTAACAGGAAGAAGCCTCACAGGACGGTAATAACAACATTACAACAGTTCAAACAAAATAAAACAAAACGAACTTCCATCATGGAAGGACAGATTAACCGATTAAAAATAGCAGAACATCAATAGATCTTGACACATAAAACTTCTAAAACACAACAGGATCTTAAGACCACAAAGGTATCAACCCTTAACCTCTAAGGTTTCCAGACTCACCAACAACAGCCAAAAATAGGGAGCCTTCCTAATCGAGAACAGGGTGGCTACCACCAAATTAATCGCCCAAGCCTTCGAGCTAGCTCGAGTACGAAGTTTCGAAAGTCCCTTTAAAATTCTGCTTCTGAAATATCTGCACGCTGGATGTTCTAATGAGACACTTCTCTACAATCAGGGTCCAAGTTTCCAAATCACAATAAAGCATTTTCTCCCACAGGATTGAATTTCCTTATCCAGATTCATTGTAGGAATGGCTATGGTCGCAATCGATCCGAACTCAGCTCACCGATTGAGTAGAACATTGGCCTTAGGGAGACACCGAGGGTCTGCATAATTGCTACTTCCAACGGTAAAACTCCTGCCACGTCACTCATGACTGAGGTAGCCTGGAAAGATGCTTCCAACTCTTTCTCCGTAACCTTGAGAAGTCCTAGGTTAAGTAGTAACTGTAAGGTTAACCAAATAAACCCTAAATCTACAACCAAGGTACAACTCCTATAAGCAAAACGGTTCAGAAACCAAAATGACCCCACCAGCCTAACTCGCTGGCATTAGAAACTCCTCTGGATAACTAATCCAGGACTGACCTCCAGTTTATCACTCCCCAAATTGGGTATACTATGTTCATCAGACATCCACCGTAGGCAAAACCTGGTAATAAATCGCTTACTACAACATAGTTTTCCCACGGGGCATAGGGCTGTGCGATTCTATCCTTAACAACCACACACTTATTTACCACCAATGCCTTACTTACTTACCAAGGCAAGGTACGGATAGTTCAACAACCAAGTAAGTCACATGGCTTAGCATAGTCTCAACAAACTATCTGAATACATGTGTACAAGGTTCTCTAGTGACAACTTTTCACAAAGGACACCACAAATAGGTCAGCTAACATCATACTCTCAGTGCACGACACAAGACCAGCAATAATCCAAGAGGTCACTAACTTATTAGCCCTCTGATTCTAATACTGTCTTAACAATAGCACTAGGGTTACGTTACCTCGTAACAGTCCTCAATAGGGTGACGACATATTTATCCCAGGTATGGCATTTCTCGGTCGGTGCATCAGGCTTAACTTCGAAGCATACTACGCAACCTGCCTACCTTAAACATGTGTCCCCAAAGATACACCAAAGACTCGAACTCCTGTTCAGTCACTACTTATGTCCTACAGTCACAAATCGGTTAACTTCTGGCATCTCACTACATCAGGATCTTAATTTAACCCACTGGTCATAGCAACAAGATATGTGCACTCAACTCTGACTTCAACTATTACTTCACTAATCAGGCAAAACAACCATTTACCTCTTTAGGTTACTGTAGCATGCCACTATTCAACCACAGCATATGCAATCTCTGCACCTATGCAAATAGAAAAAGCAACCCAAAGCGCTATCATCAAAATCTCCAAAACTACAAGTGTCTGAGCAGGGTCTAGCCATTCTGCTATTACACTCCATATTCACAAAACCAAACAGAATTTATAAAAAAAACTATTGCAAATCTTTTGCAACAACATACTGATCAGTTCCAATGCAATTAAACCAAAGAATGGCTCTAACTGACTTTCCACTAAAATCATACGACACTTAATCCAACTTAGAGAAAGAACTTCTAAGTAAAACCCTTAGACAAAAATAACTATCACAAGCAAATATTTCTCACAAAGCTATTATAAGACCTCCGTCACTAGATCATTTCAACTAAAGCAATTCATCAAAATGAAACTCAAACATTGAACTAAATTGTTCAGACAAAAGAACGTCCGCCATTACGCGGATAGCTACCCCTTACTAGACTCGGGTAAAGTCACTTCTAGAAATTTTCAACCCGATCAAAGTATAAGCTATCCTCTCTAGATCTGCCTCTTTCAGATCTACAAGAGCTTTCATGAACAAAGACCGTAAAATCAACCAAAGCATTTCTTTCAACCAAAAGCAAAATACAGAAAGACCTAGCCAGTCGCTATCAGGCTGGCTGACTGATCCGGCCCATACCAACTCAAAGCCTTTCAGATGAACATCTTCAGAGTCTTTCGGCCATGTCGGAGCTATGGTTGAACATCGTCTTACACGGTTTTCGGTCGTTCCAATCATTGGCGTAATTGGTCGAGGTCGGTCAACAACCTGACATTGGTCTCCTCCCAGCGCGGTGAAGACCACAGGATCTGACGTGGCCAATGGATTCATCGATCGGCATTGGAGATTCGCGTCAGCGTCATCGCCATCTGTTGAGTCGAAAACGAACGGATTGTTTCCTGGCGTGTCGTTCTTGCTGGTTGCTAAGCACATGTGTAAGCAAGTATACCACAGTGTCATTGGTACCGTGGAAGCTCGTCGTCGCGGTTGACCATTTTCCTTGTCCACTGCCACTGGACAATCGGAGGAGGGTGTTGGCGGTTCTGTAGCCAACGCCATCGGTTCCGGTGGGACTATTAATTTCGTTGCTGTAGACAAGTCTCCCTCTATCACTGTTTCACCAAAGTTCGACCAAAGTTCTGTGTGGTCGAACTTATTAACGTCAGGCGGCAAAGAGTTCACTTCTGGCAGTCCCTCAAAGCAGGATAGTTCGCTAGGCACAAGGTCGTGGACAACCGGATGCCATATCATTCGTGGTGGCTCAACCGCTGGCTCCTGAGCAACTTCAGTCACACGTGATGAAGCTAACGTTGGAATCAGTGGCACATCGGAGTATGAGGCGTAGACAGGCAACGACCAAAGCGAGTTGCATGAATAGTCACATCTCCCGCTAGCAGTGGCAGGTTCGACACCTACGTACGGAGCATAGACCGACGCAGGAGGCTTCCATTGTTCTGACGTTGGTGGAGGCGGCAAGCGTCTTCTAGTTTTGGCTTGCCCGACCATGGGTAACGACCGAAATGTGCTCATCAGCTGAGTTCTTCTTCCTGACGCTTCATCACGCATCGAACCCACGAGTTCCTCGGAAGGGTTGACCTCATCCTCTGACGGACCAACTTCCACCTGTTTCGGTAGAGGAGTGGCGCTCGAGACAGCTGGTTTAACTGCTTCACAGTTCAGCGTATCTCTCGACGGCGGCAGGCAAATGAGGTTCGGCAGATCCGTCCTTCCACTGTTCTTCATCCACATCGCATTGCGAGCTCTAATGATGTAAGAGCTACGACGTGCATCTGCGACCATCCCGGCTTCGTCCCTCAATGCCGGAATCGCATTCACAATTGTCTGGTCAGTGTTCCGATTGAACGTTGCTCTCGAACACAGAAAGTGACCGCAACTTCTGGATTTCAGAGTGTCAGACATTGATACCATTGTCCTTTGCACTGGTTCACTGCTTGCCGGTAAGAACGGAAGTCGTCTTCTTGACTGGCTTGGCCTTGATGACGGCAGAGGTCTCTGTGCGGAAGAGAGGGTGTATTGACAGGACGTAGCAATACGGACGGAGCTTGAGTGAGCAGACGTAGGCGTAACTTTCATCTGCATGGTTCCCTGAGTCTGACCAGTCGAAGCATTTGGCCGGTCGGGTCCACCAAACTGTGGGGAACCTCTCAAAGCTGCTGTAGCTATACTCGGCTTCGGAAGAGCGGTTGCAACGCGACTGGAACGCACATCTTGTTCCATGCCACGCCTGCCCAGAAGATCGCTCCTTCCTCCGAGTTGATCCGTCCCACCAGACAACACACCCACATCCAACAGGTTATCTGAAACTAGAAATTCGGGATTAATTTCCATTCGAAACATCTTTGTTTCTAACCCATCATATTCACTCTGCTCATTGGCGGTGTCATTTTCCGGAGAATCATCATTGTTACTCTCCTCGGTTCCCGCCGAACAGCACGGGTCAGCCAAATTGGTTCCCCGACCTTCATCATCATTATCCTGGTCTAGATACCCTCTATCAATCATCCACAATTCAAATTCCTCTTTTCCCCAATCCATGACATTAAATACCACCTCATTATCTTTGACCAAGTCCTTGACCATTTGACCCTGAGCAGTCCATGGAGTCTTTGGTTCAACTGTTCCGGTGTCCCCAGTCCAGTCCCCAGTCACCTCATTTACCACATTTACACCCTTTTCAACCCCACTTCTGGTACCACTTGTCGCGACCGTGGCGCCACCTGGCGACCATTCGCGCTGTTGAGAGGACAAGGTGTCTAGCCTACTAAGGCCTTGGGTAAGGATTTCTGGGTTTGAACTCAGGTCACGGGCATAACGGTCAGTGGCTACTCTCTCGGTGGATAAGCACGGAGAGGAGGGATCCATAGGCGCCCTGCTAGGTAATTTATATAGCTCCTTCTCTTTAGGGATTTGTGTTTCCACTTCTATAGGGCCTGCTGAGACACTCCCAAGATGGCGTGTGTGGCTGCCCACGGCTACCCGGTCTGGGGCAGTGACCCTCCTAGGTTCACTTGGGCCCTTTTTCCTCTCAACAGTATTGTTCTTTATTACAGATTCAGGCGCTACAGAAGTGAATCTCCTTCTTTGAGAGAGTGATTTTAGAAAGGCTTGCATAGACAAGAACTGAGCAGTTTGAAATTGTATTAACTTGTCTAAAACTTCAGTGACTTCATCATTGTCATCAGAATCATTACAAAAGGTGGCCATCTTGCTTAATTATGTTGCGCCAAATAAAAAGAGTTCACAAACACAATTGATTGTCATGCAATTAATCTTTAGGGTCTCTTTCCCCGCCTAAATTGTCAATTTACATCTAATTGTTGTGATTCCTTTACACAGTCCACTTAGCACTAAAACCAATAATATTTCTGGGCATTTACACAATAATCAAACATAGATATTGATTATATCACCGCACAGAAGTTGCGGAACGAATCGACAGGGTTTTGTCCAACCGGTCGACAGCACACTTCCCCGTAGAAGTCTCGTCCTCCCTTCAATCGATCCTCCGTCGATCGTCCTCGCAGTTTCTGGTTTCCCGATCACTGCTTCACACTAATTTCGTCCTTACCCACGGACTTCCTCATCCTTAGCTTCGAAAACCTCCTTGTTTCTTCTTAAAACTGGTTTCGAACTGAATTCAGATCTGTCCTCAATAACCACCGCGTCAACCATCTTCTCTCTCTCTCCTTCTAGTAAACTTCCGTCCGGCCGCCATCTTCCTTTATCGCTTCAAGTTTTATAGCGCAATCGAAATTCTTGTGGCGCATATCAGATTCGCCACATTTATACTATATAAACATGTGTAGGGATGATTGTGTGTATCTTTTATACATAGATTAGTTTCAAAACACACATAATCTTATATTTGTTTATCCAAAAAGTACAAAATGTACGCAATAATATACAATATTGCTAATTAATGGGTTCCGTTGTTTAAAAGTGATGTAATTTCGAGGTGCATTCACATAATGTACAACTAAATATACCATTCTGTGCAGAAATGAATGCTGAATCCATTGAGTATATTACAAGTTAACCCAAACACGAAATCCAGGGGTGGTGGTAACCACCCCCCTTGGTAGCCAGTGTTACAAACAAAGCTTGGTAGCCCTATAGGGTTAAGTAGCCTACACATCTGTGCAGAAATATAGTTCTTTAAAACTCGCTATATTCTCTGTATATCTGGCATAAGACTCAGTACCTGTTGCATATCTGTGCTACCATGTATGTGCCTATAAGCAGTCTTCATTCATTATATCGGTGTACGGCTCAGTTTCAATGAAGGCTGATATGCTGTTCGTTTTGGTCACTGACTGTACATGTATACGTGTGCATTCGATACCATTAACCCATGCATGTTACATCTATGTATCGATCAATGGCGTTGTGTGTGGCAGTGGTGATCTCGGCGCTCGGAGCCATGCACCTGACAACCCCATCCATGGAAATTTACTCGCAATTCAACACCTGAGCTCTGGTAATCCTATTTCGAAGCTCCATTAGACTTACAGTAAAACCAGACATAAACATTAACAGCATACATGTTGCATATGGCCATGGTATTCAAAATAGTAGCTCATGTGGGTCATCATCATCTATCGCTAACACTACGTCGTCATTAATTTGTCACTCGATACACGGGGGACATTCACTTCCATCAGCATTCGGCAGCTGTCGACCCATTATATTATGTTGTTGCTCACAAAAAGTGGCTGCACTATACACTATAGCCTCCCTTGAGCCTCGTTGAGCCAGTCATCTTATAACGGATTCCTGACGGCTGCAGTTACTACAGTTCTTTTAAAATAATCCATTCCAACCAAGTTTCCATGTTGCCATCGCAAGGCCATCATTCATTCATGTGGGCGAAATTCCGAGTGCATGCTCGAGTTCTCTCCACTCCCCGAGAATGCTAAAGGCCCATGGTCCACCTACTCGGGCCCTCCACACTGTCGCAGTGTAAATAAGCAGTATAATTATTCGAAAAGTTGATATAAAGCCTAACTATATTTATGAACAGTAGACAATTTATGAACGATTATGTTTATCGCTGCCAAACAGTTGGCGCCAGAAACAGAATGTTCTAGTATGCAACAGTTTCTTACGCGCTTGCAAAAACAATAATATGTGAACAATATGGAAATCCACTATAAATATGCAGTCGGCATATGCATATACAAGCGCACTATATATATATATATATATGTACTATATTTATATGTACCATATATATATATATATATATATATATATATATGTATGTATGTTACTGTACAAGGGCGTAACTTTGCCCCAGAAAGTGGTGGTGACCAATCCGCTCATAATGTTTAACGTAGGTCTACTACTTGAACGCTAGCTAAGCGCAGGACACCAGCTTATTCACAAGCGCTGCGTTAAATCAGAGGGTTGTCCAGAGAGTGTTCGATGGTGTTCCAAGTCCAGTTGCGAAGGATGACATAAACTCTAGCAGTGTCGAAGCCTCAGAGACACGCTGTATACGCATTGTCCGGCTGCTTCTACGGCTCTTAAATGAATATAGTTTTTTTTAGGCTACTACTGTACTACCAATAATATAATCGACGTTATAATGGTATCAATAGTCATTGTCAACGCTAAATGGTTATCCCGTAGTTTAGGTTGGTAAATTAGTTTAACGTCTTGACGCTGGTAAGTAAGCAGGCTACCAATGTCCGTGATAATTGTCATCAATCCAGCTTCGATTTACGAGAAAAATTTCAGCAATCAAAATTCTGTAGGCCTATAACCAAGCACTTTTTTCATCAATCCAACTTCGCTTTAGGCAAGAATTATTTTCGTCAATCCCACTTCTATTGAAGCAAAAGCACGTTATCGATTCAGCTTCTATTGAAGCGAAGACTTAGTTTAATAAATCCAGCTTCTATTTACGGAAACGACTTGCTCTTGTTTAATGAATAACGGTTCACATATTTAATTTCTCAAATTCTCTTCTTTACTGCATATTATGATGAACCGTCTATCATGACATAATTGGCTTTTGACTGTTATGTGGTTATTATGTACAATGATGGGATCAATAAATTGAATTGAATTGAATTGAAATTGAATTGAATTGAATTGAAATTGAAATTGAATTGAATTGAAACAATTATTTCCATCAATCCAACTTCCATTTAAACAAAGACTTAGTTTAATCAATCCAACTTCCATTTAGGCTGACAATTATTTTCATCGATCCAGCTTCCGTCTTAAATCGACAATACAAAATAAGTTACCAGCCTAAACTACGGTTTTTCAGCTAAATTACCATAGACTGCAGATTGAGCTTACAGCCTACCACGGAAACAGGATACATTGCATGCACAATTATAACCTGTCGCGGTTTCTTTACAATGAATCGATCCATTTTCCCATAAGAATTTGATAATTTGACCTTTCATAGAAACAAAATTGATGACGTGACTGACGTCCCCAAATTATGAAACCAAACATATGCAAGTAAGGTTGTGTGGACAAACTGTGGAGGCCTCTATCAGCATTGCCACCATAGCGGTGTTAAGTAGGCCTATGCTTGAATACTAATAGCCTATAGACGGTAGACGGCTAAATGCTTTCATGTTAAAATATATTTAATTGCAGGACCAAAAAGTGGTGGTGACTATCACCACCACTTTTAAAAGTGGTGGTGACCGGACACCACCGTCACAATAGAAAGTTACGCCTATGTGTATGTATGTATGTATGTATGTATAAACAGTAGGCTCAAATCAATGAATTCGACTGGTGTAAGCTTAGATGTACATAGGCCTAATTGCCTTCAACGTTTTTCTCTTATATTCTGACAGGCTTTTACAATCAATATGATATGCTTCGTGATTGCGTGATTGTCTTCCAGAAACTCTTTCCCTTCCACCCCATCCTCCCTTTTGCTACCCCCTCCCACCCATGCCCCACTCCGACCCTTGACCTTTCTCCGTTGGCGGAACTCCTGTTTTTTTCGGGATTCATCGAAACACAAACTGAAACTGACCTCTGAGCATACGAAGCATATCCACAAGTCATTGGAATCTTTTTTAAGCCTCGTCACGCACCTGTGTCTGTCTCTTTGACTGCTTCTGCCTCTTCATATTACCTTCGGTCCTTCACTTGTCTTTGCACCTGCCTCCCCTCTTTCCACTTTCACTCTTCTCTGTCTCCCTTTTTGTTCTTTTGTGTATAATTTCGTCTCCCTGATCACGTTCAGAAGTGGGCCTTCCGTCGTCTACGTTGAAAAGTCTCGGGTTTCAACGGTTTCTGGAGACGGAACCGTTCCTCAGAGAGACGTGTGCTGACACCTAACGAAACTACACGGAGTACGGTAAGACCTCTGTACACACACCTGCAGGATTATAATTAATTATCATACAGATTTGAACAATGGCCGGTGCACGAAGTGTGAATCCGTTTCATGGTTCGGATTCCAGATGCAAAGTCCTAACGATTTAATTAGTCCTAATTAGCGTCAATTTGTGTACGTGCATCGCTAATCATAGGCTACATGCATGAATGCCCCACTTGCGCATACGTATTACACCAACAGGCTTATTATATAATAAAAAACGCGTATTGTACGTGTTTTTGTTGGCTTTTTTTATCTTCCGCCATTGTAACGAAAACAAAGGTACTCATTAAAGATTGAAGGCCTATGCCTTGACAGTTGGCAGTTACTGAAAGGGTAACAAGTACCATAGACATATCCATTCATTCATTCATTCATTATGAGAATTTATATAGCGCCCCTTCAAGAAACGTATACTCAGGAGCGTGACAGCTGCTTTTCAAGGACATACGAAAAACCTCCTGTACATCTGACATTCACCGTAAGTCGTGCACCCGATGTGATTGTCTTATTGTCGGCGAATCCTGATGGTGCAGACGTCGAAACGGACAGGAAGTGACGAATTGAACGGACAGAGGTCGTTAGCAGGGAACGTGAGAGTTAATGAGATCAAATGCAACGATGGGAAGTGACGACGATTAAGAAACAGGTCACGTCCTCTGCTTCCAAAGCTCGTCTTCAGAAATCTCCAGAGCCAACCGACACACACCCTCACGTTAGCTTCACTCATCTTATCGTCGTATATGAAGTCTTCAATTACATAGAGGCCTACGTATAGGCGTCTACATGTGCACTGGCCAAAGTTCCATATAATACAAACACAGATAAGTACAGGCAAATGGTCATGCATGGTCAATAGGCATGTATACAAAAGGCGTGCATATGCATAAAACAGCATAGATTTGCATCCTTAGGTATATTGTATTGTATTGTATTTATTAATTTATATAGCGCCGCTCACAGCAGTGGCCATTCAGTGGCCATTCGGTAGCGCTCCCAGTGCGAAAACCCCTATATATAGAGGAGAAGAAAGTTTTGAGTAGGTACAAGGATGTGGAAAGAGACCCAGAAAGAATAGTAACACGTAGAGAGGAGGGAAGGGCATTCCATAGGGAGGGCCCAATCTAGTTTGGGCCATAGTGTATATGTATATGCTGGCAGCATAGATGAACTTAGGTCTTTGGCTATGCATAATAATGATGCTGCTTACAACACATATTTATTTTTTATGAATAGGCGTAATATGTATGTGGGGGTGTGCGACTGTGCGTGCGTGTGTGCCCGTGTGCCTGTGTGTGTACGTGCTTTTATGTGTTTCAGGTATATATATATATATATATATATATATATATATATATATATATATATATATACAGGATCAATGGCCATGGGTGTGTCGTATGCTTTATGCTTGCAATTCATCGTATACGTCAACATCAGAGGATTAATAAGAGATTGACGAATCCCAGGTGTAGCATCATCTGCCTCCTGATGACTTCTACGAAATATCATCGAGTGCAGACGGACCGACAGAAGAGCACAGGCAGACAGACAAACAGACGGACTGACACGCATAACCAACAGCACACAGAGAGACGAACATACATGGATGAACCTGACGACGGAAGCCATTCACTTCATTCGTATACTATAGAGATTTAATATCTTTGCAATGCTTCTCTCGAATGAAAGAAGAGGAATCGACCGATGATACGTGTTCCACCTATGATCTGCACTCCACCTAATCATATCCTAATGACACAATCTATATATCATATATATATATATATAATTTGTAGGGTTCATTTCATTCATGTAAACACATTTAGTGGTTTGCGTAGATATAGGGCTGCCTGTATATATATATATATATATATATATATATATATATATATATATATATATATATATATATATATATATATATGTGTACATGAATACATGTATACGCACACGCAACATACATGGATGTAGTTTTTATTGTAAATGTCAGTGCTTTTTATATAGCGACTAATCAGAAGTGCTCCCGACCTCAAGCATGCATCATGCATGCATACATACAAACATACATACATACATATTACATACATACATATATACATACATACATACATACACACGTACATACATGCATGCATGCATATATACATACATACATACCATACATACATACATGCATACATACATACATACATACATACATAACATACACACTTACTTACCTACTTACTTACTTACTTACTTACTTGCGCAAGTGCATAGGGCTTACATACATTCGCATATGCATATGCAGCTTAGCTATACATGTCGCCCGAGTCGGAAGGTGGGTTCGACTGTCTGTAGTTAGAACACTAAAGGTGTATGCATACATACAATCATGTACATGCAAGAAAGTGCATACATACCTAAATGCATACATATTATTCTATTGATTAGCTTAGTGAATTTTTATAGTTTTATTCGAGACAACCATGAACTACTCAGAATTTCTGTTTATGGTCATCCTTTTTTGTAGCCTGATAGAAGAATAAATTTACTGAAAATGCGATAAGTCTTTAGAATATACATGTACACTTTTTGCTCGTCGTGTGGGAAACCGTCTCTCACAAAACGCCCGTATGCCATCATCTAATTCACGAGTCAAGACTCACTCTATTATAATTATATAGTTTGACTTCTGCATATCTTCATGGCCTTGACCCCTAACGAACGTAGACCACGTCCCTCAGACTCAGATTGTCCGTAACAAGTGATTTAATATGTGTATGCATTTATATCTCTGTGAATGTATGTATATATTGATGTAACAATATCTGAAACAGTATATAATTATGTGTGCATGTAAGTATATATCTGTATATGTATGCGTGTAATCTCATCTATGATCTAATCTGTTGACTTCAGTGGCTCCGTTGTCAACTCATAAAGCATCGATCGATGGTCGTTGCTTCAAGTGCAAATCGATTCAGGTCTCTAAATTATATACAAAGGGAATAATATTCAGTAATTTTCTTCTTCCATTTGGCTAAAAGGGTGGAAGGAAAATAGGAGATTCTGAGTGGCCAGTTGTTGTCTAGCAGAATGACAGTGAAATGTACATTACTTATCCATACAATAGATTTTTTTTTCTTACACGTTTTGTTTTTCGTGTTAATCCGTTGAAGACATCAGCATTCTCTGCTATGTTCCTCTCTTCTGCATGCTTCAATGTTGTCCACTCAACTTTTAATTTTGATTCAAGCACTTACTACGCCTGTAATGTCGTAAATCTGGGTTCGAGGTGCAAATGTTTGCCATTGGACCGAGGCGAACGGAGTCATGCAGATAATTATGGGCCTGACTAAATTGTGAGCTTAAACAAGAGTGATTTAACGGATCGTAGCGCGTGCAGTACATGTGCACATGGGCAAGTCGGGCTTTCTTCTTCATGTTCTACTCTAGCAGCAAAGGAGTGTTATTATCGTAATCTCAGAATTTCTATTGCGCCCAAACAGCGGCGTCGCGTGAACCAGTTTATTCACAGGCCTGCTGTCAAAAGAAAATCGATAGGCAGGTATACATACGGTGAAAAATCGGTTCCAGGTCAAGGTAGTCCGTGGCTGACAGTCAGACGGATACGGTGGATGGTTTAGAATTGAAGCGGCGAGGGAGGTAAGTGGATGAGAAGGAATCAAGGAGAGTAATAATAGGCCTATGTGAAAGAGCAAATCTCATTTTTTTAAATTGCATTTTTGGTTTACATTGCTAATTTTCTAATTTGTACATAGAGTGTTGTAGCCTATCTAAGGAGTGTTACTGACTAAAAGTAGCAGTAAATTTGAAGTTCTATTGCAAGAGTTGATAAAATCGATCAGCAGCTGCAATAGGCACAAGATGTGTATGGCCCAGATGAAAGACGTTTGATTTGGGATTTCTGTTTTCTCTCTCTGATGCCTCGTATATAGCATTAGTATTTTTGTTGAACTGGATTTCTGAGAAGGTCGTCTTCGCTCTGCTATATACTCTGTATTACGATGATTAACCAAAGCTTCTTCTTCTTCCTCCTCCTCTTGCCTTACAACAACTGTTACAGTACTACACTGTATTGTTCAAATTTTACTGTCATCAGCAGTTTCTAAGTTTGGCGCGCTAACTGCACGTGTAAAGAGAATCTACCGTCAGCCATGCAATGTTTAGGCTACTTTAGGCCAAGCGCCCACGAGCCGACAGCGCAACTAAAGCCTAAGACTAAAACGCTTAACAATCGATACACGTTATATATATATATATCAACCTAAAGAACACCTGTGCTCATTATATATGCAAAACACTTGTTCACACTAATTATTCGTCGATTTTCTTCGTAGAAACCGCAATGCATTTTGGTATGTAAAAACGACGTTTTACAATTTGGCCGCTATGAGCGTCAGACTCAATGGACGTTACACAGGGACTATCCAGTCCTGTGTATTCGAGGTCCTTGCCAAAAGAGTTTGTCATAAACTGCGCAAATGTAACGCTTATTAATTGGGAAAAATTCAAACGCATGTAAGGTTCGGTCTCTGGCTGCCTTAAGATGTCTCTAAGACTATACGCAATTTTGCTGTCGTTACCCTCCTTTTATATGATGTGGATCGACGTTATAATTATAATCCTAAGCAGTACGTGAGGCCTACTAAACTTACTTGCGGGATCTCTGGCGTTTGGTAAAACAACGTAAATCCCCTTATATATGTGCTTTATGTGCATATATATTGACGTGCAAGATGGGCTCTGGCGTGGGTTTTAACATCCCGTAACCCAAGACATCTTCTAATAACAATGATAAAACGATTTATATAGCGCCGTACTCAGTCGAGGCCGAAGGAAAGGGCGCTGTACATGAGTTCAATAAATCAATGACAGTCACACGATTGTTTAAAAGTCTTGAGCTGTCGTTTAAATGTCTCCAGAGAGGGGGCATTCTTTACATGGTCTGGAAGACTGCTCCACGCAATGGGTCCTGCGACAGAGATCTAGGACCAGTCGTCAAACCTCGTAGAAGACCGAATGTTATTAACTACATTGAAAGTTATCAAGCACAGTTTGTAAGTGATCGGCTGAGGAACACGCAGCCAGTGACATTGAGGCAGACTTCCAACTGGTCAGTTTACCATGACCCGCATGTTTCTGCATTGTCTTCCATCTCGGATGTTAGCTCATCTGGTACAAAGTCTTCATCTATGTCATATTCACTAATGTTATAATTTCTCACTTCATCTTCGGTATCTGTTTCAGCTAATATAAGTTCTAAATCTTTAGCTGTTGACAAACGTTTACGTAGAAATACCGGTTCCAGTTGTGATGTTGCATCAGCCATTTTCACACAGATAATGCGTATTATTATTTATTATGATCACTTTCAGTTTTCAAAAGACAAATAAGTAAGCAGGCAAATACAGCCCTGTATTCCGTCTAAAGAATGGCATATATCTCTTCCAGGGAAAAAATGAATACCCGGTACGCTATAGTCGACAAACTTAGGGGTGGGTGGTATTCACCCACCTTCTGGTACCTCGGCTACTTCGGGTATAACATTTAATGGCGTGGGATACCACCACGATGTTTACCTCAAAATGTGCGCAAATGGATCCCCTACAGCTACAAAAAATGTCAAAATTATATTCCATATGAAACAAGTTTGTGATGGGGAAAAACGTGGGGTGGTAACCACCCACCCCTTGGTAGCCCGAGGGTTAACGGACAACCATAAAACATCCTGCTATTATGAATACGATGCACGGAATACGCTGTAGGCCTACACAAAAGGTCCCCAGGTCGACCGCGCATCGATCGCCTGCTCAATCCAGCGCGATCGATTTTCAAATCGCCTTCTATTTTCAAATGAGAAGCTCTGGCTATAGCCTGTATAGTAAGTCTCCGGATAGACACATAAATTACATGATAAAAGAACGCCCCAGATTTGTTTAGAGTTGTCATTGCAATTGTTGTCCTTCGATTTTCTTTTCATCCCGTTAAGGTCAACCTTTGAGAAGAGGGGCACTGTTGCACGGAGTGAAGGGCACCGAAGCAAACAGTGAGGGGCACTGCAGCAAGGAGTGATGGGCACGGGGCACAGAATGAGGGGCATGGGGCAGAGAGTGAAGGGCACTGAGGCAAAAAGCGAGGGGTAATGAGACAAAGAGTGAGGGGCACCGGGTAAAGAGTAAGAAGCACTGAGGAAAAGAGTGAAGGGCACTAAAGCAGAGTGAGGGGCGTGGGGCATAGAATCAGGGCATGAAGTAGAGTGTGAGGCATGGTGCCCCTCACTGTATGGGGCATGGAGTAGAGTATGGGGCGTGGAGTAGAGTGTGGGGCATGGAGTAGAATGTGGGGCATGGAGTAGAGTGTGGGGCATGGGAGAGTGAGGGGCACTGGGAATGTTGGAACGACGGCGCCTTTCCAACTACGACGGGAGTTGGTCCGGAGTGACAGAGAACAAGTGTCAGACGACTGACGGACCAGAGGGAGAGCCCTCCATGGCGTTCGGCTGGAAACAGTTCCAAGCCACCAATTAATAAAAAAAAATAATTAAATAGGCTAACTACCATCGATCGTCGCCCGATGTGGAGTCAAGGATTCGTCTCTGCTGCATTGGCGACACATAGCGACGACGACGGAGGACCAATGGCCGGTGTCACGAAATAGAGTATCCCCCATACATGAGTATCCCCTTTAGCGAAATGGAGTATTCGGTTTAGTTTGCATTTTTGGCGGTTTCTAAGTGTATTCAGTCGTACTCTTTGGATTTATTGTACACGTAAAATATTTTAAGTTGCGTATCTTTAGTTTGTACGTCGACCTGAAATTATTTTACTTCGTTTTCGGTGATTTTGACTGGATTTTCGTCGAGGCTATCGTGATGCGTATGACGATGGGGGATAGAATGGTTTATCCCCGGATACTCTGAACCGGTTTATTCCATCCGGGGGATAAATTCATACATCCCCCGGATAGTCTTAAGACGGATACTCTATTTCGTGATACCGGCAGTGGTACGAATGCTCCAGGGTGTTCTCCTGGAGATCCAGTCTAGCGACGTCCAGTTTTTTTTTTTAATCATCAGTTTAATGACATCTCATGACAACATCTGCCGCTGACGTCATATCAAACATTGTACATTGGCAATATTACAAACAGCATGCACATTTAACATTTCGACTATACATGTACTTATCATGATTTTCTATACATTGTTCAAGTAGCTTTCATATTTGAGTCTCAGTTTTATTTAGTAGCAATGTATGGCCATACAACAATCATTTGTGCTAATAAATTTAAACATTTCTATCAGATATTCAGGCTAAGTGTCAGAGTGTTTTTTCAGTAGGCTTAGATAAACACCATTTATTAACAAGAAATGCAGTTTGGCATACTACATACATATAAGTTTATGTATATACACACATATATAATATAGGCGAATGTATCTAAGAGACATAGTATTATATACATAGATCGATAGTGAAACATGAACAGCACGTAGCATTTTATGGCTGTGTGGTGTATACATCGGTGTATTTTATTCACACCAATTTACACCAGACGGTGTCACGCCCCTATAGTTGTTCCCACCCCTCTAGTCAAATTTTCCCCACTTCCCCAAACACGCGCGTGACTCCGCCTATATGTAGCCTACATTTTAAACACAATATTCATTTGTATTTACACAAACCAGTGAACACAGATATTTTAGACAAAATAACCTAAATGTAGTGTCTCAAAGGTAACTGGCCCCGTGGGTGGGTTTTTTTATACAGTTTTGTTACATTTTCATTAACACAGTAACGTAATAATCTACTAGTTGACAATTTAATGAGTGTCCTATCTCTATTTTTAATATGCATAGTAGTCTGTAATGATACAGTGGCTTAGTGAGAATTTGGTCCCGAGTATTGCTTTACGCGGGGCATCCTGATCAGTCGACAGATTTTCTGCCTCGTACCTCTGGTCGAGTTCGTCTACAGAACTGTTGAGGGCATGACCCCGCCGGGCGGTCTGCATAGGGTGGTATAGCTGATGCCTGGGCTTGTCCTGCAGTGCGTCTGTGGGCTAGTATTAGGTATTGGGTGCACACAGGGGTGTGTATACGATCTTGCGTTTAGAGTGATGCTCCTTGTCTAGGGTCTGGTGAGCTTGGGTGCCCTGCGGGCTGCAGTGCACATAATTATGATATGGCAGTGCACATAATTATGATATGATACGACGTCCAGTCTAGGGCTCTGTAACTCTATGGCAGGCACAGAATTACTGATGCGCCACCTATCGAATTAGCTGGAACTGACGATTCTTTCACGCAACAGCGCCCTCACTCTTTGCTCCAGTGTAATGTAATTGAACATTTATATAGCGCCCCTTCAAGATATCTACTCAGAGGCGCTCTCTGCGCTAGCCTACATGAGGCTAAATGTAATTATGAACGAATATATTACATCAGTTAGCAAAACAATGCACATAAGCTGAAAGAGTCACCAGTGGCGGGTCCACGCACACACGAGGAATCAACCAACGGATTGCCGTCGACAGCTGAAGATGGCAAGGATGTGTGGAGTACCCCTCAATCTGCTCCACCGGATGATTGGCAACATTCGACCACACGAAACGTCTTCAAGTTGTTGTTAATTCGAAAATTAATTATTCATTTAAGTAGACAATTGAATAAGTAATAACTTAGTTAATAATATAAATTAGTAGGCCTATGAAATTATAGTAATTTTGATCGACCCATTAAGTTTCAATAATTTCTTTAATTAAATACCTTTGGCCACTTAAATGAAAAATGGCCGGTTATGATGCAATGAAACCCGGGACGATGGCTCAGCAGTTAATTTTCCTCACAGTATCAACCACAAGAAGACAAAGCTTTTCGTCAGTTTTCCCACTTATAGTTTAACTTCGGACTAATTTACAATTCTACACTATCAGCAATGAACATCCGGCGTTGAATGCAATTTAGCAACGTAAACAGTTGGGTTTTCAAGACCGAATAAAGGTGTCATGTGTCATGATTATATATAGACCTATCAGATAATAGGCCTACTAATAATTACTAATAATAATATCAGATAATAATAATAATTAATGCTCGATGTTTCTTTTCTTTTTCTCATTTTTGTATCGTTTAGTTGTTGTTCTGCCTCTGTGGCGTAATAAAGTGTTCATAATACATAGGCATAAATTATGTTTAAATAGTTTTTAATAGAGTTAGGGCCTACTCTAGTAGTCTACAACGATTCTATCTTTTCCTTTTCAGTCGTAGAAATAGATGTCATTTTGTCAGGCACTTGTGGATGGAAACTGTTTCATACCAGACAAACTGTTAATTCTAATTTTAATCGATTAGCTAATAGATTTTGCTAATTCAAATTCCAATCGATTCGCAAATTTCAGCAGGTAATTCTAGATTCTAATTGATTAGCAAGACAACTAATCAAGTAGCTAATCGATTAGACATTTTTAGACAAAAAGCTAATTCTAAGCCTAAACGATTAGCCACAAGATTAAGCTAATTTTAATTCTAATCGATTAGCAAATTGCAGCAGCTAAGTCTAATTCTAATTGGTTAGAAAATATAATTGTGCCCATCTCTGTTTCTTACTGCGCGATTCGTCGTTGTGCGTGCTCCTTCGTTGTTCTTCATATTTCGTGGACGACATAAACGGCTCTTTCTCCGAGAAATCTTCTCCTGCCAGATCAAGGCTCTTTGCCTAAGAAGTTATCACTTAGGCCTAAAGGAACCACTTTGCTTTGAATCCGCACGGTCATATTTTGTGACAATGCACGTAGGCCTATAATTGGTTACTACTCCTAATACACTAATTATCTCTAATGCATCCGATCTTATCGTACGAGTCGAATAAAAACAACACAGAGTAAGTCTTAGTGCACTACCAGGCACAGAACATAGACAAGAAATAGACAGTTGAAGATCAATACGGAGTTATGAAAGCTATTCTCCAGAAAATCAGATCAATAGAAATCTAGAGTGGCAGAGAGTGAGAGAGAGAGAGAGAGAGAGAGAGAGAGAGAGAGAGAGAGAGAGAGAGAGAGAGAGAGAAAGAGAGAGAGAGAGAGAGAGAGAAAGAGAGAGAGAGAGAGAGAGTGAGAGAGAGAGAGAGAGAGAGAGAGAGAGAGAGAGAGAGAGAGAGAGAGAGAGAGACAGAGAGAGAGAGAGAGAGAGAGAGAGAGAGAGAGAGAGAGAGAGACAGAGAGAGAGATAGAGTGAGAGACAGAGAGAGACAGCCAGTCAGAGACAGAGACAAAGAGAGGGGAGGAGAGAAATACAGGAATATATGGAAGAAAAACTGGAAGTGAGAGAGAGACAGACTCAGAGAGGAGACAGATAGACAAACAGACAGACAGACAGACAGAGGGGAGGAGAGAAATAGAAGAATATAAGAAAGAAATACTGGGAGGCAGGGAGAAAGAGAGAGACTCAGAGGAGACAGACAGCGTTTCGGGAGTTGTGTTGCGGTCAGTGCGAAATGAGCCTTTATAGATCAGTGGCGGTCGGGCGATTAGTGCGACGTGGAGACGGCCTCCCCTATTGCACGGCCTCCTATTGCACGGCCTCCTATTGCACGGCCTCCTATTGCACGGCCTCCCATTGCACTTGATTGCCAAGTTTATTGGTCCATTGTCCTGCGCCAATAGAATCCGACCCCAACATCTCTTGATCCAACGGAGCATCGCAGGAAAGATTCGTCAAAGCTCTGTCTCACCAACCGTATGTTTGTTCGTCTGCGTATTTGTGCGGGTGTCTGTGTCCTTGTGTCCTTGTGTGTATAGCCTTATACATCTATACAGACGAGTTCAGAAGATGTATAACCGTCCTTTCTTATCGTCAGATTGGCCAGGCGCGCAACCACTTCGCAGCTGTTTGCATTTCTAAGGCCCCACTTGTTCGTGTTCTCTGTTTGCCGAAGTGACCGGACACGTGCTAGAGGGCGCCACCGTAGACAGTATTATAGTCACGGGACACTCATTCTCGCAAAGAACCGGATATATATATATATATATATATATATATATATATACCATAATCATAAATTTTTATTTGCTTCTTGTTACACAAAATAGCATGACAGTCAAAATCAAGACATTCGTTGATTTGCAGAAAGCAATGGCAGAGGGACCAAAGTCCCGCTGACGGGGTTACCCATATGCATAGAAATAATAGCAACTGGCCATATTATAATAATTATGCATTCAATATTATTACCAGGAATATATGGTGTTAACTAGTTAGCTAAAATCGAAATTGAGAAACAATGAATGTCTGAACCATGCAAGCACAATGATAAGCACATAGTATATATGCACACAGGCAGGGAGTAAGAAAGAAGATAGGGAGAGAGTCAGGGATCAACAGATAGTAAGTGACCACGGAGTTTCCTTTTAAATATAAAGATGCAAGGAAAGTTTCGTATGGCAACAGGAAGCTTATTCCAGATCTTCGGACTGGCAATTTTAATTGAAAATTTCCGTGTGTTGGTGCTGGTACCAACACCTCTATAGTTGGCGGATGTTCTAACATTTGTGGGGCGTGGTGGTATAGGGGTATGTTCGGTGCCTTGCAGCTGGAGGGTTGCGGGTTCGAATCCACCTCAAAGCCGCCGCGTAGGGACCCTGGGCATTGTGGGCAAGTCCTTCACTCGCAATTGCTCATGCGCTTCGGCGTGAAACTCCGATTCAGTGTCCGCGCTGTAGTCGGGAGCGCCTCTGAGAAGAAATCTTGAAGGGGCGCTATAACAAGTGCTCATACATACATTCATTCATTCATACATACATACATACATACATGCATACATACATACATACATACATACATACATACATACATACATACATACATACATACATACATACATACATACATACATACAATACATACATACATACATACATACACAGTACACACAGGCAACGGTGAGTTGGAACTGTGAATCCTCGCTTCTCCAAAGTTATAGACCTACACGAGTTTAGCTTAGATTCAATTAGCAGCAATTTATTTACATGGGGAAGTGTTCCTCTCACAAAAGTGCATCTACCAATCTGCCACAGCACACAGAAACCACTCTGACCCATGCTATGATTTCTTAGACTACTAGACTGCGTGGCTCATAAAGGAGATGGCATTTCTAGACATTTATTTAGCGCCTTTACGATCGAATCTCTCAATCTGTTCGTTGGAATGGAATTCCAAAGCACGCAATGTAAACTCCTTGTCGGGCAACGTCGAACTGAGGTTGATCAGCTGCCACTTAAGTGACAATGCTTCGTGATGAATCGAGGCGTGATCATGCTCCTATTTAACGGTGACATTGGCGCACGCATAGAAGTGACAAGGCAAACACCACAATCGCCTTTCAATCTCCTAATCGCACCTTAAAACTCCCACAGCCTTCAACTATTTCCCACCGTTCTCCTCTCCTCCTAACGACTCTCAAGGGATCGTTGCGAGAGGAGTGGCAGAGGAGTAGAGTATAGATCCTTGTTGGGAGGAAGTGTGATCGATTACATGTCCTTCGTACGTCAGTGTACCTCGTCCAGCTCTTATAAGCAGCAGCGAAATACCGATCAAGGGATCAGAGAGCCACCTAGTGACGCTCTTTACAGTCGGTAGGGTTCACGGCTAACGTTATCCTGGGAATAATACATCTCCCGCCATCGTTAAGCCTACGATTGGAGGATTTTGGTTTCAATTTATCCCGTGTTTGCAGAATATCACAGAAAGCACGTAAATAAGCAGAACAGGTCATGTTAATGAAACTCATACTGCTTTTCCGATTTAAACGGTTTTCTGGTTTTGCGATTGGCCCACTCAACGATCTTATCCATATCCTTATTTATTGATGGTGTGATAGGCTATATTATACTTATTTCGGCGCATTTTAAAACTATTGGTCTAAACTGAAGCTTTACGCAAAAGTTCTGATAAATTTCTTACTTTTTTCCAAAGTATTTTCCAGCCATTGTTGTTGCCGTGCTGCTAAAAAATCGGTCTGATCGGCTAATGGCAAAGTAATGCAATAATGGCGGCGTTTTAAATCAGCGGCGAACTTTTTTTATGTCGTGGTAAGCGGTGAAGCAGCTTGAGGCCGGTTCACAATGACGAACTGATATTGCCATGCCTAAGAGGCTCAAGGGAGGTTCACACTGACGAACTGATTTGCCTTGGTTAAGACAATCAAGGGAGGTTCACACTGACGAACTGATTTGCCTTGGTTAAAACAATCAAGGGAGGTTCACACTGACGAACTGATTTGCCTTGGCTAAGACGATCAAGGGAAGTTCGTACTGATGAACTGATATGCATTGGCTAGACGATCAAGGGCAGTTCACACTGACGAACTTATTTGCCTTGGCTAAGACGATCAAGGGAGGTTCCGATGAGTTTCTTTTGAACTGGGGCTAAAATTTCGTGCTTAAGCTTGCTTACGAGTTAACAAACTCTTTGGGTTGATCAGGGATAAATCGGCTGCTAACATGACTACAGCAATACAATAACTGCACAACTTTGTTTACCGGATTTTCAACGGATTGCAAATTTTACATAGCACCCAGACTTGAATCGCGGATGCAGGGTAAAAGGACAATCGATTATTTCACCGTGGCACCCATTTAAGGGAAGAGGGTTGCACAGAGACCTACTCGGGCTATGAAAGAAAACAAGTTAGGTATGAAATTCATAGGCCATTTATAATACAGCTTAGTGGAGGACCCATGGCATTTCATGACGCATTGGTACGAGGGCAGGGTGGACAATAATTACAACTCCATTGGTGTGTTCATGCCATGATCAGCCACTACCAGTTGCAGTGAAGTTGTTCCGTAGGGAAATCATGGTGCGTATAAAATGCTCGGGTTCTTTATTAAATGCAATAGATGTATATGATGATTAATTAACCTTCGTTGCTCGGACGTGACTCGGTAAAACCGCTTGCAGCGCATGACTGGCTAATGCGATGTCGAAATGTCAAATGCGTTGCATAACGAGCATTACAATTATGGCTTGCATGCGCAGAGCTGTGAGCCTCCATGAAATTCTGGAAACAGTTAACACTAGACGTTGCGTTTATGGCGTGATAAATAACGCGTTTAACAATATAGTTTTGTTTTACTGTTGTACTGCTGCAGTGGCGAACGAATTCAGCGTCGTTTATAATTCAACTTACAACAGTAACAAATTGACAAGTCATGCGACGTCAGACGGTGATATATACAGTACTATACAGTATACTATACAGTACTATGCAGCATTATTCCTATATAGTGTATATAGTATGTACTGTAGGCCTATAATATAATATGAGAACTGCACAGTGCTATACTATACAGTACTCTACTGTAGGGCGGTTATGAACAAGTTTTTTCAACAGCACTGATTTCTAATACTGGGCAAAAGTTGCAAGCTGGTTTTGCGACAAGCCACCCAAATATTTGTTATTTTAAATGACTTCTTTTGTCCTCTACCGTTATTGTACATGACTACAGGTCAGTTAGCCTATATATGTAGTCTTCAGCCTAAGAGTTCAAAGGCGGGTTGCATGGAAGTCTATTTCAGAATGAGAAACCGATTACGGCCAAGCATCCCTGTTGCTCTGTGGAGTAACAGGAGGTGGAACAACAAGATCGCCCGCCATGTGTTGTCGCGCGAAGAGATTTGCGGCCAAGGACGAGTGACATTAATTGTTATTTGATGCATCGGTAAAATCCCGAAGATCCCAGTTGATCAAAAAGTCCGCACTAAACGGGGGAAATTTGCAAAAGATGGCCGGATATATTTTCACATGTTTCATCAATGTCGCGTAAAAGAGTAATAAAAGACCAATGAATGTTTATGTTCAATTTCTCAGACTCATAAAAGAACAGTTTACGCAGAACCTGCAGTGAGTTATGAAACGTGTATTATCATCCCAGTTATTTGCAAATGCAAATCTTCTTCCGTGATCCGGTGCCAGAAGGCCACATGAAAAAGTGTTGCTGTTCTGTCTCATAAAACACGAATGTTTCGTTTCTGGTAGTTTATAGATGACTATGGAACTTCGAAATTAATCTACGAACTCGTATACATCAAGGTATGTTGACCTGTAGGTATAACACCAGATGCGCTGTAACTATAATTACGGGCGTGCATGTCACAAATCTGCAGAAGTGTGGCCTGTGCACACATGATTAGCTTGAAATGGCGTGTCTTAATAGCCTAGTAATAATCTGCGTGCGGAGATCCCGAAATTAAACCAATACGTTATTTTAATATGCAAGAATGAACTGGAGCACGTGATTCGCGTTGATGTGGATATGTCGTAAACATCCGAAACCTAAATGATGGATTCGCTTCCCAGTATACAGTGTGTATAAAAATCAGTATAAGGTGAATGGACACAGATGACTAACAGAAGCTTTGTATATATGTGCATACAATACAATACAACTGCATTTGATATCGCCCTTCTTCCAAAGTTGGCCCAAAGCTCAGAAGTGCACAAGTCTCGGCGGCTCAGATGCAGTTATAATATTGCAGAGCAATTGTGACCGAAGGACTTGCTCACGGTCCCTACACAGTAATCGCACTGGACGAGGATCGAACTCGTACCCTCAGCGTTACAGGTCAACCGCTCTAACTAGCCAGCCACCGTGCCACACGGTGCATACGCCTGTTGAGTACAACTGATTCAAACGATCCCTTATTCGGCTGTGAAACGAGCGCATTTATGGCACCCCAAAATTTTGCCCCAAATCCTGCAGAGCGCCTACTGTTCGATTTCCTATATATAGACAGATCCATAGACTCGAAAACATCCCAAACGGGCTTTGCTTCAGTCTCCGTATGAATGACTGGACGCTAGTTGCTACATGTAAGTCTCATTGTGAAACCAATACTTTTGAAGTTGTGCTAATTATATGGCTGCAGTTAATGTGCTATTGCGCGCTGTAGTAGCAGAAATCATCTCAATTCTGTATTCTGCTCCAAATGTCAACTCTCATAATATTCGTACCTTGTCGCAAGCTGTAGTATCACAACATTGCATCAATTAACGCAAGGCTTCCAGTTTTCTGAAATCCGAAGCTAACATTGTAACGTTGCGTCTATAGGATCCTCTTGGTCTTCCCTCGTCGGATGTTGACCCTGTGGCAGTGAAACATGTCCTACAACACAACACTTGTGGACTTGATTTGTTGCCAGAGAAATGGCCGCCGAATGGGCCTGAACTGGTTTCCGGAAGCAGCCTTTGTGTGCATTCAGCTGAGATATGGCGACAATGGCAGTTCCGGACCGATTAAACGAGGCCTTATTTGCACTTCGGCCGACGACGCCGCCGCCTTCGAGTGTTGACGCGATGCGCCTACAGGTTATTATTGATGGTTATGATAACTGTGAAAATTGACGGATTAATGAAAGAGGGATGAAGATAGAGACAATGGAGCTATGTTGATGAACTATAATCATCAAGTCACCATAATTTCACCAAATAAAGCATTATTAGCACGCCATACGTCCATCAGCTTAGAGAGGAATCGTAGAGAAAATAATTAGACTGAGCTCCACGAACATCCGTACAGGTCCACACGCATACTACAGAACGATCATTTAAATATGCCAACATTTTGCTTATACCTTGGTTGCTGTTTAACGACACTGTGTCATAACAAAGATGATTAATGTCGCCCTCCTCCTTTCTCCAGGCTTGGGACTGGCACTACCACTTATACATATATGCGCTTAATATAGCGCCTTTTCTCACCTATGGAAAGCGCTATGTAAATGCACAGATGTTTATCTTACTGATCTAAGCAAGTGTATGCATGGTGATATGGGTATACTTGCCTGCGTCTTTCGAAGTATATTGTATTGTATTGTATCTGAACATTATAAAGCGCCTCTCACACCATGAACTATTCAGAGGCGCACTCAGTGTAGAAGCCCCGAGGAAAGAGAAAAGTCTTCAGGGAACGAGCAGATAAAGGACACAACTGAAGTGGAGGATTTTCAACCATTTTCCTTCTCAACTTCTTATAGAAGACCTGAAAAGGCTGTGTGTGTGTGTGTGTGCGAGTGCGTGTGTGTGTGTGTGCGAGTGCGTGTGTGTGCGTGTGTGTGTGTGCGCGCGTGTGCGTGTGTGTGTGTGTGTGTGCGTGTGTGTGTTTTGTGTGTGTGCGTGTGTGTGTTTGTGCGTGTGCGTGTTCGTGTGTGTTTGTGCGTGTGTGCGTGTGTGTGACAAAATACGAGTAGAAAATACCTTGTATAGGTTTATAAGCCATGCATTGGTACTTTACGTCAGTTATCTCTACGTCATGGACAGGCAATATGACCCCAGCAAATACGTGCATATAAAATCCACGTGTATTATTAAGTAGCCTACACATCTGTGCAGAAATATAGTTCTTTAAAACTCGCTATATTCTCTGTATATCGGGCATAAGAATCAGTACCTGTTGCATATCTGCGCGTCTGTGTTACCATGTATGTGCCTAAGCGGTCTTCATGCAGTATCTGTGTACGGCTCAGTTTCAATGAAGGCTGATAATTATGCTGTTCGTTTTGGTCACTGACTATACATACATGTGTATTCGATACCATTAACCCATGCATGTTACGTCATGTATCGATCAATGGCGTTGTGTGTGGGGCAGTTGTGATCTCGGCGCCCAGAGCAATGCACCTGACAACCCCATCCATGGAAATTTCCTCGCAATTCAACACCTGTGCTCCGGTAATCCTATTTCGAAGCTCCATTAGACTTACAGTAAAACCAGACATAAACATTAACAGCATACATGTTGTATATGGCCATGGTATTCAAAATAGTAGCTCATGTGGGTCATCATCATCTATCGCTAACACTACGTCGTCATTAATTTGTCACTCGATACACGGGGGACATTCACTTCCATCAGCATTCGGCAGAGCTGCTGTCGCCCCATTATATTATGTTGTTGCTCACAAAAAGTGGCTGCACTATACACTATAGCCTCCCTTGAGCCTCGTTGAGCCAGTCATCTTATAACGGGTTCCTGACTGCCAGTTACTAGTTTCTTTAAAACAATCCATTCCAGCCAAGTTTCCATGTTGCTATCGCAAGGCCATCATTCATTCATGTTGGCGAAATTCCGAGTGCATGTTCGAGTTCTGTCCACTCCCTGAGAACGCTAAAGGCCCATGGTCCACGCACTCGGGCCCTCCACACTGTCGCAGTGTAAATAAACAGTATAATTATTCGAAAGTTGATATAAAGCCTAACTATATTTATGAACAGTAGACAATTTATGAACGAGTATGTTTATCGCTGCCAAACAGTTGGCGCCAGAAACAGAATGTTCTAGTATGCAACAGTTTCTTACGCGCTTGCAACAACAATATGTGAACAATATGTAAATCTACTATAAATATGCAGTCGGCATATGCATATACAAGCGCACCATATATATGTATGTATGTATGTATGTATGTATGTATGTATGTATATTGTATAAACAGTAGGCTCAAATCAATGAATTCCACTCGTGTATAGATGTACATAGGCCTAATTGCCTTCAACGTTTTTCTTTTATTCTGACAGGCTTTTACAATATGATATGCTTCGTGATCGCGTGATTGTCTTCCAGAAACCCTTTCCTTTCCACCCCATCTTCCCTTTCGCTACCCCTCCCACCCACACCACACTCCGACCCTCGACCTTTCCCGTCGGCGGAACTTTCTGTTTTTTTCGGGATTCATCGAAACATAAACTGAAATTGACAGACCTCTGAGCATACGAAGCATCTCCAGAAGTCATCGGAATCTTTTGTTAAGCCTCGTCACGCACCTGTGTCTGTCCCTTTGGCTGCTTCTGCCTCTACCTCTACATATTACCTTCGATCCTCCACTTGTCTTTGCACCTGCCTCTGTCTCTCCACTTTCACCTTCTTCCCTTTCTCCCTTCTTGTTCTTTTGTGTAATTTCGTCTCCCTGATCACGTTCAGAAGTGGGCCTTCCGCCGTCTACGTTGAAAAGTCTCGGGTTTCAACGGTTTCTGGAGACGGAACCGTTCCACAGAGAGACGTGTGCTGACACCTAACGAAACTACACGGAGTACGGTAAGACCTACAGTACACACACCTGCGGGAATATAATTATTATACAGATTTGAACAATGGCACGACGTGTGAATCCGTTTCCTGGTTCGGATTAATTAGTCCTAATTAGCGTCAATTATTTTGTGTACATGCATCGCTAATCATAGGCTACATGCATGAATACCCTACTTGCGCATACGTATTGCACCAAGAGGCTTTGTATATAATTAAAAAAACGTGTATTGTACATGTTTTTGTTGGCTTTTTTATCTTCCGCCATTGTATAGCGAAAACAAAGGTGCTCATTAAAGATTGATGGCCTATGCCTTGACAGTTGGCAGTTACTGAAAGGGTAACAAGTACCATGATAGACATATCAATTCATTAATTCATTCATTATGAGAATTTATATAGCGCCCCTTCAAGAAACCTACTCAGGAGCGTGACAACTGCTTTTCAAGGACATACGAAAAAACTGTACATCTGACATTCACCGTAAGTCCTGCACCCGATGTGATTGTCTTCTTGGCGGCGAATCCTGATGGTGCAGACGTCGAAACGGACAGGAAGTGACGAATTGAACGGACAGAGGTCGTTAGCAGGGAACGTGAGAGTTAATGAGATCAAATGCAACGATGGGAAGTCATGACGATTAAGAAACAGGTCACGTCCAATGCTTCCAAAGCTCGTCTTCAGAAATCTCCAGAGCCAACCGACACACCCTCACGTTCGCTTCTCTCATCTTATCGTCTTATATGAAGTGATCAATTACATACGTACAGTGTATAATTATAGGCCTACGCATGCGCTGGCCAAAGTTCCATATAATACAAACACAGATAAGTACAGGCACATGGTCATGCATGGTCAATATGCATATATACAAAATGCGTGCATATGCATAAAACAGCATAGATTTGCATCCTTAGGTATATTGTATTGTATTGTATTTATTAATTTATATAGCGCCGCTCACAGCAGTGGCCAATAGGTAGCGCTCCCAGTGCGGAAACCCCTAGAGAAGAAGAAAGTGTTTGAGGAGGGAGAAGGATGTGGGAAGAGACCCAGAAAGAATGGTAACACGTAGAGAGAAGGAAGGGCATTCCATAGGGAGGGCCCAATGGTGGCAAAAGATCTAGTTTGGACCATAGAGTATATGTAGCTGGAACCATCGATGAACTTAGGTCTTTGTCTATGCATAATAATAATGGTATACAAACATATTTATTTTTTATGAATAGGCATAATATGTATGTGGGCGTGTGTGCGCGTGTGCCCGTGTGCCTGTGTGCGTACGTGTGCTTTTATGTGTTTCAGGTATATATATATATATATATATATATATATATATATATATGCTATATATATATATATATATATATATATATATATATATATATGCCATTTATCAGTGTGTGTCGTATGCTTTATGCTTGCAATTCATCGTATACGTCAACATCAGAGGATTAATAAGAGATTGACGAATCCCAGGTGTAGCATCATCTGCCTCCTGATGACTTCTACGAAATATCATCGAGTGCAGACGGACCGACAGAAGCGCACAGTCAGACGGACAAACAGACGGACTGACACGCATAACCAACAGCACGCAGAGAGACGAACATGCGTCGATGAACCTGACGACGGAAGCCATTCACTTCATTCGTATACTATAGAGATTTAATATCTTTGCAATGCGTCGAATGAAAGAAGAGGAATCGACCGATGATACGTGTATACTCCTATGATCTGCACTCCACCTAATCATATCTAATGACAAATATATATATCATATATATATATACATATATATACATATATATAATATATATATGTATATATATATTTTGTATATATATAATTTGTAAGGTTCATTTATATTCATGTATACACATCGTGGTTTGTAGATATACCTGTATATATATATATATAGACTACATGTGTACATGAATACATGCTATACGCACACGCAACATGCATAGATTAGTGTTTTTTTTATTGTAAATGTCAGTGCTTTTTATATAGCGACTCCTAATCAGAAGTGCTCCCGACCGCAAGCATACATACATGCATACATACATGCACACATACAACATACATACATACATATTTACTTACCTACTTACTTACTTACTTACTTGCGCAAGTACATATATGGCTTACATACATTCGTACATGCGTAATTATGCAGCGTATTATTATGTCGCCCGAGTCGGAAGGTGGGTTCGACTGTCTGTAGTTTGCACACTAAAGGTGTAGGCTATACATACAATGCTTAAAGTGGTGTGGGAACGGTGGGAACGGCGTTCTCACTGCTCTCGAAATGTTTGGCTTGCGTTCCCACTATACTCACCATGCAATGGAACCATGATAACTCATGTTTTCCAATAAAACTCCTCTGTGAAGTTTCCATTGCTGACCCAAACCACTTTAACCACTGTATACATACATATACATGTACATGCAAGAAAGTGCATACATACCTAAAGGCTTTTCATAATATATTATTCTATGGATTAGCTTAGTGAATTTTTATAGTTTTATTCGAGACAACCAAAACTATACTCTGAATTTCTGTTTGTCGTCATCCTTTTTTGTAGCCTGATAGAAGAATAAATTTACTGAAAATGCGAAAACTCTTTAGAATATACACTCTTTGCTCGTCGTGTGGGGAACCGTCTCTCAAAAAACGCCCGTATACCATCATCTAATTCACGAGTCAAGACTCATTCTATTATAAATAGTTTGGCTTTTGCATGACTTCGCGGCCTTGGTCCCTAAGCGAACGTATACTATATATAGCCTATGCTACCGTGCCTGAGACTCAGATTGTCCGTAACAAGTGATTTAATACATAATTAAATAAATAAATAAGTCATAAAATACAGTGGGTATTGTTAAACCAGTCATCATTACTCTGTTTCAAAAAGTCGGAACCATTCTGTGCCTTTTAATGGACATTTATGGACTTTTTATTGTCTCAATTCAAAGTCTAATGAAACGTCAATTCGTATTTTCAAGATATACGAATTCAACTTGCATAATTTAAATTTACAAATACATTTTTATCTGCAAAAAGTGATTTAATACATAATTAAATAAATAAATAAGTAATAAAATACAGTGGGTATTGTTAAACCAGTCATCATTACTTTGTTTCAAAAAGTCGGAACCATTCTGTGCCTTTTAATGGACATTTATGGACATTTATGGACTTTTTATTGTCTCAATTCAAAGTCTAATGAAACGTCAATTCGTATTTTCATGATATACGAATTCAACTTGCATAATTTAAATTTACAAATACATTTTTATCTGTAAAATTTACAGTGTATGCAAAAACATAAGTAAGTAAAATTAGAATGAAAGCCTGTCGTTTTTCATTTGACTGCAGGACTTACTTCTGCTTATTTGTAATGCAAAGACAACTTTGTGCGCTTGGCACAATTTTTGGTTTGATAATCACAGCCGAGGAAATTAACTGGAAAGACCTCTGATACCACATCCAAGTTAAATTTGGGATGAGATGAACTACTGGCAGGTTGTTTATCTGGTTTATACCGTGTACTGCATGTGTAGGCTATATGTAGGCCTATGTTGTTGCATGTCGGCGTCTAAATGTACCAGAGGTTGTAACTATATATGCTGGGTGACACCTCTTATGATACTGGCGGGAGTTCCACAAGGGTATAAATATGGAAGCAATGCGTAGTAGCGTGAGACTGGAGTTAGGTCGTTTTTCTCTGTTAGTTTCCAGCTTCGTTGTGCAGTTGTTGTTTTTGGTCTTCTATTACGGATGACATTTGTTTCGCTTTCGAATTACCATGGAGGCGTGATAGCCTAAGTCTTTTTAAGACTTGCTGTTTTTTTCGTGTTCTTCGCTGGATGATGTTTGTCGATGCATCTGTCTGTGAGGTATAGGTCGCACTGCATAAATATTGCTTTATATTAAATCTGGGTCTATTGGCGGTTTCTCTCTAGACATACGTGCTACAATGTATAGGTACATGTCTGTGTAACAATGTCTATATATCTGTGTTACAATGTACATGTATAACAATGTTTGTGTATGCACGTCTGTGTATATATGAATGTATGCATGTAATCTCATCTATGATCTAATCTGTTGACTTCAGTGGCTCCGTTGTCAACTCACAAAGCATCGATCAATGGTCGTTGCTTCAAGTGCAAATCGATGCATGTCTCTAAATTATATACCAAGGGAATAATATTCAGTAATTTTCTTCTTCCATTTGGCTAAAAGGATGGAATGAAACTAAAAGATTCTGAGTGGCCAGTTGTTGTCTATAGCAGAATGACAGTGAAATGTACATTACATATCCATACATAAGATTTTTTGCTTTTTACACGTTTTGTTTTTCGTCTTTTTCGTGCTTAAGGAATTAATCCGTTGAAGACATCAGCATTCTCTGCTATGTTCCTCTTTTCTGCTTCACTGTTGTCCACTCAACTTTTAGTTTTGATTGAAGAACTTACTACGCCCGCAATGTAAGTAAATCTGAGTTCGAGGTGCATATGTTCGCCATTGGACCGAGGCGAACGGAGTCACGCAGATAATTATGGGCCTGACTAAATTACTGTGACCTTAAACAAGTGATTTAACGGATCGTAGCGAGTGCAGTGTGCACGTGGGCAAGTCGGGCCTTCTTCTTCATGTTCTACTCTAGCAGCAAAGGAGTGTTATTATGGTAATCTCCGAATTTCTATAGCGCCCAAAAAGCGCAGTCGCAGGAACCAGTCTATTCACACCGCTCAAAGAAAAATCGATAGGCAGGTATACATACGGTGAAAATCGGTTCCCTGCAGGTCAAGGTAGTCCGCGGCTGACAGTCAGGCGGCTACGATGGATAGTGTCTAGAATTGAAGCGGCGAGGAAGATAAGTGGATGAGAAGGAATGAAGGAGAGTAGGCGTATTATGTGAAAAGGCAAATCTCATTTTTCAAAAAATTGCATTTTTGGTTAACAGTGCAAATTTTCTAATTTGTAGCTAGAGTATTGTACATCTAAAGAGTGTTACTGACTAAAAGTAGCAGTAAATTTGAAGTTCTATTGCAAGAGTTGATAAAATCGATCAGCAGCTGCAATAGGCTGGTAATTTTAGGAAAGCACAAGAACTGTATGGCCCAGATGAAAGACGTTTGATTTGGGATTTCTGTTTTTTTCTCTGATGCCCGTGTGTAGTATTTTTGTTGAACTGGATTTCTGAGAAGGTCGTCGTCGCTCTGCTATATACTCTGTATTACGATGATTAACCAGAGCTTCTTCTTCCTCCTCCTCCTCATCGTCATCGTCGTCTTCGTCTTCGGCTTTTGTGTTTGTCTTTCTTAAGCGGAAGGGGATTTCTTATCTTTTCCAGGCAAACCCTTTAAAGTATTCTTTACGAGCCACCCATAAACATCCCCACATCGCCCGACCGACCGACCGATCCCCGCGGACCATCCGCCGCCTGCTCCGGTAACCGAAAGACATCGCCGGTAATTAGTCGGACCATCATATTCCTTGTAGCCTCAGACATGGACGCTGCCCAGCGCTCGTCAAGCGCTTAGAGGCTAAGACGCAAGGTCTTGCAACGGCGGCGGTGGCGGTAAACACGGCAGCGGCCGCGGCAAGCAGTGGCCACCGGTGGAGCGAGCGCCTTCCCTCCTCGCCCTGTCCCACCAGACGAAGGCAGCGCCTGCACGTGCAAGCCCGGCCGAGGTTTCGTCGTCGTCGCAGAGGGCTGCAGTGACAGCCGATCGTCTCCTGTCCATCGGTCCATCCGTCCGTCGCTCGATCGGTCCGTCGACTGCAGATACGCGGCCGACTGCAGCGTCCGCAAGGTGTCGCGGTTTTCGTCGTCAAGCGTCGTTGCGAAACTGCAGCGAAACTTAGCCTTCGTAAACAACAGACGGGCGATAATTGGAGAAATTGTCGGCGTCATTCGATATGGCAGTTGCCGTCCGTCGAATTCAATATTAGCGCCTGCGGTGGTCGTCTGCTCAGACGATTGAGGAATAAAAGAAACGGTGAGCGGGAACACATGGTCGGTCGGTCTGTTGCTCTGCGTGATCGCCCGCAGGTATAAAGATTTCCGAAGCGCGCAACAGCCAAACGAAAGGACATTTTATTTTCAAACGGAAAATTACTGAAAGGCGCGAATTATTGTGACGTGTAGCATATACCGCTAAAAATCTTAATTTGAGCGAAAGAAAAGCTTTTCTTGTCAGGTGATTCGCTTTTATCGCAGCGGATTGCTGTGTAGAAAGAAAGAGTTGAAAGAGAACGCGAGAACTACGTTTCTATGTATAGATTGCCATAAGGCGGCTTAAAGGCGAAATCCGGTTGCCAGCGCTAATCCCTGAATGGAGACCGTCGTACAACAGCATAGGCGCAGTTAGAATGATCGCTGTTATTGTGCGTTTGTTGCGTCGCATGTGGGCAGAGAAAATTGCGATACGGTGTTAGAGCTTCCGTTGCTGTACAATGCACTGCAGGCGCAGTCTATTGATTTGATATACCTGGGCTGCAGAAGTGAGCAGATTATACTGGAGGTGCGACGTTAGACGCTTCTTAAGACGTGTTAGGATAATGGAAGATGTAGGAAAGGAAGGATAATGGAAGATGTAGGAAAGGAAGCGGTGAACTATATGTATAGGTGCTAAGCGCTGCTGTCATAATCACATAATCAGAGCTGATTAGAGTGACTGTGTGGTGTTGGGATAGGGTAAGAAATTGATTACAGTTACTGTTTAGTTTTGCGATAGGTAAGAAATTGATTAGAGTGACTGAGTAGTTTTTGGATAGGGTAAGAAACAGTTTGCCTATATGGAATTGCCGCCCGTCATGCGTATTACGCTGAAAGGCAGTGACAATGAGACGTACGTGGGGACCCTCTTCCTGCGGAACTGGACGTCCTGGTTGGGGGAGACGTTCCCCGGTGGTTGGGCGAGGGACGACCCGACGAAACGTCACGCCGCCGTCATCGACGGCCATGGCATCACGCGGCGCCCAGACCCAACGGGCGCCACTTACTACGTCATCGCGGTCGTCCTCGTCTACGGAATGTCAATCGTCATGCTGATCGCTTCTCACATCAAACGAAAACACGCCAAGGTCCTCGAGGACCGCCAGATCAACAAGTACCTGCAGGAGTTCCAGATCGTCCGCGAGACTTCTTCGCGAGACAGCTACCGTAATCTGAAGAAGGACATCACTGCGAAGCTGCGAGAGGGCGGCCGTACCAGCAACCAGATGTACCGCGGCCTGACGAAGCTATCGCTGTTGCCACTGGCAGCCGTTGCCTTGCCAACGATCAGAGAGAACCACTTGAGCGTCGACGGAAAGACGAAGCGGAAGTACTCGCTCAGTCCGCGCTGTTCCATCAGCCGTTCGAGCGTCAGTTCAAGGTCGTCGGAGCGGAAGTACTCCGTGCTGTCCGTGGAGTCGACCGGGAAGCAGCACCTGTCCGTCCAGACGAAGGACCGGACCCTCAAGTCGAGCGGATCAGTAGACGAGGCCTTTATATCCGCCAAATCGGACAATCTGGAAGCATCAGGTGGGAGAAGCGATGGGGGACCGGTGGGGGCTAATGACCACCTGGTTAATCCTCGCCGGCAGTCCTGCCCCTACGATCAACCACACGGAGCGGCGGCATCTGGTCTGCACACGAGCGGTGGAAGACTCTCCGTGCAGCAGATGCCCAAACGGTCTGCCTCCAAGCGCCTCCAACGCTCCCATCCAACAACCAACGCTGAACTGGTGGTGGCAGACGCCGCTAGTAAACCCCGGAAGCCACCGACGGTGATCGACGGTGGTCATCCCCCGACGACGACCAACAGCTCCCGGTTGTCTCCCAAGGACCGTACCACTGCTACGGAAGCATCAACGACCGACGGCAGACACCAGCACACCACGGCGCGTAAGCTGTCGGCCAGCAATCTATCAACTGACGTGGCGTCAGCGGCCGCCACTGCCAGGCGTAGCATCACTGCCAATCTGTCAGTCGACAACCTGTCACGAGTCTTTCCGTCGACGGTTGTCGATATCGTTCCGACAGCCGGAACATTCGTTACGGCTGCCACCCTGCCAGTGCCGACTGTCGTCAAGCCAACAACACTACACAATCACCTCATCTCTATTTGAAACACTTGATCAACACTTATCCAATATGTTTGGATGCTAACAGTAGTAGTATTAGCAGTAGTTGTATAGTAACAACAATAATAATAAAACTAATATAATAACAATGATAGTAATGACTATGATAAAAATGATAACAATAACTATTATAATGATAATAATAAAATGTCATATTCTTCTTTATCGTCATCGTAAAAATAATGTAATTATGTTATTGACCGGTGACAGCGATACGATTGATATTCCTATCCATTTCCATTTTTTTCGATTAAATGCCCAACATGTGCACCTGTCGTATGGCTCGCAAGAAATTGCTTTCATCGTGGCTATGTTTTGGCACTGCTATACAAAATTACACTATGGAATAGTGTAGGTCAAAAATAAAATGACTATTCATAATAAAGATATAATTACACAGTATATTACGTTATGTTTATAAATACAAATTTTTCAAATTCAAATTCAAATTTTATTAGAAACGATTCCACGAACAGTGAATACAATGTACACGTATGAATACAGCCATTAACAGTTTTCATTTCGTACATGCCATGGTAGGTAACAGAAATTGAAGAGGTCATAGTCTAACAGGTTAAGTAGTAAAAGATGCCATTATATAATCAAAGCGATCCCAAGATTTTTTGATCCGAAATAGTAAGATCATACAGTGCAGTTGTAATTAGCATTATTTTTGAAATGATAATTTCACAAAGTCTCACATAAATCTAGTTGTGATACTATGAACATTACAAATTTATACGCCCTAATTAATTAATTAATCAATTATTTCTTAGGGAGTAGATTAGTTTGCTTGATCAGTGCAAGTCAGGGATTGCATAGATTTAAAATGTGAAAGCCCGTATTTGCCAAAGAGACGTAACATTTTATTTGCAAGTATTATGGAAAAACTTAGCACTCAATAACTCATTCACTCAACCCACCACCCACCCTCTCACTCACTCACGCAATCGCTCGCTAACTCACTCACTTATTTATCAATTCGCTCGATGGTCTTTTGATGTTGAAAACAGCTGCAATTGTTTGTTGTCTGTTACGTGGTAATCGGAACCCTGTTCCAGCGGAAGCCAATCAAAAGATCCGTTTACTTAGGGTTTGACATGACACGCACCTGCCATGAATTCCATGTACCGTCCAAACAACACAACTCATGCATGCATGCACATCTATAGCATATGCACTTGCAAATTTAATGTTTGATATAATGAGATACGAATGTGGTCAGAAATATTAAAAAAGTCACGTCATCTCATAGAACAAAATATTTCTGACTCTCATACGGACAAATATAGTAAGTTAGCATGCAGCAATTACTTGGATATGCCAAGCATTAAACGGCGAAGAATCGTTAGATCAATAATGAAATTGATTTTGACAGAAGTAAATATAATTAACGTAAGTGTGGTTTGTGGATCTAAGTCATTTCTGACTTGGCCAGGTACGTTACTTTGATCTGGAAAGTGGGTATCATTCCTAGTAAATGATCAGCTCATAAGAAGTGAGTAAGAAAGTAAGTATATCCTTTCTTTCTTATTTTACTTAATTATGAGCTAATCATTTACTAAGATTACATAGGAGGATACCCCACAGAATCCACGTCTGCGTATACATAGCATTAATTAGATTTACTTCTGTAAAAATCAATATAACAATCGATCTAACGGTTCTACACCATTTTATGCTTGTCACATCCAAATGATTGCTACATGCTAACAATGTGTTCATGGTTACCATAGAATCAACATCTGTTTGAATTCTTTCCAGGCTTCAGTCTGCTCTCATCTGACGTTAGTTTTTAAGTGTGTATACGCGAGTATGTGTGTGAGAGAGAGGGAGAGGTAGAGGGAGTGAGAGAGACAGACAGACACACAGTCGGCGACAGACAGAGACAGAGAGAGACAGACAGAGAGACAGACACAGAGAGACAGACAGAAAGAGAGACAGACAGAGAGAGAGAGAGAGAGAGAGAGACACAGAGGGAGAGAGAGAGCGAGAGAGAGAGAGGAGAGAGGGAGAGTGTAGATGTGTAGTTTGTGTTTGTTTACGTGTGTAGGATTGTTTGCGAAATTGACATCGACAGAGAAACGTAAAGAGCGATGACGAGAAGGAGCCAGGGAGGGCGTGCTTGTATTAGTAGTTTTTAAGGGCGTAATTATGTTTTCGATTCCTATTACTTGAAGATGTCTGGAAAGACGAGTCAGAACGTGCAGCAGCAGCAGCAGAAGAAGCAGCAGCAACAGCAGCAGCAGCAGAAGCAGAAGCAGCAACGCTTAGAACTGCATCCCACTTGTTTTCCTTCTGAGATTGAATTAATTGTCACGCACTGCATGGGAACATCGCTGATGAGACGACCAACGCAGAGAGACGGAAGTCCACGGGATAAGACGATTACGTCAGCTGGACGGTTTATTTAGCGCTCGCAGTAGAACCGGTCGGTGCTCAAGGGATACGGCCAGACCACCTGGTCTTCTTCGGTCGGGGGTTCCAATTGATTGGGACGGCTCTTCATATATGGATTTATTGAGTAGTGTCGCCGAAAGAAGAAGACGATGAGGACGAAATCTAAATCCCACGCATCTTTAATATGCAGTGCTCGTGGCTGCTCTCGGTGCTCAGCCAAGATGAGTCAATTGTCCTGGGACCTACATGGATCCGATATCAATCCATAGGGTTTATGGCATAAGCCTAAGCTTGTCTATGACCCAATTATACTTCCTGTCCCCATCTTCGTATAATTCGGTGATATCTCCCATACTTGCTGTATCTCCTCCCCTTCCCTTTGCGCTTGCGTTCAAGCGCCTTCTCTAGTCTCATGCCAGTATTCTTCCATTTTTATTTTCACTCATCGTTGTCATCATCATAATCAGCATCAACAGCAAATACAACAGCAACAATATAAATATATTGACGATGCTGGCAATTATGATGACGTTAATGCTTTAGGTTGGCTCAAAATTTAATGTGGGGCTAGATGTCACCATCCATGGTATGAAACAGATATTTACGTCTACGATCGGTTCTGTTTCTCTCTCTCTTTAACAGAAATAATTTTTGCATAGAAATCAGCATTAACTGTTGAATATATCAACATAGTAAGACTTGGTCTGTGCCTTAAAAATTACATTTCAAAAAGCATTATTTAGATCCAGTACAAGTCCAAACTAACAAAAAGGAAGCTATGAAATGACTCCATGTGCTCTCAAACTTACTGTTTTATCTCTAAATAACAGACCTCGCTTTTTGTACCATTTCTCCCAGCGGAATTCAGAAACCAAAATTCATATGTCATATGCATGTATACATATGTATACGCGATCAATATGACGAAGACATCTGCAATGACTGCAAGTGCGTTCGGTCTTCGGCCATGGCCAACAACTGGAACGAACAGTGGATCTTGACAAATAGCTTTAGTTCCACCGTTGAGCAGCAGCAGCAGCAGGCAGCATCCGCGGAGGCAGCAGCAGAAGCAGCTGCTTCTGTCCAGTCAAGCTCAGCATCATTGCCGTCTCCTCCGTCAATTCCTTCTCCGTTCGCCGCGCTCATTCCGCTTCCGCTGTCTGTCGCTGTCGTATCTCAAGACATTGTAAGCCCATCACTCCACCAACGGACGAACGGAGAAGTAGACGGATGAAGAGGCTGACAGGGGCACGGATTAACAGATGTGCGAGAGGACGGATGGGTGTGGGGACAGAGTCATTCCGATGGCATCCGTCATAATCAACAGGTCGCCTCCTGCTCCATCCAGGCACAAAATCAGCCACTGGCATCTGCGCCGCATCCGTGAGAGGCCGCAACGAGGTGCCGGTCGTGTCCTCAGCAGCCACCGCATTCGAAGACATGCGACCAACCTCCTACCCTTCCTTCCCCTTCCACCGCCAAAGGATCTCGACGGAAGGAAACACGGAATAGAAGAGTGGGAAATTGAATCTCCATAATTCCGACGCTCACGGCTCCTCATCCCATAGTCGTCTCATTTATACGACCGTTCACCTTACATCAAATCCAGTATCACGAATGCACAGCGTACATTGCTGTCTGTACACCGCACGTATTCGTATCTGTTTGTTATTTACAGGAATATCAGATTATTTACTTTAAAAATCATATATACAAATATAGATCATGCATTTATATGAGCAACAGATGAGCATGGGAGATGCGAGAGTTCTCTTTATAGTTCTCTGCTGTGTGCAATGTGCAAGCACCGTAAATGACAAGATGGAGAGTCTGGAGAGAGTTGGCTTGGTGGGGCGGGTGGGGTTGTGTGGGGGCGATGTCACTGCTTGAGCACTGCCAATAACAGAATAATTATGATGGATGATGGCAGATGAAGACGCTAGTGATGAACTGGTGCTGCTGCTGAATGGGACAGGGGGGCAGGAGGAGGAAGGGAAGTCGGGCCATTTAGCTCCTAAGAACGAGACGAAGACCAGCGTAATAGTAATTGAATGTCTCGTATTATTTTGGAATCAAGGCATTTCGGCACTAAAAGGAAATGCGGGGACCAATCCTCGCGTGAACTATGTGTGCACAGCGGCGTCCTTATGAGCAGCCACGTTTACAAGTAATGTCTCGTGAAAGCGGACACTATTGGTGGCATGGTGCAAAAGGCAAAAGCGTTTACCTTTCACCTAGGAGTCCATGCAACAGAATCACAATTTCCTATCTGATATTTAGCCGTATAACCACTTATCTTTTTAAACAATCATATGACTGCCAGTAACTTTGAACTCATGTACAGCGCCCTTTCCTTCGGCCTCGGCTGAGCTACGGCGCTATACAAATCGTCTTATTATTATTATTATTATTATTATTAAATGAAGTTCTGTCCATTGACTGAATTGATTACCGTACTGCCGTCTTTAATGTGCATTAGATATGTATCTTTTGGCCCAAATTTTGCTGAATCACGTGTCCTTTAAATTATTGCCTCACCTTTAAATAATTACTTGACCTTTGAACAATTACCTTATCTTATTTGATCTGATTTTACCTTACCTTTAGCCCATGGACATATGAATAATTTAGCACGTAGACAAGCAGGCTATAGTGACTGATTTGGAGTTTGCTAGTGGGGCGCGGACCGAGCCAGGTGGCTGACTGATACGACTCTGATACGACTGCATTTAGATTCCAAGCTATGTATCCGTTAATCAGTATAGGTATATAATACTCTACATGTATAGTCTGCTTAATTAGGTCGTTTGCACTCAGTTACAGCGCGAACGCTGAGGTCTGCAAGTCTGTATAATTGAGACTATCTTTGTTAATATTTCAATTATCTCGGTTATTACTCTATAATCAGCAGAAGATTTCCGAGTCAACGAATCTGATTATCTGCGGCTTTGGGTGGATTATATTCGTAATTCTGCCTAAATGGATTATCCGGATTATTCTGTCAAACTGGTGCTTACATGCTGTGTGCAAAAGCGAAATTGTGAATACGTGACTCTATAGCAGATTTCGGTTGTTGGGGTTGATATCGTGATTGTCTAGGTATTGGGGAGGACGGAGACAACTAGCATTCCTTGTTTTTCCTATTCGAAATCCTTAATTATAAGCTATTTCAGCTTTATTTTTCCCGCAAGGCATGACGGTAAAAGTGATAGTTCCCCGCCATAGACATCATATATTAAATGTAAGATGTCTATGTTCCCCGTTCATAAACAAAGCGAAACATGGCGGATAGCTTAGACGAATCGTTCAAAGTGGACGACTTTAATCGATGGACTGAAGATGATTTGAAGAAATTTATAACAGAAAGATGCCACAAGACAACTTCATCGAGTTAAACATGAACTCGTGGCAATCAAATGCCTTCTAATATTTGCGTCAAAGTAGATCATAGCAACATCGCTACCGGCACCATTCAGTTTGTTTATGAAAGGTGATATCACCGGAAGTAAAAGTAAACTGGCTGCGCATGCGCACTGATAAAGCTGAATTAGCTTATTATGTGACAAATAGGTTCAGGGCTTCAGGCTAATCCTTCGAAGACTTTATTAGTAGGTAAGTAAGTAAGCATATCCTTTATTGCACCAATTGCTAACCGCATTTTGGCTTACATTCTACAATGGCCTATAACCTCAAATGTTACATTTAAATTTCTGTGCAGTGTACAGTGATTTGGTCAAGAGTAAAGCATCCTAATAATACATTTTACGGGCCAAACTGTCAGCAGCGGGTATGGCTCTGTTATGGGCACGAGGACGCACAGGATATATAGCTGGGTAATAGTAGGGGGTAACAGTCCATGTAGTACCGGTACTGTACATGAGCAGGGTCGGTTATTATGGCCGAGAAGAGACGGAAGTCTGCGCACTGGCATGGCTGTTCGAAGCTTTTATAGGAATCCGGAAGAAAGCCCACCCGAACCAGTCGTCTTATTATGGCCTGGAGTCGAATCCGCCCCTCCTGTCCAACGAACCCCCACCCCCACCAGGCAGGAGTCTCGTACATCCGTGCAACTGCAGTTGCACTGACGACGTCTTTTAACTTGGACCTGACAAACCACTAAATAGTAGAAGCTTCGTTCAGTTCATTTCCAAATGTTGCTCGAGGCTTGATTTGTTGGAATAGGCTTAGACCTGGGAGTCGACCCCAATAAGTCGACCCCAGTCGACTTGGGCATCCCAAGTCGAGTCGAGTCGTTTCTGCTTAGCGCAACTGACCCCCAAGTCGAATTTGTACAGAAAAGTGACCTCAAGTTGTTTTCTACACAAGTCGACTTAAACCGACTTGGGACACAAACAAATCTAAATTTATCTCGCCACACTAATGACCGTGAGGCCACGATGGCGTTTAAGCAGTTGTATAGTGTTTTAGTGTGAACAAGCGTTTTAAGACCTATTCTGTGTTAGGGTTGTGTCACAATACACCTGTATATATATATATGTATAAAAGTTGAGCGGGCGATCAGCGCCGCTCTTACGTAAACATTGACTGAATATAGCTTGTATACTGAGCACGGGAGCAGGACATTACCCCCCTGACATTACCCCCCTGCCATTACCCCCCTGCCATTACCCCCCGGCCAATTACCCCCCGTAGGATATTACCCCCCTGCCATTACCCCCCGGCATTTAGTATACATAGTCTATACATACATGTATTTTACATGTAGATTATATTTATTATTTATATATAATATATATAAATTATATTAATATATTTGGTAGCTTGTATCTTGTGTGCCTGTGCTGCTGTTTATATCACTCTAAGTAGCTGACCTACGGAATTTAATATATATATAGTCTATACATTTATTCACAATATACATATATATTACATGTATTTTATTTATTATTTATTTATAATATTATATTAGTATATTTGTTAGCTTGTATCTTGTGTGCCTGCACTTCTGTATATATCACTCTAAGTTAGCTGAATAGTTTATTCCCTGGATACTCTACACCGGTTTATTCCATCCGGGGAATATGCTTTAGGGGGATAGAATATCACGGAACACCGGCATGAAAAGATTAGGCTGTATCAACTAATAAGTAAACTGAAATTAAACTAAATAACAAGTTAATATTATTGATCCAATTAACACTTATTATTTTATTTGCATAGTATCGTGCTGGCTCTGTGCTGCAACCCACTGGCCCAAAATTAATTTAAGTGTAGGCCTACTTATTTGTGTCAGCTACTTCAGATTGGTATAAACAGAAGTGCAGGTATCACGAAATACATGTAGAGTATCCGTCCTAGGGCTATCCGGGGATGTATGAATTTATCCCACCGGATGGAATAAACCGGTTTAGAGTATCCGGGGATAAACCATTCTATCCCCCATCGGTATGCGCATCACGATAGCCTCGGCGAAAATCCAGTCAAAATCACCAAAAACGAAGTAAATTGATTTCAGGTCGACTTACAAACTAAAGATACGCAATTTCAAAATGTTATGTGTACAATAAATCCAAGTAGTACGACTGAATACACTTAGAAACCGCCAACAATGCAAATTAAACCGAATACTCCATTTCGTTAAGGGGGATGCTCATGTATGGGGGATACTCTATTTCGTGACAGGCACACAAGATACAAGCTAACAAATATATTAATATAATATTATAAATAAATAATAAATATAATACATGTAATATATATATATGTATATTGTGAATAAATGTATAGACTATATATATTAAATGCCGGGGGTCAGCTACAGAGTGATATAAACGGCAGCGCAGGCACACAAGATACAAGCTAAAAAATATATTAATATAATTTATATATATTATATATAAATAATAAATATAATACATGTAAAATACATGTATGTATAGACTATGTATACTAAATTCCGGGGGGTAATGGCAGGGGGTAATATCCTACGGGGGGTAATTGGCCGGGGGGTAATGGCAGCAGGGGGGTAATGTCCAGGGGTAATGTCCTAGATAGGTCACTGAGCACGTACTAATAGCGCGGGAAAGGTTCGAAATAGCTGATTACAGTCGATTTGAATAATGCAATTGTACGGGGTATGAACACCTTTATTGTTGTATTAGACAATGGTCGACTTTATTGTCGCCGTATTTGTCGGTGAGTGGTAGTAGGCTACTGTGGGATGATACGCATGCATTGCTATTTGAATGAAGTTAGTGGACAAATAATCATGACAACAGAATTAAACTGTGTCATTATAACACGCCATTCAGTGCAACCAGTCCGCGGTCCGCTGCAGATTCTTCTGTTAACCCATTAAAGCATTACAACATTGTTCAAGAACAAACACAAACAGCTTAAAATAGGCCTAATAAGCAATTTTATTCATCAGGTGTTGAGATCTCATTACTCATTAGTATAAGAATTAATGCTTGCCAGGCAAATTGGCATGACATTTTTGTATTATTAGCCGTACGTAATCGTAATTACCATGTCAGAAGTCGACTTTAAGTCGGAAGTTGGTTGTTTTTCTGCCAAGTCGGGTCAAGTCGTTTTGACTCCAAGTTGTCGACTTCAAGTCGACCTCAAGTCACTTTAGGGTCAAGTGGGGTCAGATTGGCTGACCAAAGTGACTCCCAGGTCTAAATAGGCTGGACAACAGATCATACCTAAAAACGAGAAATTGACAGCTAAATCAATATTACAGGACAGTCCTTCTCATAATTTATTAAATATATTAAATATATAAATTTATTAAATATACATTGCAAAAGCACGATGAGTAGGCTACCACAAGGACCTGCAGCTGATGATCAGTAACTGTTTTACGATATGATCAATTCGCTGGCTAGTAAATACAAAGACCTTGCTGCCATACATCCACAGGCTTACATGCCAGATCCTCTGCCTCCGCTCTCTGGTCTCTCAGGCAAAGGGATTCAGACATCCACTGGACATCTATGGACAACCCTTCTGACACGACGCAGCAACTTCACTTCTGTTAGAGTCAACACGATATATGATCCAATCTACTTGATCATCTATTTAGGTTCGCTCCGGTTGGCTTAACCAGCCATCGTAAATTCGTAATCGTATCGTAAACTCCAAATTCTAAAGCGCTACTCTATACAAAGCGCAGGGCACCAGTTTCTTCACGAGAGCTGCGTCGAATTAGAGGAGTTCTGTGGAGATCCAGATCCAAAGAGACCAGAGAGAGAGGGAGAGAGAGAGAGAGAGAGAGAGAGAGAGAGAGAGAGAGAGAGAGAGAGAGAGAGAGAGAGACGAGAAAGAGAGAGAGAGAGAAAGAGAGAGAGAGAGAGAGAGAGAGAGAGAGAGAGAGAGAGAGAGAGAGAGAGAGAGAGAATGAGGCAGCTAAGGCGGATTTTGGCCCAGTTGTTACAAGTCGATGTGACAAACGGTTGAAGGAAACTGAGTATTATTGCACTTTGTCTCTCCTCATGTATTATACTGGTTTCTCTCTGGACGTGGTTGCTGGTGTGTGATTCATGCACCAAAGATATTGAACAGACTGTAATTCAACAGAAGAAATCGCCTTAGGTGATTCAGCGGCAGGAGCACTGCAGCATCTCAGGTGGCCATTGCCCAATTATGCCGACTTCTTCGACAGTGTTGCCATGGATAGGTCAGTGGTTCGCACCACAAGATGCGAACACAGCAAAGAGTAATTAGTTAGTGCAGACCCGTTAGACTTTACGAGATGGACGAGGCGCTTGATTATGGAGCCGCCAAAGTACCGAGTGAAAGCAACTTCCTGTTGACAGTAAACTGTTAACGAGTTTTTCGAAGAAATAGTCATCTATTTCTTCAGCTTTGAAAGCTCAGCTTCCTGTTGCCGATAGCCAACGATCACAATTTGTGACGGGCAGAGATCGTGTGACAGACACTGGTAATTATAGCCATGACCTGAAGTCACTTATAGTTCAACGTCTCTTCATCTGCTTTGCTAATAACGCTATAAAAGAACGAATACTGAAGCAAAACGAGGACCTCAGCAGCCAGCGAAGAGTAGAAAGATCGCCAAACTGTTTAGCTCCTCCCATCATTGAACTAAACAGGAAGAGCAAAGAGGACAAAATACAAATGCGCTATATAATCTATAGGTATATGCGAATATATGTGCAGTTATGCATACAAATTGGGTCTACATTTGTACATCATTTTCGCATATTAATAATATAAACCCACAGAAATCTCTGTGCCTGCGTGCGTCCATCTGTGCATCTGAGGCCTGTAACGCTTACGTCATTCACGTCATCGCTATAACCGAATACAGAAGTTGTCATTAACGCGAGATAAAATACAACACGACATGTGGAAGGGAGAGGGAGGGACGGATTTTGAAGGGTGGGAAGTAGATACTGACGGCCGGCAATGAAGTACGGGGAGGGACGGAGGGAGGGACTGACGGACGGAGAAAAAGAGGGAGGGAGTGAGGGAGAGGGAGAAGACACGCACGATCGCCGCGAGAGGCGTGGTGGAGGGAGGGACGGACGTTGAAGGGAGGGGAAGGAGGTACGGACGTTGAAGGGAGAGAAGGAGGTACGGACGGCCGGGACGGACGGTAGAGGGAGGGAGGGATTGACGGACGGACGGACGGACGGAGGGCGGGACGTTGAAGGGATAGGAGGCTCGAGGAGGGATCAAGAAACGGAGGGAGGGAGAGGGAGGGAGGGAGGAAGGGAGGGAGGGAGGGAGAAGACACGCATGGTCGCCGCGAGAGACGTCGGGGAGGGAAGGACGGACGTTGAAGGGAGGGAATGAGGTACGGACGGCTGGGACGGACGGCAGAGAAGTATGGGGGAGGGATGAGAGGATGTAGGGAAGGAGGCAGGCAGGCAGGCAGGCAGGGAGAAGACTTATGTCGATCATAGCACGATCTCTTGACATTTTGAAATTGTTTTAACCGTCTTAGGACGGGCAAACATCTAGTATACATAATAATAACCCTACATACACACACGGTGCATGCATGTTATAATGCTCTATTATAACCTTATACTCTATACTAAAATAATAGATGTACAAAATCGTTCCAATGTTTAAATAGGCCTATCTGTGTCGGCTGTTGAGTCACTTGCTTGTCTTTAAGAAATCAATGTAATAGCCTACATTTTAAAATAATTTAAAATAATTCTGAAGTACTGTAGTGCTGAAATTATTGGCCCAGACCCGTCTAGCCCGTCAGCTGCCTGTCCAATGTTAAATTCACACGGATGCCCTAAACTCAACTTACTAACGTCGTTATAAATGGACCTTTTAGTACAGCACAACCACTGTGCCTCAAAACCGTGAGAGCCATATTATTTCTGACCTGTTGGTCATGGTATGAGGGTGCCATCACTAGACAACTCGTGCTTATTATTCTCAGCTTCTAATAGCGTAGACTCTGGACAATTGATGTTGTGACCTCTGCGTACTGGCCATGACCATCGATTGCCGGAACTGTCGGATAACCTGTGGCCTTTAAATCTACTGCTGTCCGAAATTAAAGGCGCTAAATAAATAAGAAATTCCTCTGGGCAATAAGCAAGCACTGTAAGCCCTTTCTCGACTACAGCAAGCCGCAATTTAAAAGCGAACCAGACTCTGAGAGATTCAAGTGCTTAATTAATCGCGCGTCACGTGCAGGCTGTATAATTGTACGCAGACTCTACAGTCTTCACGGTGACCTTACACGTAGCTCCTACACGTAGGCCCTCTGGACGCATATACCTCAGAGTGCGAATGCAATATGTTTCGGCCGGCAAGGCGAGACATAAGAATCAACGGCCATTAATCGCCGTTAAACTTTACACCTCTGTTCTATATGTGCAGCAATGGAAAGCTTCTGATAGGAGTATAGAAGCGCTATATAAATTCTCTATACACATTACGATCTACGTCACAGGGCACACTCTTAGAAATGATGTCTGGTACAATAGAAACTACTGTTTGACTTAGCCATTCGCGCACATAACACAATGCCACGGCAACTACTTGGACATAATAGGCCTACATGCCCATGCACACAGTATGGTGATATTTTGCTGAAATCGTACTAATCATATCTGACATGCAGAAGACCACAATGAATTCGCAGCTGTTATTATAGTCTGTATTATACGTCTGTCTAATATCTTCGCTTTCTGGTCACATTATTCTACGGATATGTAACGACTACAGCGAGGAATGCAGAGCTGACATAAAAGCCAAGTGATCGAATTGGTAAATCTTCTTTTTATGTGCAAACTCCTATTCAGGAAACGATGAATTAAGCGGTTGTCTTGCGAGGGGCTCGACCGCCCGACCGTCCGCCTGACCGCCGCCCATTCCAGGGGCCGCAGGGACCGACCGAAGGAAGATGAGTTGACGGTTACGGTGCAGGACGGCTATAAATAGCGACCGGTGAGTCATCGCTGGATGATATAATGACGTAAGAGGGTGTTTTTGATGACGTCTCGCAAATATGCAGACTGCATTATGGAGTCGTAAATTCAGTGGACTCGAAGCAGTATTATCTGCTTCCGCAAAAATTGCCATTTTTATGAAATATCATAGTTATGATATACGGTATATCATTTATAACACGAAGAGACAAGCAGAGAATAGGAATGCAACTCCACCACTGCTTTTTATGGATAATGCCAGTCCCAAATCCGAAAAAGGAGGAGGGTGCAAATCATCTTCGCTATGACATGCATCGTTAAACAGAAATAATATGCCATAACGTTTTCAGAAGAGAGACAACGAGCAGGCCCACCGAAGGAAATTCCTGGTCCGAAGGCAGAGCAGTCACGGGCTCTAAACTATCTGTAGCCTTTATGAGAAAATCTTCGAGTGCTCCAGATTTGTGTTCATATTCCATCGTTGCAAAAGAAATTTATCATTTATATTATTTTGTTTACTTTATCGTTAAAATCGTACAGCGCATAATTTAGCAGAAGAAAGTTCTTAGACGGAAGCGGGTATTGCAAAAAAATTAAAAGTACGGTAATAGGCCTATTCAGATGCCTGAAGTTTAAACTGATTGTAGTTAAGTGTCAGTAGGCCTAATATTATATTTTAAAAGGCACAAATCATAAATTTTTATAACTGATTATAATATTTTTCATAAGTTCATTGCCGGCCCAGTTCCCATAAAGGTCGTTCGGCCCATAAAAGTCGCCGGGCCACTGGGCATTTGCTCCCCCCCCGACCCCCATTTCGGCGGGCCTGGCAACGAGAAAATAAAGCGTGTAACGTAAATCAAATGAAGGCGCCATAATATATTCATCTAACGTAAATAGCAAATTGAAATCATAAAGACATCATTTATGACGATAATGAAACTAACAGAGAGAATGACAATTCTGATTATCATGGCGATATCGATACATAGAGACGATCAATACGAATGCTACGAACAATGTTTCGAGCAGAGGCTATTGTGCTCTACTCGAGTCACTGCTGCTCAACGTGGAGTCGTGGACACGATGACAGAGATCCCTACGAGCTTTGACATAGGCCTACTTAATGTGACAAGTGTTTAAATGCACTAGACCGGCCGCTGATTTTCTTTCTTTAATTACAA